>JAMPIV010009805.1:0-250000 GCA_024509875.1 Oreohelix idahoensis
GAGGCCGACTGATGCGTGATGCCATATGATGATGGATGGCATCCGCATGTCTGGTTTTGTGTAGTGTGTAGATGTGTTCAGTCAAAACAATGTTCATGCAACAATAACAGGGCAATCCACATAGGACGTCAGTAAACTCACGACGTATAAAGTCAATGAGTCTTGAAACAGCCGTTGACGTTTTTCTTCATTATTTATTGTGGACGCCACAGTGACAAAATGGTTACGCAAATGTGTAGGCACATCAAACAGTCATTATCACAGCAACATTCAATACAGCAATAGACGGTAGACAGCATTACAATGATGAGTCAGATGCATGTTATATTTCATAGTGCTGTAAATGTAGTCAGGTGAAAACTCCATCCTTTTCTATAACAGCCAGGAGATAACCAGATGTATGAGATCAGTTCACTCTCCTTAGTTTGACTTCAGCAAGACAGACACGTCTGCCGAAGTATAAATAATGTCCTCAAAAATATCCTCTAGATAATAAAGGTTTTCTAAACCTAGTTCATTTAACAAAGTAGCAAGTAATGGTCCTTGGTACATGCATCAACCGATGCAGTACAATGCAGCGACATGTGAGCTGGGAAAAACATCTCGTGACGACGACTTTCGAAGACAGGCTATGAATCGAAATCGCTCACGACCAAAAATCGATAGAGTTAATGAAAGAGTCAATTTACCTTGCTTTCATGAAATACACAGAAATATCACGCCTCCCGACATGTGGGAAACACTAGAGGTATTATCTCGAATAAACGAAATATCCATTAAGAGGACTACACATCCCTGACAGAACAAAAATAGCGGAGATCCCCTCTTCAACGAGGCATCTCTTTCGCCATTCCAAATCGCTCACTCCCACTAGTGGTGGGCGGAAACCGATCGACAAACAACAAGACAAGTCATGCGCAGTCCAGCGCAAAATGACCACAGCTCAAACTTAACTGCATTCGATACCAACGCGAGAAGACAAATGCTTACCGAGAAAAGTGACAATAAATTTCAAGCAGTTGTTGCCCTTGCGTTATAAAATAGATATTGAAATAAAACGATGTTGCGAGAATTTATCACGCAACATATCACCACCTCCTCCCGATAAAAAAAAAATGTGGAACATATTTTTTTTTCAATATCAAAGAGCAAGCGATAAGCGGCTCAAAACGCACGAATTATGCGCTGATAATTAATTAAATTGCCAAACAATAGGCTAATTATAGAGTGTCTGGTGAGGATATACCTCAACAGAAAAATAAATATGTCTCAAAAAATATTCACATCGGGGAGGTGTCACCAACACACATCACGTTAGCATGTAAACACAATATACGTATGCAAGTTACTATAATCATCATTAAACAGCATACTCTAATATTGTCTTTAAAAATGGATGTACAAATCTGATAGGAAAATTTAAATAGTACATTCTTTGACATGTAATGACATAAGTACATAGTAAAGTTAAACTACATGACGATCCAGGACATATGCTCTGGTATTCCGAGGGTAAGTACACAATCTAGAACTCGTAAGGTAAGTCCTCAGCTCAACAATGACATTCTGAGAAAGTACAAGCAATATAATGCTAATTAATAACTAATATGCTTCATAAGGTACAATACATTATTAATAATTGTGGCTGTTTAGTAAACTAACGGCCCTTATATTAACTACTCAGTCCTCCTCTATCATCTTAAAAAACGAACAGAAGAAGATGACAACAAAGCACGATAGTGTGTACATATAAAGTAAGTACAGATGTGCTAATCTATTGTAGAAATATAGGTGTGTTATGACTCTGTAATATATAGAAATATAGGACAGAAGTATTAGTTGGAGTCATGTGGGCATCTAGACAAAATGTCAGCCATCACATTATCCGCACCACGGATAGCTCGTACCGTGAAGTGAAAAGGTTGAAGAGCTATAGCATATCGAGTGGATCTCGAACTCTTCAAATTCTTAGTCTGAATAGCTGTAAGAGCTTTCTGATCAGTCTCTAGAATGAAATGTGCGCCCAGGAGGAATCTTTGTAGCTTTAGAATTGACCAAACCATCGCTAACAACTCACGGTCTAAAACCGAGTAGTTCCTCTCTGCCGCATTTAGTTTTCTAGAAATGTACATAACAGGATGCAGAGTATTTGCATATTCTTGCATCAGTGCTGCTCCAATCCCAGTGGATGAAGCATCACTCCGAAGAACAAAAGTCCTATCAAGAGTAGGTAATCTTAAGATGGGAGGAGAAGAAAATATATTCTTGATTTGGTCTAGTGAAGATTGGCATTCTTCAGACCAACGGACCAGATTAGGCGAACCTTTCTTCAACAATGTTGAGAGAGGTGCCATGATCGAAGATAAATTTGGAATAAATCTCCCATAAAATTGAATTAAACCTAAGAGACTCCTAACTTGTTTCTTCGTTTTAGGAACAGAGATGTTCAGTATTTTGGAAGTATTGTGGTCTTCTGTCTTCAAGAGACCATGACCAACACGATGACCCAGGAAAGAGATTTCACCAAAACCAACAAAAGCTTTAGAAGGTTTTGCTGTCAAATTATTCTCACGTAGAGTGGACAGTAAGTCATATAACCCTAAATAGTGATCTTCCCAGGTATCACTGAAGAGACAGATGTCATCTAAGTATGCGATGACATCCGAACGATGTGACAGAATTCGACGCATCATGCGAACGAAAGTGGCAGGGGCGTTCATGAGACCAAAAGGCATAACATTCCATTGAAATAGACCCCTAGGTGTAGAAAAAGCAGTAAGAGGTTTGGCATGCTCTGCTAAAGGCACTTGCCAATAACCTTTAGACAAGTCAAGTTTAGTGAAGAATCTAGAATTAGAAAGTCTAATCAGTAGATCTTCTAACAAAGGCATCGGTTCAGCGTCGAACTTTGTGACCTGATTCAATTTGCGATAATCAACGCAAATTCGTATGTTCTTATCCTTCTTCCGGACAATAACCATGGAAGAAGAATATGGTGAAGTCGATGGTTCAATTATATTTAATTGAATCATTTCATCCAATTCCTTTTCCACTTGCGACTGAAAGTGTATAGGAATAGGATACGGCCTAACCCTAATTGGATTATTGTCGGTAAGAATTATGTCATGTTCTATGACATCTGTGTGTCCAGGAATGTCAGTGAGAACATCCTGAAATGTTTGTAACATCGACGAGACTTGTCGATGTTCGTCACCAGAAAGATTAGGAGAAACAGAAACGTTTTTCCAAGATTCCGTGGAATGTAATGGAACCACTGGAAGGGGAAGGTTGACATCAGAGAAGGTAGCTTCCTCATCCTGAATGACAGACAGGGATGAATAATGACCGTGAGGTGCAGGAGCATCATCCGTTGCCTGGAAAATAGGCAGCAAATAGTCCGGACGTTCGTGAAATTCCGAAAGCATGTTTATGTGGAAAGTTTTATGCTTTCCATCAATATCGACCACATAGTCAACATCGGAAATCCGAGAGACTATTGCATACGGACCTTTCCATGCAATAAGAAGTCTATTTTCCCTACTGGGGAGTAGGACGAATGCTTTGTCACCTGGACAAAGTTGTCGTAGACATCTATTCTTGTTAGCAAACTGCCTTGCCTTCTCTTTAGCAATTTCTGATGAAGCAGTTGCTAGCTTACATGCCTCAATGATCTTTTGTCTAAGAGCAATGACATACTCATATGAGGATTGAGTTTCATCGCTAATATCATCGGCAGTGATGAGATCGTGTAATAAAGACATAGGGCCGCGTGGACGCGCGCCAAAGACAAGTTCGAAGGGAGAAAATCCTGTGTGTTCATTAGGGACTTCTCTATAGGCAAAGAGAGCCGCGGGTAAAACCCTGTCCCAATCTTGAGGATGATCTTCAGTTATCTTACCAAGCAAAGTCTTGAGCGTTCTATTCAGACGCTCAACTAACCCATTAGACATAGGATGGTAGATACTACTGAGAGATCGTTCAATATGTAAGGTAGACATTACCTGTGACATAGTGTCAGATATGAGTTGAGTGCCATGGTCTGACAATATTTCTCTGGGGAACCCCAAGCGAGAAAATATCAACCAAAGAGCATCTGCGATATCTGTAGTAGATATGCTCTTAAGAGGAATAGCCTCTGGCCAACGTGTGCACATATCGACACATGTAAGGATAAACTGATGTCCTCTGGCCGACTTGACCTTAAAAGGGCCAATAATATCTATGGCCATTTTCTGAAACGGCCGAATAGGAATGTCAGCAGCCTGGATAGGCGCAGCATGTCGTGGTCCTCTAGATTTGACCTCCTGACATACCTTGCATGATCGGCAGTAAATACGAATGTCCTTATTGACAAAAGGCCAAAAGAAAGCCGCAAGGACTCTCGACTTCGTACGGGCAAAACCCATATGTCCAGCACATTGCGAGTCATGAGCATGTTGTAATATTTGGACTCTCATGCTCTTGGGAACAAGAATTTGCGAATGTGCCGACGTAGTCGAATCTTGTACCATACGTACAAGTACGCCGTTTCTCATTGCAATCCAAGATTTTCTATTTGTATCCTGATTCGGATCACCTTTCTTCGCAAGAACGAAGAATTTTTTTAAAGAAGGATCTTCTTCTTGCAATTTTATGAAAGAGTCACGAGTGATTACTAAGTGACTATCTTGGCTATCAACTTCATTATCACTATTCAGTGAAGTTTCGGGTGTTTGTAGAGCTTGTGCTCTTGTAACTACTGCATTTGTAGCTTGCATGTTATTATCTTCCCAAGCAGCAATCTGCTGTGGGGTACACTCCCTAACTCCGTGAATACGACCAATAATAAGGTCCGCAATAGGATTAGGTAAGAGACAAGCATGCACATCTCCAGTAAAGAAAGGAGTGGCAATGCGAATTACAGCAGTAGGATATTTTTCTAGAGTGCCGCCAAATGTGACACATTTAATAACCCTTCCTGTAGCACAAGATGGATCTACAAGCGATTGTCTAACACCAATAGTGGTGCATCCGGAATCGAAAAGTAGTGAGACCGGAGTATCATTAACAAGACCCTTATGTAGAATTAAAGAACCCCTCCCGTCATGCGCAACAGCAGCAGGAAGAGCGGGAAGTGGGTGACCACAACTCAAAGTAGTTATGGTACCCGGTTCGAATAAAGTACTGCATTGGGGGCATTTGTTTGCTCTCTCAAAGTCAAAAGCAGAACTAGTGACAGCGTCAAAGTTTTTACTATCAACAACATGATTACAGGCTCCCTCAGTTTCCTGTTGTACAGCATTAGCCTGCTGATATCTCTTTTTTTTGTGTTGAGATCTACCCCGACTATTATTACCTCTGAAGTTATCAGAGTTATTATTATCTCTGCAGTTATTATTGTCTCTATTGTAATTGTTATACTGGTTCGAATTCCAGTTTCCACGATTACTATCATGTTCACATTGATGCGAACATCTATTTGTTTGGTTCTGAGGTCTTCGGCAGGAATAACCTCTATTACCATATCCTCTTTTGAAATGCTTATAATTATTAGGGTGATAGTAACGAGTACTATCAGGTTGTCTCCAATTCTTCGAAGAAGAATCACCATGAAATTGATTTCCATGATTTTGACAGAAATTACCGCTACTCTTTCTATCAAAATTTTGTTGGGATCTACGAGCAAAGTTTTGACCATACGGAGCTGCCGAAGCAACTGGTAAACCTTCTTTCACCTTAGAGTTACCCATGGTTATGTGTGGGTGCGCAGTTACGTATTGGCAACAGAAATCTTCCATTTCTTTTATTGTTTTAGGTTTACGTTCATGAAGGAAAGCAAGGAAAGACTCATTGACAGACGACATGACTTTGTCTCTAAGTATTAAGTCCATAAGTCCTTCATAAGTTTTTTCCGTCTTAGATAGTTCAACCCATCGTGAGAAAGTAATGCGTATTCTTGCAATAAACTCGGAGAATTCAACTCCATTTTCAGGTAACATGTTTTTAAATTGTAGACGATAGCCGTCTTCGTTAAGCTGATATTTCTTTAACAAAGCGGCCCTGACAACCTCATAATTGTTCTTGTCAGGTTCATCCACCATATTTAATATACTTAGAGCTTTACCTGTCAGTATCCCTGATAACTGATAAACATATTTTGCTTTGTCTATGTTATGAGCTGTACATGCTTGTTCAAATCTGTCCAGATAGAACATTATGTCATCACTGGAAGGACTAAATGTTGGTAACTTAATCTTAAAAGTATCATTATTAGCCTTACCAGAAGATGAACCCTTGTTTGAATCATTACCATTACTCATGCTCGTCAATTTCAATTTTTCCAACTCTAAAGCTAAGACCTTTTCTTCATGTTCCATTTTTGCTTTCCTCTCATCAGACTCTCTCTGTAATCTTCCTTCCTCAGCCTGAGCCTCTTCTTGAAGTCTTTCATTTTCAGCTTCTTTTTCAAGTCTTTTATTTTCAGCCTCTTTTTCAAGTCTTTTATTTTCAGCTTCTTTTTCAAGTCTTTTATTCTCAGCCTAGCTGTAGCTTTCTTTCCTCAGCTTCTGATTCCCTTTTTTGTTTTTCCATTTCCATTTGGAATCTCTTTTCATCCACCTGCATCTGCAGTTTCTTTTGTTCAGCTTCCATATGCAGTTTCTTTTGTTCAGCTTCCATTGCTTTATCATATCGAGCAGTTGCAAATTCTTCTAACTTATCACCAGTCTTCCCAAGCAATTTACCCTGCTCAATAAAGTGCTCAAATGTAGACATGTTGTCTAACATATGAGTCCAAAACCTGAAATAATTAACTAATTTATTTCAAACCTAAGTGTAACAAGTCTTAATTAAGCACTTGTATATTCACATCACATTATATTATCCCAGTCTCTGTGGGAAACAAGTCTCCAATCAAAGAACTTGTATATGAAATATCAGCACTCAATTCTTGATCATAAGTGCACTTCTCATTCAATAGTGCACGACACTATTCATCATTCATTTATCATCAGTGTAGTAGTAACAGTGCATTAGCATAGCCCATTAACTAATTACTATAACTGTAAACAATGACTATGTAAACACATGCAGAATGTAAACATTGAAAATGTAAACAATACAAACAATGTAAACAATAACAATGTAAACAATAACAAAGATCAGCAACAATACAAAAACTTTCGCAGAAATCAACTAAAAATAAAGCAGAAATTAATGAAATATCACAAAAAATGTGACGATATCTGCGATAGAATTAAACAAAATACATGACACCACAGTGTATAAACAAAAATGTTGTATGAAACTAAATTATAGACAAGAGTAGGCTAACAAATACAAACAAATCAAAACAAAACTAAAGAATGCGAAATAATAACGAAAACAATATTAAAACATGTCATCACAGCTAACATAAATAGCAACAGAAGTCGCTTAGCAAATTCCAGTATCGGAAATTTGCAAACCCTACAGAAAACGCTCACAATAGACGACCTCTATGACGTGGCATAATCTAACGGAGACACCACCCAACCGAGAACCCGCTGAAATATAAACATATAAATATACAAATAACATATAAACATATAACATATAGAATGAGATGATACACAGAAGACTCAGCAGAAGTATAAGGGCACAGTTTACATACAAACAGGCCACTTAACTTATAGGCTTCCAATCGTAGAACAGCAGAAAAACGGATGTCAATCAACGTCCTAAAGAGCGAAGCTCCAACGATGATGGCACATCTGAACTGCTTCCACTGCTAACACGATGGTACAAGAGCTTCTGAAATACTGTGTGTTGAGTTGTTTCGGCACTTGACCTTCTAATCCAAAAGTAAGTTGATGGAAATCGGTACTTGGCCTTCTTCAGAAAACAACCCGTTTCAACCGGCACTTGACCTTCTCAAAAAACGACAGCACTGGAACCTTGACAGCAGCAACTTGCTTGACTTGCGTAAAAGATAACAGCAGTCCGAGTTATCCGGCAACATGTAACAACGCCGGGTACTGTCAAATTCTTGTTTCCGTCAAAAAGTTGAAATTTTGACTTTTACCGGGCAACGCCGAGTACTTTGAAAATTTTGAAGATGTTGACTGTATTGAAGAATGTTAATTTCTTGAAGGATGCTGATGAATTCTTGTTGAAAATGAAGTGGGTAAGGGACCCCGTGTTTGCTAGTACCAGAATCAAACCAGCTTATGGCCACCAAATGATGCGTGATGCCATATGATGATGGATGGCATCCGCATGTCTGGTTTTGTGTAGTGTGTAGATGTGTTCAGTCAAAACAATGTTCATGCAACAATAACGGGCAATCCACATAGGACGTCAGTAAACTCACGACGTATAAAGTCAATGAGTCTTGAAACAGCCGTTGACGTTTTTCTTCATTATTTATTGTGGACGCCACAGTGACAAAATGGTTACGCAAATGTGTAGGCACATCAAACAGTCATTATCACAGCAACATTCAATACAGCAATAGACGGTAGACAGCATTACAATGATGAGTCAGATGCATGTTATATTTCATAGTGCTGTAAATGTAGTCAGGTGAAAACTCCATCCTTTTCTATAACAGCCAGGAGATAACCAGATGTATGAGATCAGTTCACTCTCCTTAGTTTGACTTCAGCAAGACAGACACGTCTGCCGAAGTATAAATAATGTCCTCAAAAATATCCTCTAGATAATAAAGGTTTTCTAAACCTAGTTCATTTAACAAAGTAGCAAGTAATGGTCCTTGGTACATGCATCAACCGATGCAGTACAATGCAGCGACATGTGAGCTGGGAAGAACATCTCGTGACGACGACTTTCGGAGACAGGCTATGAATCGAAATCGCTCACGACCCAAAATCGATAGAGTTAATGAAAAAGTCAATTTACCTTGCTTTCATGAAATACACAGAAATATCACGCCTCCCGACATGTGGGAAACACTAGAGGTATTATCTCGAATAAACGAAATATCCATAAGAGGACTACACATCCCTGACAGAACAAAAATAGCGGAGATCCCCTCTTCAACGAGGCATCTCTTTCGCCATTCCAAATCGCTCACTCCCACTAGTGGTGGGCGGAAACCGATCGACAAAGAAGCAAGACAAGTCATGCGCAGTCCAGCGCAAAATGACCACAGCTCAAAAGTTAACTGCATTCGATACC
Source organism: Oreohelix idahoensis (assembly GCA_024509875.1). Lineage (NCBI taxonomy): Eukaryota > Metazoa > Mollusca > Gastropoda > Stylommatophora > Oreohelicidae > Oreohelix > Oreohelix idahoensis. The sequence goes on from JAMPIV010009805.1 coordinate 9,157, forward strand.
AACGCGAGAAGACAAATGCTTACCGAGAAAAGTGACTATAAATTTCAAGCAGTTGTTGCCCTTGCGTTATAAAACAGATATTGAAATAAAACGATGTTGCGAGAATTTATCACGCAACACCGACCTCTGTGTAATCTACGTTTTGCTGATGATATTGATCTGATAGTTGGAACAGAATCAGAACTTCAAGACCTTACCTCTAGACTGGAGAAAGTAACAAGAACATATGGGATGGAAATTAATATAGAAAAAAGCAAGATATTGGTGAATAGCCATAAGAAACATGTTCCGACCAACATTACGTTAAATGGGCAAACGTTAGAAGAAGTTAACACCTTTAAATATCTCGGGTCCACTATGTGTAGTGATGGAAGATCAAATAAAGAAATCAAGACAAGACTTGAGATGGCCTCAGCTGCCATGACAAGGTTGAATGTGATCTGGAAAAGTAACATCAGTTTTCCTGTGAAGATCAAATTATACAAATAACTTGTATTATCTATTCTCTTGTATGGATGTGAGGGCTGGACACTCACTGCAGATACGGAGCGAAGGATTCAGGCTTTCGAGCATAAATGTTATAGAAGAATTTTGCGCATTTGCTATAAAGAGCACAAAACAAATGTCTATGTTAGAGAGAAGATAAACACCTATGCAGGCCACCAAGAATCACTTTTGTCAATAGTGAAACGTCGAAAGCTTGCCTGGTTTGGGCATGTAACTCGTCATGACTCCCTTTCGAAAACGATCCTCCAGGGAACAGTCGAAGGTAAACGGAGAAGAGGAAGGCAAAGAAAATCCTGGGCTGATAACATCAAAGAATGGGCAGGACACGGTTTCTCCACACTTGTACGCATTGCTGAGAATAGAGAGCAGTGGAGGACCCTGTCTGCTGATGCTTCCACCATGGCACCCCTACGACCCATGACGGGTTATGGGTTGAGATGATGATGATATATATATATATATATATATATATATATATATATATATATATATATATATATATATATATTACAGGCCTCGGGTTTCCCTTCCTTATGTGTCATTAATATATATTCGCCTGTGTTTACGATATTTATTCCAATACTGTAACTGTTTTGGACTTTTAAAAATATAAAATGAACTGCTATAACCTTGAGGAAAATTCACCTGTGTGGTTACCTTACGCACGACACAAAGGTGTCGTAATCTGAGGTATTTGTCATCACCCTTCAGCTCCGAAAGGAGCATAGGACTCTAACCTACATGTCAAGTCTTCCTGTGGTGAAACATTTTGAGAAATCAGCATTGAGACTAAGATTGAAGGACTCACTTAAGCTCCAGACGTAACTCTGATTTCCACCTAACTGGTTCACCCAGGAGGATCTCACTATGTGCTCATGATGGGCAAGGTGAGCTGAGAGGCGGCTCTGTGTAATTCATTGGGACAGCCCAGAACCATAGTACAGTTTTTAGCTCTGCATATTTGGAGAGTTCACTTAGATGACAGAGAATGCACGTGCTTGTTTCTCCTAACTTGGGACCAGATGTGATAATTCTTTAAATACCATCCAAGCTGGAGAAGCTGCAGTATCTGACTTCAACTCAACATGTTTCGAAATGACAGACAAGCATAGAACTACGGTGTAGATAATACTAAGTAGTCTTCAACATGGAATTACCTGGAAAAGAGCGAGAAGCTCAGCAGTCCTAGTTAAACGATAATAATAAACCAAAAACAAAAGTTATTTGTACTCATTCTGTTCTTCAGAGCTATTTTCAGAAGAGTCAACAACCATCATGAAGGTAACAGTCCCTTACGATGGAAACACAACACAACACTTTGACATACGCGGTAATGTGAAAGAAGGCTTCGTCCTGGCTTCGACCCTCATCGGAATCTTCTTTGCATTGATCTTGAGACATATATTCGGAGATGCAACTGAAGGAAAATGTCTTCCTAATAGATCAGATGGCCGAATGTTTAACATCTCAGGGCTGAAGGAAAAAAAACGAAAATCAGGGGGTCACTATAAAAGATAATAATTAACAGTGAAATTATTATTATTATATGGCTGTATAGATGTAAACATAGATATATTAAAGATACTAATTCATCCCTGTGCACTTCTTTCCGTAATAACTAAATTATCTATGGATTTTTAAAAACAACATATAACAAATTTAATGATCAATTACTTTGGAACAAGTGTAAGTAAATATGAATTGGAGACTACTAGAGAATAGGTTTCGTCATTGAAATCGGCTTTAAGAAGCTTAGTTGTGGAATATAGATTAATAAGTTCTGGTGTGTTGGCCTGCTAAAAATGTCACTTAGCTTCCAAACTGCTGAAGTGTTGATGCCGCTGTTTCCGCCAATTCCTCTCTGTGGCGATGGCACTTCTCCTGGTCAAGGCAGGCATCTTCACAACCCAATGAATGTAGGTTTCTAATGTCGATCACAAGTTTCGAACCGCTGTTCCTCAACCGAATATTTTCTCTGAATATTTACTCTTCCTGAGTGTATATCATATAACTCAGGGGACATGATAAAAATCACCATTCTTTAGTTAATTTACTGGGACAAATTCCGACTGGACAGCAGCAAGTGGCTTGTTTAAATATACATACACTTATTACACATGATAGTGAATATATATATATATATATATATATATATATATATATATATATATATATATATATATATATATATATATATATATATATATATATATATATATATATATATATATATATATATATCACGGCGATATGTTTGCCGAAATATCAGGTTGGTCACGTTGAGAGTGACAACATTGATATAATGTAAAAACCCGTTTGGTCAGCTGACCGGAAGGGAAGTGAAAACGAATTGAGGCGCAAAAAAGCAGTAGAGTTCTGGCCAGCGTCCGGTGCAGGTCGCCTTTATGTTCCCTGTCAGCATTTTTGCTACGAAGAGTATGCCATTCTTGTTCAGTTATAGTGCATTAGAATCGTATCACTCTTTTTATAAGTAATGATGGCGAATATGCTGAGACTTAACAATGCCAATAGTAAATGTATGCTAAACTGTAATACATTCTTTCACTAATTTTACAGATTTATTTTACTGTTAGTCTTGATCAGAACTGACGTCATTGTACTGCGAGCAAACCTATAGGTGCTCAGTCTCCCTCAGCAAATGTCAAAGGGTATGAATGCTAATTGTTCCTGGTGTAGTGGATTTGATGGTATTGTATGATGGTGATATTGCTACGTGTGATGCATGAGGTCAGCTGTGAAGGCTCCTGAGATAAAAATGTAACTGTGAATTGTCAGAAGGCCCTTCTTGCTACCACTACGACCTCACACCTATCTTTTTTTACTAATGAATGTGGCTACGTTAAATGTCTAGGGTAATGATATGTAATGTGTTGTGGTAGTTTACATACACACACACACAGATATTTACTAAGTCTAATAATATTAATAAATGTTATAATACACTGAACTAACTCAAGTGTGTAAAAATTGGATAGTAATTTTCTTACATTTATTTGTTCTGAACCAAGGTTTTATTTTGGCCAGAACATATGAAAGGTTTAGCAATTATGAAAGAAATGCATGAATATTACATAATAAATGCAAGGTGTGTACATATATATGTTACTAGATTAGTTAATATTATTACTGTTTATAGTGTAATCTATTTTGGGAGAACACTTTAATGGATGTGCTGTTGGGGTGGCCTCATCACTCCCTGTCTATGGTGACTACACATTGTCCATTTATTTGATGGAAATTTTATGGGTGTGTTAGCAAATAAGTTGAGTTGGTGAATTCTCAGCAGACCAGGCGCTCACATAGCTTGAAGGTGTAGCTCTGGTGCTGAGATCTGGTGGCCCCACCTCTCCGTGCTTGGGGCAATATCGGAAGTCTGGTGGCCCCACCTCTCCGTGCTTGGGGGCTATAATAGGCTGCTCTGACAAAATGTTACTGCACGGGTCCACTCTGGTAAAATTCAACAACTCATTTGACACCACAGTGGTGCCAACTGAAACTCACAGCTCTGCAATCAAAGTATTTGTCATGTGTCAGAATTCCATCCTCTAACCATTTCTGGACACAACACCACACAACAACAACACCATATAGATGGGTCAGATCTTTCTGACCAAACAACACATCTTACCAAGTTGGTTTCACATAGGATAAGTTCTCCCAGACTACAGATTCTGAAATATGTTCATTAGCTTCCTGCCATAGAATAGGATAGGTGATATGTTTCACTGATCTCAACACTTGATCTGTCCTTCCTAATCCTTGCTGGAGTTTATGTATTTTATTGTCTCTAGACCCTGAACTGGGGCGGGGGGTCTAGAGCGAACCCTTACTTGTTGTAAGGAACAGATTATGCTATTGCAGTATCAAATCACTCGAAACCTTAAACAAATATTAAAATGTACAAAGAAATAATTTCGGTCTTACCAGAATTACGAATATAGTACACAGTTAAATAAATGCTAGCAAAACTCAGCTGAGCTGCTGGCCTTATGATGGCGTCCCTCTAAATATTTCAATAGCTTCTGGGAATTACACCACTTGATAATTCACTGTGTCTACTAGGACAACTTATAATGACTGGCACAAAATGCGCGTCTGAGCGCCGATAATATTCATCTGTGGCCAATCACTGCCTTTTCTTTTTTTCAAATTCAAATATCCTACCACTAAGTCATTTCAGTCATACCTCAGTCAAGTATGCCTTATTGTCTGTTGGTCCGTCCGTCTCTACTTGCGTTTCACACAAAAACACACTTGTTTTTTGAACCAACCCTGCCTTCCCCTACACAATTTTGCCTTTAAAGTTATTTTTAGCCACAATTCACCATCCCACCCCGTCTCTTCATTCCAACTAGATTTTAGCACTTGCGTCTTCAAAGCCACAATTTTTTGAAAATTAGTGACATGTTTTATCTCAATGCAGACGTTCGCTGATATGAACAACACAGTCTTTTGTCAATATCTTTCTTATTATCTGTCCGTCTGTATAAATGAAAGCATATTATTTCACTGCTCAAGATGGGCTATCCGGCCAGCTAGGTTTTATATTCCTAATATTATTATTAAGAAAAGTTACTTTTCAAATATTTTCTAGAATATTCTGGAATGCGTTGATCACTGCATTCAAATAAACGGGCTAAGATATCGCAAAAGCGTCCAAAAAATGACTGTGGCGTTGTTGCTGTCATTTTCGACGGAGTCATCTGTCAAGTTATTTGCTTATGTTTGTATCATAAGTATAATTGTGTCTTTACCTGCGATGTCAGGTTGATTAGGGGTTGTCTTCCCTTGTTTATTCATTCATTGTGTTTGACCTTTAGGGTCAGAGGTTGACAGTTCGGCGTAGGCCTATGGGAAGGTTTTTTAAGCGGGAGTGAGATATACTTCCGGGAAGCCGGGAGGGCCTGTTTTTCTGAAGGGACCAAGAGTCCATTGTTTTTCGGGGAGAATCTTCGAAGTAACTGCTATGGCAGTTTTCCCCAGTGAATCTCTGTGCGTCGGGATGACGACAGAATTCCTTGTGATGTTCTGAGGATTCATTTGCCAGGTAATACCGACCTTTATGCATTATTACGCTTTTCGGTGGCAGAACATGTAAAGGATTACCTAGGGTGAACAGCAGCTCACTGATCCGCCATTTCAGAACTTATATATTTGTGCTCGAGGTAGCCATCCAAGACTGTTAGTCTTATATTGTCCAGAAATCCAGTGACGAAGATATATTGTGGGAGCCGCAGATTGGCGGAACTTCTATCTACAATAAGTATTACTGCAGGGTTGATGATAACCTATTTAACAGAAGTACACGGCCGACGTCAGAACGAGGCCTGTGCTTTCGGCTATTATACTACAGCCTGATATGTGCAATTGGCGGGGAGTGCCAAGTTGCACCTGTGTGTCAAGTAACTAAGGCATCTGACGCGTTTAGTCAGAGACGCCAAGGGCGACGCTACGAACTGTCATTATTGAAGAACTTTGCTATTGACCATGCACGTCTATTCTGATGTTTACCTTTTTGAATGCCAAATGTATACCTATCGATGTCAGGTCAGCATGACCTTGTTACACTGACTGTTCCTGTTGATATTATGTGTGTTCCCGTCAATAAATGTCTTGAAACATGCCTGCAGTGTCAAAGCATCCTTGATTACTGCATGTGAGAGTATGGGTTGTAGGATCTACATCTATACGAGCCTAAACACATTCGCGTCTTCATTCGCACCCACACTCAATTCATCATACGCTCGCACTACACATCTAACAACATGTATACTGTCTTGGGCCAGTGATCACATCAACAAGAAAAAAAAGACAGTTACATTTCTGGTGGACCAGTTACGTGGGCTCTTATGATACATTTCTTGTCGCCAATGTGGCCTAGAAACTTACATTTCTGATGGACCAGATCTGTGAGTTTAAAAAGAACAGAGCGAGCATTTGACATTATTGTTGACATTTATGGATCCAGAAATTTACATTCCTGGTTGGCTGTTACATGTATGATGTCTCCAGTTTTGTCGAGAAAGTTACAAGAAGGACAAGTACACATTACACTTCTGATCTGTGGGTCTAAGCTACACACGGGACAGCCGTAACACACAGCGCTAATTCTACACTTGCAAGTTTTGGCTACAACAGGACAGATATAGGTCATCAACGGTTGACCCAAATAAACAGTACGAGCATTTATATTATAATGCTACATAAAGCATAACAAGACATGTACTGAAGTTAACTACTAGGCATTTGCTACGTGGACCATAACTGCATAGAAGGCGGGTTCCTATTGTAAACAGTACTGCTGGTTGTTACACGTTTCATTCAACAACAGACTTTTCTAGGTCAGAGCATTCAAGCTACATTGTTGGAGGTCAAGTGTCTGTAAACAGTACGTGGAAATTGTAAACATTCAATGTGCAAGCCCTAATTTGAGAAGGTCATAGTAACTTTGGTTCGTGAATACCACTTTATGTTACAGTGGATTTGACGTTCAGTGCGCGTTTGACATTTCGTTTCTGTGTTCGCAAGGAGCAAGAAATTTATTTTAGTTTCAGCTGTGACTGAACTTGTTCTGCAACACATTGAAATTGATTGCTATATTATGTTACTTCTACTGTTTTGTGTATTTTTCTGCGGGTTTTTCGGTTGGTGGGTCTTACGGTAAATATGCCACTTGATCGAGGCTTACTGTAAGCGTTCTGTAGGTGCAAATTTTCTTAATTTGGAAATTTGCTAGTGACAATTGGTCGCTATTGATGTTAGCTGTGATGTAATTGTACTTAACGTTGTTTTTGTAATATTTTGTCTGTTTTTCAGTTTTGATTGTCGATTTGTTTTGTTTGTATTCTGTAGGTCTCTCCTTTCTTGTGTATTTCTCTACACATTTTTGGTTAAAACAGTGTTGCCATTTGTATTGTTTTGTATTTTTGTCTTTGTATTTTTTTTTTGGTTGTACTACATTACTGTCATGCACAGTCTACATACACATACTTGGTCATGTTTTGATATTATTGATAAGGTAGACTCTTCATATAGAGTTTGTTAAATAATATTATATAAGATATTTATACAAGTTCTTTGATAAAAGACTTGTTATCTACAAAGATTGAGACAAGGTGAAATACATATTCAAGTTCTTTATAAAAAAGACTTGTGCCCATAGTGAGTGGGATATAAGGGAATTTTTTTTTTCCACAGGTACTCAGGTGATTTTTTGGGTACATTATAAACAAGAGGAACATACAAAGTCTTTGTCTAAGACTAAGACAGTAAATAAAGTGAAGTGAGTATACAAGTCTATCATTTCAGACTTGTCTCCCATTAAAGTGGGATAATTTAATATATTTGCTTCTGCAAGTTACTGATCTCAGTAGACAAGATGTCTACATTGGACTACTTTATTACACAAGGGAGAGCCCTTGATAAGACTGGTCAACAGTTAGAACAATGGGCTGTTGCTCAGTATGACAAAGCATTAGCTGCTGAAGAGAGAAGGGCTGCTGCAGAGGAAAAAAAAACTATGGCTGAAGAGAAGAGATTAGAAAGAGAAGCAGCTGCTGAACAAAAAAGGCTAGACAGAGAAGCTGATATTGCTGCTGAACAAAAGAAATTGCAGATGCAGGTGGAGGAAAGGAGATTTGAAGCTGAACAAAAGAGATTAGACAAAGAAGCTGAACAGACGAGATTAGACAAAGAAGCTGCTGCAGAGGAGAGGAAAGCTCAAGCTGCTGCAGAGGAGAGGAAAGCTCAAGCTGCTGCAGAGGAGAGGAAAGCTCAAGCTGAGGCTGAAATTAGAAAAATGGAACATGAGGAAAGAAAACAGAAGATGGAACTTGATGAAAAACTCGCAACTTTGGAGTTAGAGAAATTGAAATTGGCGAGTACGGGTGCTCAGCAAACAACTTCGAGTACGACAAGGGAGTTTGTTAGTAGGATTAAATTGCCTCATTTCAATCCTTTAAAGGATGACGTAGCAGATTATCTAGATAGATTCCAATTTTTGTGCGATACGCATAACATAAAAAAGGAAAAATATGTTGAACAACTGATGCCATTTTTTACAGGTGACACAGTGACTACTCTTATGACAATAGACGAACATGAGAGGACTAATTATGATGTTGTCAGGGCAGCATTACTAAAAAAATATCAACTAAAACAAGAAGACTATCGTCTTCGTTTTAGGACAATGTTGCCAGAAAATGGAGTAGATTTCTCTGATTTTGTTACAAAGATACGTCGTACATTTACACGATGGGTTGAGTTGTCTCAGATTGAGAAAACATATGAAGGTCTAATGGACTTATTATTGCGAGATAAGGTTTTGTCATCTGTTAATGATTCTTTTCTTGCATTCCTTCATGAGCGTAAGCCTAAAAACTTAAAAGAAATGGAGGAATACTGTTGTCAGTATGCCACAGCACATCCCCATGCTACAGTTAGCAATTCTAAAGTGAAAGAAGGGTTGCCAGCTGCTTCGGCAACACCATATGGCCCTAATTTCAAAAAAAAATTTCAGGGTGCTCAACAAAATTGGAATAGGGGAAGTAATCAAAATTACACTCAGAAGCGGAGTAATCCAACACATGATGGTTCTTCGTCTATGCAGTGGAGACAAGATGGTAGTTCTCGTAATTTTAGTGGTAATAATTTGAGACACTTTCGCAAAGGCTATCCAAATAATAACTATTCAAATTTTCGAGGTAATCATTCTCGACGTCAAGATTATGACGATGGTGAATTTAGAAACCGGGATTCAAACCGGAATGATGATTACAATAGACAATATGATAACAATTACAGGGGAAATGATAGTCGAAATAATTACAGGGGAAATGATAGTCGAAATAATTACAGGGGAAATGATAATCGAGGTAGACCTAGGTTTAACAAGAAAAGACCTTACCAACAGGCAAACTCTGCGCAACAAGAGTTTGATGGAGCCTGTAATACAGTAAATGATAGTGGTAACTCTAGGGCTATCACTGGTTGTGCTTTCGATTTTGGGAGAGCAACTGAATGCCCCCAATGCTTAACATTGTTTGACTCATCAACTGTATCTACGCTAAGTTGTGGTCACCCTCTTCCTGCTCTACCTGCTACAGTTGCGCATGATGGGAGAGGATCTCTCATCTTACATAAAGGTCTAATAAATGATAGGCTAGTCTCAGTACTTTTCGATTCGGGATGTACTACCGTCGGGGTTAAGGAGTCTCTGATAGATCCTTGCTGTGCCACTGGAAAAACAATCAAATGTGTTACATTTGGTGGTACTATGGAAAGCTATCCTACTGCTATTATTAGGATTGACACTCCTTTCTTCACAGGAGATGTCCATGCATGTCTTCTTCCTAATCCTATTGCGGATCTTATAATCGGTCGTATTCATGGGGTTAAGGAATGCACCCCGCAACAAATTTCTAGTTGGGAAGAAAAAAACATTCAAACGGTCAATGCAGTGGTGACAAGAGCTCAAGCTCTTAATCCCCCAACTTCATCTGATAATAGTAATGAAGTTGATAGCCAAGACGAGCACTTGGTGATTTCCCATGACTCGTTTGTTAAACGTCAAGAAGAGGATCCTTCTTTGAAGAAATACTTCCTTCTTGCAAAGAAAGGGGATCCCAATCAAAATACGAATCACAAATCGTATATTACTATGAAGAATGGTATATTGGTACGAATGGTACAACACTCGGACAAGTCTATGCATTCGCAAATTCTTGTGCCTAAGTGTATGAGAGCCTTAATTCTTCGGCATGCACACGATTCTCAGTGTGCTGGACACATGGGTTTTTCCAGAACTAAAACTAGAGTCCTTGCGTCATTCTTTTGGCCATTCGTGAATAAAGACATCCGAATTTATTGCCGATCTTGCAAAATTTGTCAAGAGGTCAAGTCTAGGGGTCCGAGACATGCTGCTCCTATTCAGGCTGCAGATATTCCGATTCGGCCGTTTCAGAAAATGGCTATAGACATCATTGGTCCGTTCAAAATTAAGTCAGCCAGAGGACACCAATTTATCCTCACTTGCGTGGACATGTGCACGCGTTGGCCAGAGGCTATTCCTCTGAAGAGCATATCAACTGTCGATATCGCTGATGCTCTTTGGCTCGTATTTTCTCGTCTGGGATTCCCCGGAGAAATACTGTCGGATCACGGCACTCAGTTAATTTCGGACGTTATGTCTCAGGTAATGGCTACGCTAGACATTAAAAGGTCTCTCAGTAGTATTTATCATCCAATGTCCAATGGATTGGTAGAACGTCTTAACAGGACACTAAAGAACTTACTTGGCAAGATAACGGAGGATCATCCTGAAGATTGGGACAGGGTTTTACCTGCAGTCCTCTTTGCCTATAGAGAGGTTCCCAACGAGCATACAGGGTTTTCTCCTTTCGAACTTGTCTTTGGCGCGCAACCGCGCGGGCCAATGTCCTTGTTACACGATTTGATAACTTCCGATAATATTGACGATGATACACAATCGTCATATGAATATGTTATAGCTCTTAGAGAAAAGATTATCGAATCGTGCAGGTTAGCAACTTCATCTTCCGAATTTGCGAAAGAAAAAGCTAGGCGATTTGCTAATAAGAAAAGACGCCTACGTCAACTTTGTCCTGGAGACAAAGCATATGTCTTACTGCCCTCAAGAGAGAATAGACTTCTCATTTCTTGGAAGGGTCCATACACTATAGTCTCGAAAATTTCTGATGTCGACTATATTGTCGATGTGGATGGAAGGCATAAAACCTTCCATATAAATATGCTAACAGAGTTTATTGAACGTCCAGACTATTTACAGCCTATTTTCCAGGCGACGGACGACTCTCCAGTTCAACATGGTCACATCTCATCCCTGTCCGTTATACAGGATGAGGAAACTATTTTTTCTGACGTGAACTTACCTCTTCCTGCGATTCCACTTACTTCAACGGAATCGTGGAGAGACGTTACAGTCTCTTCCAACTTGTCTTTTGAGGAACAGCGTCAAGTATCCTCTACGTTACAATCATATCAGGATGTCCTTACCGACATTCCTGGACACACAGATGTCATAGAACATGACATCATACTTACTGATCGTAATCCGATCAGAGTAAGACCATACCCAATACCTATTCATTTTCAAGCACAAGTCGAGAAAGAATTGGATGAAATGATTCAACTACAAATAATTGAACCATCCACTTCAGCTTATTCTTCGTCGATAGTTATTGTTCGAAAGAAAGACAATAACATACGTCTTTGCGTTGATTATCGCAAATTAAATCAAGTTACGAAGTTCGATGCTGAACCTATGCCGTTATTAGATGATCTACTTATTAGACTTTCTAAAGCTAAATTCTTTACTAAACTAGACTTGTCGAAAGGTTATTGGCAAGTCCCACTGACGGAACACGCCAAACCTCTCACTGCTTTTTCGACACCTAGGGGTCTGTTTCAATGGAATTTTATGCCTTTCGGGCTTATGAACGCCCCAGCGACTTTCGTGCGCATGATGCGACGAATTCTATCAGATCGTGCAGATGTCATTGCATATTTAGACGACATCTGTCTTTTCAGCGATACTTGGGAAGAACACTATGTGGGTCTAAAGGAATTGCTATCTACTCTACGTGAGCATAGTTTGACTGCTAAACCCTCTAAAGCTTTTGTTGGGTTTAGTGAAATTTCCTTCCTAGGTCATCGAGTTGGTCATGGTCTGTTGAAGACAGAGGACCAAAACATTTCAAAGATATTAAATATCTCGGTTCCGAAGACAAAAAAGCAAGTGCGTAGTCTCTTGGGATTGATACAATTCTATGGAAGATTCATTGAGAATCTGTCCTCCATTATGGCACCACTTTCAACGTTATTGAAAAAAGGTTCTCCTAATATGGTGCGTTGGTCCCAAGAATGCCAATCTTCATTGGATCAGGTTAAGAATTTGTTCTCATCTCATCCTATCTTAAGACTACCGACGATTGATAAGACTTTTGTCCTTCGTAGTGATGCCTCTTCCACTGGCATTGGAGCGGCACTAATGCAGGAATATTCAGGAACTCTGCATCCTGTAATGTATATTTCTAGGAAGCTGAATGCGGCAGAAAGGAATTACTCGGTTTTGGACCGTGAATTGTTGGCTATGGTTTGGTCCATTCTTAAGCTACAAAGGTTCCTTCTGGGCGCGCATTTCTTTATGGAAACCGACCAAAAAGCTCTTACGGCTATGCAAAGTAAGGATTTGAAGAGCTCGAGATCTACTCGTTATGCTATTGCTCTTCAGCCTTTCCATTTCACGGTGCGAGCTATCCGTGGTTCGGATAATGTGATGGCGGACATATTGTCTAGATGCCCACATGATTCCAGTTAAATCTTGTGTCCTAGTTTTTCCTGATATATTTTCAGACTTAGGTCTGTCCTTAATATCATAATATGTTGTAATACAAATGTATTTGGATGATGTTTAGATAATTTAACAAATTTCATTTTGTCCATCCATCAGTGATATGTTGCTAAAATAGCATTGACATTTGTATATTGCTATGATTATATTATTTAGTAATGTTTGATATATGATTGGTATTGCCAGCAACTTAGGTTTCTTGAATGGTATCCCTTAGTTTGTTTGGCTTAAAGGAAATATTTTCTCCTATGTTGGGAGATGATTTGTACCCTCTTCTATTGTACCTGATATTAGGTTCATTGTTTGCATGAGCACAGAAGTGATACTGGTGCTATCTTGCTCATGAACATATTAAAAAAAAAAAAATTGCATTTTTTTTTTTACAGGGGGGTGGTAGTAATGTTGCTGTCATTTTCGACGGAGTCATCTGTCAAGTTATTTGCTTATGTTTGTATCATAAGTATAATTGTGTCTTTACCTGCGATGTCAGGTTGATTAGGGGTTGTCTTCCCTTGTTTATTCATTCATTGTGTTTGACCTTTAGGGTCAGAGGTTGACAGTTCGGCGTAGGCCTATGGGAAGGTTTTTTAAGCGGGAGTGAGATATACTTCCGGGAAGCCGGGAGGTCCTGTTTTTCTGAAGGGACCAAGAGTCCATTGTTTTTCGGGGAGAATCTTCGAAGTAACTGCTATGGCAGTTTTCCCCAGTGAATCTCTGTGCGTCGGGATGACGACAGAATTCCTTGTGTGTTCTGAGGATTCATTTACCAGGTAATACCGACCTTTATGCATTATTACGCTTTTCGGTGGCAGAACATGTAAAGGATTACCTAGGGTGAACAGCAGCTCACTGATCCGCCATTTCAGAACTTATATATTTGTGCTCGAGGTAGCCATCCAAGACTGTTAGTCTTATATTGTCCAGAAATCCAGTGACGAAGATATATTGTGGGAGCCGCAGATTGGCGGAACTTCTATCTACAATAAGTATTACTGCAGGGTTGATGATAACCTATTTAACAGAAGTACACGGCCGACGTCAGAACGAGGCCTGTGCTTTCGGCTATTATACTACAGCCTGATATGTGCAATTGGCGGGGAGTGCCAAGTTGCACCTATGTGTCCAAGTGACTGAGGCATCTGACGCGTTTAGTCAGAGACGCCAAGGGCGACGCTACGAACTGTCATTATTGAAGAACTTTGCTATTGACCATGCACGTCTATTCTGATGTTTACCTTTTTGAATGCCAAATGTATACCTATCGATGTCAGGTCAGCATGACCTTGTTACACTGACTGTTCCTGTTGATATTATGTGTGTTCCCGTCAATAAATGTCTTGAAACATGCCTGCAGTGTCAAAGCATCCTTGATTACTGCATGTGAGAGTATGGGTTGCAGGATCTACATCTATACGAGCCTAAACACATTCGCGTCTTCATTCGCACCCACACTCAATTCATCATACGCTCGCACTACACATCTAACAACATGTATACTGTCTTGGGCCAGTGATCACATCAACAAGAGAAAAAAGACAGTTACAGGCGTATAATATCCAAGGTCCCTTTTGTCGATTTCTTTACTTTATGTCAACTTGGGGAACGTGACTTTTTCCTCCTTTCCCCACCAATTTGCGTCCTTTTAGCCTCGCTAGTATCAAGCACGCGGTCAGTCAGTTTTTTCCTTTTGATCTCCGTTCTCATCCCGTTCCGTTTTGCCGTCAAGTCTAACAATTTAATTTCCATGGCGGGTGATGACCCGCGGCGTGGGCGATCATGTATTCTAGCAGCTTACGCATTAGTTTTTATCCCTACGTTGTATCATTGGAGATATTTTAACGTTGTATCACGGTTAATTTTGTGACACATCTCCCCACTTGAAAACATGCCTACGGCAAGTTCTAAAACCAGTGATACACATAGATAAAATCTCTCCTTACGCCTGCCATTACTCTAATTTTGATCACAGGGGTGCCGACTGAGGAAATCTGCACCGACATTCAATTTGCCTGGGATATATTGGATACTAAACTGATAAGGTTGAAGCAATAAAGACCACCTCAGCAATCTTGCGTTTTCATGCTTAGCCTGAGATAAGAATACGAGAGGCTGATGGTCCGTCTCGACCACAAAAGTCCTACCATACAGATAGATTTGAAACTTCTTTATTGCCCAGATTAACGCTAAACATTCTTTTTCGCTTGTGGAGTATCCTTGTTCCGCCTTATTCAATTTGCGGCTTGCATAAGCGACTGGTTTCAGTTCCCCATCAGGTGAAGATGATCTTTGCAACAAAGCCGCTCCGAGTCCTACATTACTTGCATCGGTTCTTAAGACAAAGTCCTGTGTCAAATCAGGCAGTTTGAGAATAGGCTTGCTAGTGAGTTTTTCCTTTAAGTCTTGGAACGCTAATTCACTTTGCGCAGTCCAATTAATTTTATCTGGAAGTCCCTTGCGAGTCAGATCAGTCAGAGGAGCACAAATAGAGTTAAAATCTTTGATATATTTTTGATAAAATCCGCATAACGACACGAATGATCGCACGTCCTTTTTTGTTTGTGGTCTAGGTGCTCTCTGCAGTTTTTCCAAGTTCTTGGGATCAGGGGTCATGCTACCCTGATATACAGTGTGTCCCAAGAATTCCAACTCTTTGCATCCAATACAACATTTTGTTGGCCTAGCAGTTAAGTTCGCCTCCCTAAGCCTATTAAATAACATTTCTAGAGCTTCAATGTGTTCTTCAAATGTCTCTGTGGCGACGAGAATATCATCCATGAAATTCGTGATACATGGGTTATTCAGGGGATCCAACAATTTGCGCATCATCCTTGAAAATACACTCGGAGCATTTTTCAGTCCGAATGGTAGCATGTTGAATTCATAATGTCCATCCGAAGTGCTAAAAGCCAAATAAGGTCTCACTTCAGGCTTCACTGGGATCTGGTAATAGCCTTTACTAAGATCCACCTTTGAAAAGTATTTTGCCTTGTTCAGTCTGGCAAATAACTGTTTTGGGTCTGGTAATGGATCCACTTGTCCTTCTGTGACAGCATTCAGTTTCCTGTAATCTATGCACAGTCTGTGTTCCCCAGACGGTTTTCTCAACAAAACGACACTAGAGCTAAAAGATGATTCACTGTGTGAAATAATCCCCTCCTTCAACAAATACTCTATTTCTTCCTTCAATGCCTTCTCCTTCGCGAACGGAATAGAATAGGCTCTCATACAGATTGGGTTTGAGTCTACCAGTTTCATGTCATACTGTAGCAAATTTGTATGGCCTGGTTTATCTGTTAATACATCTGTATGTTCCTCCAGAACCTGTTGAACTCTCTCCCTCTGGTTTTTAGTCAGGTGCTTACTGACTTTTACCTGTGCTGCTGTTTCACAAGGATGTAATGGGTATTCATGTGAGGTGAGTGGTTCCTTTTGCATTTGAGTTGCGATAGCTAAGGTCAGTAAGGGGGTGCTTTCCTGGAGTGGTCTGTCCAGATACTTCTTTAACAGGTTTACATGATAAACTTTCTCCTTCCCCTTTTTGTCAATTTTATAGTTTGTTCTAGACACCTTCTCTAGAACCGTATATGGACCTTGCCATCCAATTTGTAATTTATTCTGGCTACCGGGTAGTAGAAGCAGCACCTTCTCTCCCACTGCCAGTTCTCTGTCCTTTGCCTTCCTATTAAAATATGCTGCATGTTTCTTCCTGGCTTGTTTCAAATTATCATTTGCCAGTTTCCATCCAGCTTTCAAACGAGTGGTCAGTTCGTTCACGTATTGATAAGATGAGGTAACAGTCTCTTCCGCCTTCTCATCTGTCCAGGTCCTTAATAGGGCTTCTAATGGACCTTTTATTGGCCTCCCAAATAGCAGAGTTGCGGGAGCCATCCCGGTTGAACTATGTGGTACCTCCCGGTACGCAAACAATGCGGCGGGCAGGAATTGATCCCACAGATCCGGTTTTTCGTGTGCCAGCTTTCTCAGGATAGAAATGAGAGTCCCGTTGAACCTCTCTACCTGGCCGTTCCCTTGTGGATGGTACGGACTACAATGAAAGTGTCTGGCTTGAAATAGCTTAAAAACTTCTTCCGTTAGTTTCCCCTTGAACTGAGAACCATTATCCGTCAAGATTTGATGCGGGAATCCTAATCGGGTAAATATTGTAAGTAGTGCCTCTGCTACATGTTTTGAATCAATTGATGGCAGGGCTACCGCCTCTCCCCACATAGAACAAGTGTCCACCAGAGTAAGGATGTAACTGTTCCTCCTCTTGGTCCGAGTGAGAGGTCCTACAATATCCACTGCAACCCTCTCAAAAGGTGTTCCCACTATGGGCATTTCCCCTAGAGTTGCAGGAGCAGTCCAGTGCTTTGGAGCTACCCTTTGACATTCTGGGCAGGATTTGACATATCTTTTTATATCCTCCGTTATCCCTGGCCAGAAGTAATGACAAGCTATACGCTGTCCTGTGGCGCTGATCCCCATGTGACCACTGAAGGGAATCGCATGCCCGAGTTCCATCACTTTATCCCTATATGAAGTGGGAAGAACCAGCTGGTTGTGACCATTTGTTCCAGTTCCGGCCTTCCTGTATAAGAGTTTGTTCTTCATAAAATATTCCCCCTTGCTCGGAGGTGTGTGGCATTTGGGCAATTTTTTAAAACATGGCTTGAGTGTCCTATCCTCAGCCTGCGCCTTCCTCATCTCCTCTGGATGAGCATTTATAGGTTCACCTTCTTCCTCCTTCTTCTGTGACCTGGTCTGCACTGTCGCCATGATCACAGGTCTCTCGGGATTCCCCAAGAAGACGTATCTACACCCCAATATCAGAGGGTAGATTGGTTCATCTATCACTGCTGCTCTGATTTCTCCTTCCACATAGCGAGTTTTCACCGTTATCCTTGCGATGGGAAGTGTCATGAGTGGTATGTCCTTAGTTGCCCCTTGTATTTCCACTGTTTCTGTGGTATACTGACTTGGGTCCACTAGGCTAGACTTCACAACTGAATCATAATCCAAACCTGTATCATAAAGGCACCTTATGGTGACCCCATTACAAATAACATCCTCACAAACTGGGGGGTGATAAGGTTCCTGCTGTCCCTTAGGATTAACCTTTAATCTTTGCGTCCCCGACTTCATTGCAGCAATGTTTGAAGGTTTCCTTCTACAAAATTCGGTGTTATGGTTATCTTTCTTGCACCATTTACACCATCTTTTTCCTTGGTTAAACGGTTTTCTTTCATTGGATTTTTGGTCATTGAACTGTGAGTTTCTGTCTCGGTAGTCATTTCTTGGCCGCTCAAAGTTTGTCCTACCTTTATTTCCCTGCTCTCTATTATCAAATTTATTAAATTGCTGTGGAGCTTTAAAATTGTCTATGTGCTTCTTTTTAGCACCACTTACCTCTGCCTGGGCTGCCTGATACCTTTCAGCGACATTTAAAACCTCCCCCAACTTCTCTGCACCTTGTTCCATGAGAAATTTTCTCATGTCTGGAGCCATGGACTCTCTCAATTGCTCAATCATGATCATTTCTTTAAGATCTTGGGTCTTCCCCAGAGCAGTCCATTTCTCCAAATAGGTTTCTAGTCTGGCAGAGAATTGGTGGTATGTCTCCCCAGACAACAGTTTGGCATTTCTAAATTTCTTACGATAAAATTCCCCATTTTTTTCGTACCTCAATAACAAAGCCTGCTTTAACATGTCATAATTGTCTTGGTCTTCTCTGTTCATTTTTGCGAAGACTTCATAAGAAGTACCTCTCAGTCCCTGTGATAGCTTTAAACTCCACCTCTCTCTCTCTAACCCATATGTAGTAGCTAATAACTCAAAACGTCCTAGGTACCCCTCTATGTCATCGTCTTTTTCAACAAAATGGTCTAAATGAAACCCCATAGCTGATGTTGAGGCTCCCAGACTGGGCGTAGCATCTGAGGCAAAAGGGCTGGCACCATTTTCAGGAGCCTGGCCTTGTAGCTTCAGCTCCCTTAGTCGTAATTCGTGCTCCTTTTGCAACCTTCTATCTTCTGCCTCCCTTTCGGCAGTCAACCTTTTATCTTCTGCCTCCCTTTCGGCCTTTTTATCTTCTGCCTCCCTTTCGGCAGTCAACCTTTTATCTTCTGCCTCCATTTGCTGTCGTTTGTCTTCTGCCTCAATCTGCAGCCTCTTAATTTCTCTATCAGCCTCAATTTGTAACCTCTTCTCTTCAGCTACCTTTCTATCTTCCCTTTCAATATATTTATCACATTCAGCCGTTACATATTGAATTAAAATCTGACCCTCCATTCCCATCTCCTTTGCCGTTAGCACAGCAGCTGATCTGTATTTTGCCAGCTCCGCCATACTTTTTAAACAAATCTAGCAATGTGCAAAATAAACTTTCCAACTACTAAAGTAATTCAAATTACTCTAGACTAAAATAATTCTAATTAATTAATTAACTACCACTGGCTGTGAAGATTCACCAACTTTTATTTTCAGGGACACTTGTAATTTTAAGGGACACTTTTAATTTTTATAATGTGTTCCCCTAATCTTATTCTCTCCCCCCCCCCAGGAGATCCTAATATACTTAATGGGCTAATTATCCCGGGACAAAGAGACCCCAATATATGTAGTGGATTTGATGGTATTGTATGATGGTGATATTGCTACGTGTGATGCATGAGGTCAGCTGTGAAGGCTCCTGAGATAAAAATGTAACTGTGAATTGTCAGAAGGCCCTTCTTGCTACCACTACGACCTCACACCTATCTTTTTTTACAAATGAATGTGGCTACGTTAAATGTCTAGGGTAATGATATGTAATGTGTTGTGGTAGTTTACATACACACACACAGATATTTACTAAGTCTAATAATATTAATAAATGTTATAATACACTGAACTAACTCAAGTGTGTAAAAATTGGATAGTAATTTTCTTACATTTATTTGTTCTGAACCAAGGTTTTATTTTGGCCAGAACATATGAAAGGTTTAGCAATTATGAAAGAAATGCATGAATATTACATAATAAATGCAAGGTGTGTACATATATATGTTACTAGATTAGTTAATATTATTACTGTTTATAGTGTAATCTATTTTGGGAGAACACTTTAATGGATGTGCTGTTGGGGTGGCCTCATCACTCCCTGTCTATGGTGACTACACATTGTCCATTTATTTGATGGAAATTTTATGGGTGTGTTAGCAAATAAGTTGAGTTGGTGAATTCTCAGCAGACCAGGCGCTCACATAGCTTGAAGGTGTAGCTCTGGTGCTGAGATCTGGTGGCCCCACCTCTCCGTGCTTGGGGCAATATCGGAAGTCTGGTGGCCCCACCTCTCCGTGCTTGGGGGCTATAATAGGCTGCTCTGACAAAATGTTACTGCACGGGTCCACTCTGGTAAAATTCAACAACTCATTTGACACCACAGTGGTGCCAACTAAAACTCACAGCTCTGCAATCAAAGTATTTGTCATGTGTCAGAATTCCATCCTCTAACCATTTCTGGACACAACACCACACAACAACAACACCATATAGACGGGTCAGATCTTTCTGACCAAACAACACATCTTACCAAGTTGGTTTCACATAGGATAAGTTCTCCCAGACTACAGATTCTGAAATATGTTCATTAGCTTCCTGCCATAGAATAGGATAGGTGATATGTTTCATTGATCTCAACACTTGATCTTTCCTTCCTAATCCTTGCTGGAGTTTATGTATTTCATTGTCTCTAGACCCTGAACTGGGGCGGGGGGTCTAGAGCGAACCCTTACTTGTTGTAAGGAACAGATTATGCTATTGCAGTATCAAATCACTCGAAACCTTAAACAAATATTAAAATGAACAAAGAAATAATTTCGGTCTTACCAGAATTACGGATATAGTACACAGTTAAATAAATGCTAGCAAAACTCAGCTGAGCTGCTGGCCTTATGATGGCGTCCCTCTAAATATTTCAATAGCTTCTGGGAATTACACCACTTGATAATTCACTGTGTCTACTAGGACAACTTATAATGACTGGCACAAAATGCGCGTCTGAGCGCCGATAATATTCATCTGTGGCCAATCACTGCCTTTTCTTTTTTCAAATTCAAATATTCTACCACTAAGTCATTTCAGTCATACCTCAGTCAAGTATGCCTTATTGTCTGTTGGTCCGTCCGTCTCTACTTGCGTTTCACACAAAAACACACTTGTTTTTTGAACCAACCCTGCCTTCCCCTACACAATTTTGCCTTTAAAGTTATTTTTAGCCACAATTCACCATCCGACCCCGTCTCTTCATTCCAACTAGATTTTAGCACTTGCGTCTTCAAAGCCACAATTTTTTGAAAATTAGTGACATGTTTTATCTCAATGCAGACGTTCGCTGATATGAACAACACAGTCTTTTGTCAATATCTTTCTTATTATCTGTCCGTCTGTATAAATGAAAGCATATTATTTCACTGCTCAAGATGGGCTATCCTGCCAGCTAGGTTTTATATTCCTAACATTATTATTAAGAAAAGTTACTTTTCAAATATTTTCTAGAATATTCTGGAATGCGTTGATCACTGCATTCAAATAAACGGGCTAAGATATCGCAAAAGTGTCCAAAAAATGACTGTGGCGTATAATATCCAAGGTCCCTTTTGTCGATTTCTTTACTTTATGTCAACTTGGGGAACGTGACTTTTTCCTCCTTTCCCCACCAATTTGCGTCCTTTTAGCCTCGCTAGTATCAAGCACGCGGTCAGTCAGTTTTTTCCTTTTGATCTCCGTTCTCATCCCGTTCCGTTTTGCCGTCAAGTCTAACAATTTAATTTCCATGGCGGGTGATGACCCGCGGCGTGGGCGATCATGTATTCTAGCAGCTTACGCATTAGTTTTTATCCCTACGTTGTATCATTGGAGATATTTTAACGTTGTATCACGGTTAATTTTGTGACACCTGTTGCGCTGGTTGTATACATGCCGGATGCTTCATCTCATACATCCATCTCAGCTGGTCTTACGTTTGATGCAAAATTTCAGCAATCCTAGCCTTAATGATTCATCGATCGCAGTGTCATTCACTAATAGGTGATCATTAATTGCCTTTAGTATCTCTCGCTTATCCATATCCGTTGCACCTTCTGTGGAAGATCTTGAAGCTAGTCTGTCAGCTCTTTCATTGCCGTGTTCCCCTGCATGACCAGGATAGTAGATCCCTCCCAGTTACTGAAGATTCGAGGGTTCCATGGAGGTTTTCCATTCATGCCGGTGTCATCCACTTTGGACCTTCCAAGCATGGATTGTGATTCTGATATATATATATATATATATATATATATATATATATATATATATATATATATATATATATATATATATATATATATATATATATATATATATATATCTATCGATAGATATATGAAATCTTCTTCCACTCCCTTCTTCCCTTAGCGTCTGAGGAATTGTTTATTACCCCCTGACAGAAACTCCTAAACTTCACCAAAAGATCGCTACAGATACATGCAGAGTCAATACAAATCGATCATGTAACAGAACACAAAGTTCTAGGCTTGACGATTGACCAGCACTTAACGTGGAACTCCCATGTACGGAATTTAACCAAAAACGTAGCTCAAAAGACATACCAGCTGGCCAAAATAAAATACTTCTTAGACGCAGACATTAGACTATTGTTCTACACCTCACATATACAGACACATCTAGATTACTGCTCTACACTATGGGATGGTTGCCCTGCTTCCACCTCAAAGAGACTGCACTCCCTGCATAAAAGAGAGCAGTACGTCTAATTACCGATAATCGCACGATACCACACACAAGGACAGGAAAATAACCCAAAATACTGTCCATAAAAAAAAACGGCACACGACTGGGGTACCAATTCTGCAGAAACCTTTACGACATCTCTCAGTTGAAATCCACACCTGTGGCCATCCACTTCAATGGCCCTGGCCACCACGGTGCCACTGACATCCCGGTGACAACCATCAGATCCGTCGGATGCCAACAGTCAGTTCAACTTGGAGCAACGCCTCATCCATCTTAATGGTTGCCTTGAACCCAACGGATTGAATACCCAGCATTCTTGTGTCTGAGGCGTCCTTTTGTATCTAGTCCCAGTTTTATTATGACTTTCTACTATGACTGCGATCAACCTTGACTTCCCTCCTATTCTATGTATGTAAGTATGTATGTATATATAAAATTTATTTTAATTTATTTATTTTTTAAATTTAATTTTAATTTTAATTTAATTTTTTTTTTAATTTTAATTATTTATTTTAATATTTTAAAATGTTTTTTTTTCTCTTCGTTTTCCAGTCCCTGTTTTCATTATTTTTTATTGTTTGCTTTATGTACTATCTACTTCCGCTTTCCGTTTTTGTGGCAGCCATCTTTGCTCCAACATGTGACAAAAGAAATATTCGACAAGTGGAAGAAATTTTTTTTGCCAAGTGGAAGAAATATTTTGACAACGGTAAGAAATATTTTGACAACGGTAAGAAAATATTTGACAAGTGGAAGAAATATTTTTGTCAAGTGGAAGAAATATTTTGACAACGGTAAGAAATATTTTGACAACGGCAATACAATATTTGACAAGTGGAAGAAATATTTTGATAAGTGGAAGAAATTTCTTTGCCAAGTGGCATGAATATTTTGACAACGGTAAGAAATATTTGCCAAGTGGAAGAAATTTTTGACAACAGGAAAAAGTATTTAATGAAAAAAATTTAATGAAAAGTTTGGAAAGTTGCAAGAGATATTTAAAGAAGTATTTGACAGCTGATCTACTTACCTACAGGTTGGAACCTTTGAGCAGGTCTGAGAGAAAATTTTGGGGCCATCTTTGCTGATTGGAAGAAAAGCTTTTACTAAAGTTTGAAACTTGTAGGACACAAAAAAAAGGAGATAACCGTTTGATAACTGGAACAAATACTTAGTTATAATTATTTAATGTACTACATTTCCGTGGACGCCTCCTGTTTGAACGGCTTGAGAGCCAATAAAAAACCTATCACCAGATATTGCCCGTGTGAAAAAAGTGAAACCTTAAGTCACGGGGGTTCGAAAACACGAACGAAGGAATGTTTCTTTTATAAATTTCTACTATTGATCGGTTGTGTTTTGAACTTGTGACGTGAACAGAAATAAGCAGCAGGGTTAGTCTTATGAAGGTAAAATATTAGTCTTACAAAGGCAAATCCCGTTGCAGATAGGCTTTTTTTGTTTCGTCTACCAATACCCAAAACGCTGCCTGTTAGATTTCTTATTACGCTTTTCTAGATAGCTATATTTAGCCCTGACGTCACCCTCTATCGATCTGGTTTCATAACTAGTGAGGGTAAGCTGGCGTTTGCCTGTCAGAAATCCCGCTCATTTTCAAAAATGTCGACGTCACGAGCGTCGATATAGGAGCTTTTTCATGCGTGAGCACGCGCGTGAACAAACTTAAATTTAATTCAAATGTGCTAGTTTTGTAGTAGGCCTAGTCAGCTTTTAACTATTGATATCTGAACATAATTTAAAATTTATATATTAAAAAAATATATTAATAACTTGTCTTGTGTTAATTTAGCATTAGGCATAGATAGAGCTTAAATACTACTTGTAAGTCATCGGTGATAGGTATAAAATAAAGATAAGAGGAATTAGACAATATTTAACAAGAGTAAAGACAACTCGTACACAACCATATATTGGTAGCACAATAAGATCAAATAATTCCAACAGAATGCTAACCAGATTGCCGTCAGGGGCGGGAAAGGTTTGGAGCAAAACAACAGACAAACATACTAAGGAAGGAACATAAAAAAGGACCAGAAAATGAAAGGAGCAAAATCCCCGGTCTAAAGGCCACAGAAGTTAAGTACAAACTTAAAAACCAGCAAGGACAAAATAACAGTGATCTCTGAAATAAATAAAGACAGGAACTCAAACAAAAAAGCAACGAGAAAAACCTATATGCTACGGAATTTTATAAACGTTCAACGATTTCGTCGCGAGCGCAAACCATCGATCGCGTTTCTTTCTAGTGAGGGTAAAAGCACGTGTGTTTTGAGTTTTATTAAAATGGCTGAAATGGCCTCGATATTGTTCCTATTGCAATCTGCAACACTAAGGGAGTATCTAGTTGCCGCCATAATCTAGTCTGCCTGTGACATATATCTCTACGGTTGTGTTCAATAAAACTGTCTATTTGGCCTTGTCCAGCCTGGCCTTTGACAGTATATTTTATGTTGGAGACTACGGCTGTGTGCGGGTCATTTACATAACACTAACTGGACATTGGGGTGAGTAGATTTATTACTCATGATATATAATATAAATAATAAAGAAAACTACCACGTGACCCAGCGCCCGTCTCAATATGTAGTTACATTCACCCAACAACGCACAAGACTGTACTCGGACTCTGAAAGCTCCTAGGCGTATGGCCGGCACGACAGTAGTAGTGAGGTTAGACATCACCCTACATCACCCATAGACCAACTAACGCCTCTTTGTCAATAAATATATAAAATGTATTTGGTGTTTTCTTATATATATATATATATATATATATATATATATATATATATATATATATATATATATATATATATATATATATATATATATATATATATATATAAAGAAAAAAATATATATATAACATAAATATTGTAATATATGTATATATTGTCTAAATATATATGTCTAATTGTATAACTAAATATTGTCTTCCTGGAGAGCACTGGTTTCTGCCTTATGCGCCGTGTTTGGTGCTTAAAGAATTTATTATTATTATTATATTATTGTAAAATAAATATCGTCTACATATTGTAAACATAAACAACACACTACCAGGACAACAGGGCGCCAACTGATCGTCAGAGGAAGTCACCCCGTCTAAAATATATTACTATATAAAAAGTCACGCTCCAACGCCTGACACTCCAACGCCTGAAATCGATCGGAGTATTTCCTTATATAAAAGTCACGCACATCCGCCTGCGCCTCTGCCTGACGCTCCTCCGCCTGCATCGATAAGAGTATTTCCTTATATAAAAGTCATGCGCCTTTACCTGAATCATAATCGTAAACAACATGGCATACTACTTACATGACAATAACCTCCAGCATGAGAATAGAGGTATAGGCAGTTACTGCAGCACTGAGGTGGCTGTCTGAAACTCCATCAACCAGGGCAGTTATATTGTCAAACTCTCAAAGTTCAGAATGGATGACTGCGGCAGGAAGGGAAAACATCAATAGAATCCTGAAGTCTTCAGGAACTGGTGTGGATCTACTGTCCTGGTCATGCAGAAGTAGGTGGCAATGAGAGAGCTGACAGACTGGCCTCGAGAGCACCCATAGTGGGGACACCGGACATAGATAAGGGAGAGATACTAAGGACAATTAATGATCGCCTGCTGGATAATGACACTGCAATGGATGAATCAACAAGGCTGAGACTGAGGCTGAGTTTGGCATCAAACGTAGGACTAACAGTGATGGACATGTGAGAGGATGCATCCGTTGTCTGTATAACCAGGTACAGTTAGCATTCATACTCTTCGACATATGCTGAGGGAGACTTAGCACTTATGGGTTTGCCCGGAGTGCAGTGAGGTCGATTCTCATTAGCAATACCGTAACAACAATAACAATTGCGCTGTATGGAGATCAGCTGCCGCAGTTGTACAATATGATATGTTAACACAGTGTAGTATAGACTTTTAGTACAGTATTATTATAGCGTATAATTGTTGCATGGTAATGTGCTATCTACTAACTTCGTATACCTACTGTTACTATAATGAGCTGCATATAATGATATTAATATGTTATTAACATTTACATATGACGCAAAAATAACTTCTGTGTTCCTAAGTTTTCACCCAGATGGTCGTCCGGAAAAAGCACCACCCGTGAAGTTTTGACATACAACAGATGGCGTGTGTAAGGTACACACGTGGAAACGTATTAGTCTGAGGGCTGTTGCTTTGATGACAGTGACGTCAAGTGTTTTACTTTGAATTACTTATTCTCTCTAAATCAACATTTTTCCAAATTGTTTTATTCCAGTACCGCACTGTAACAGACCACTAATAACTAATGATTCTCGCATCCGCTCTCGACCAAGAATTGCAAGCCGCACCTTATTACGCAGAGTTGTTTCTGTTTTTGCGATCAGTTATACAAGGGTAAACAATAACAGGAAAAGAATATAAAGTCAGAATCTAAAACGTTCAGTATCTGCAGCACATTTTGAAGACTGAAAAATTGGAATAGGTAAATACAGTGTACTTTTATTAAATACTTAACAACTCTTTAACCACACCGATTTGTTTTGTAATTGTACGGTTAACGTAGACGTCATTAATCGTGATGGGCCATTGATAGCTTAGTCAGTCGGTGGCTGAAGATTCAAGAAGTGAAGAAGAAGACACTTATCTTTAAAATGTGTTGTCTTTAAAGCCGATGTCCTGAGTATATACTTTAAGAATGTTAAGTTTCCTGTCTCGCGTGCTACATAAAGTTGACCACGAGGAAAGACTGTTTTTGGTAGATTTACAGTCAAATGGTCCAATTATTATCCCTGTGCTTTGTTGATATTCATGGCAAAAAGCTACAATCACAGGAAACTGACTACGTCTCAAGATGACAGGATGGTAGGTATGACTTTGCTCTAACTTGATGCGTGGAATCGATAACTCGCCCACCATAAATCCTGCATGAAAAATTGTATTTAATTTGTTGCTTAAAACGCAGTTCTTTATCTTCAATTTTGTCAGAATATTAAAGTTGAATAAACATTAATATGTATTAAGACGATCTTTTATTATGAAACTAAATTATTAAACTTTTCATGCATTTCATGACGGGTTACTCGCGAAGAGATCTATGAAATCCGAATATAATAGATTTTTGGTCTCTATGGGCGAGTGTTCTTATGCGTTTTAAAGATAGCTTTCACTCAAAGGACAGTGCAATGCGCGTCATTTCTGAATATTCTCGAAAAGCTTCTGAGATTGTTTCTTACTTCCAGACAGACATTCTTCATGATTAACCGTCAACGCCTGGTAAGTTATGAAGTTATTATTCTTTACTCCCGTGTCGGTCTGGGGAAACACATGGGTAGATAGCAAACATTTATATTGTTGCTGTCTATTTGGCATATATGTTTAAAGACATCAACCTGTTAATTATTTTGATAGTCTAAGAAAGGGAACTGGTGATTAACTTTAATGACAGGATTGATTCCTGGTTATCTTCACCTTGTCTTATGTTGACCTGTGTCTTAAATTGCTGTCATGTCTTAAGTTATTATTCACATGAACATATACGGAGAGGCTTTGCCTCTCGCCTGAGGAAACGCCCTGGTCTTGTGTTTAAGTTTCGCTCAGGTCTGTGCTGTTTGCACATGCGCAAGTTTTGGCGCAAAGACCGAGAGACTTCCGGGTTAGCAGTGTACCTTGGGCTTGTAGAGCGGACGTGCCGGTCCGTAGATTCTCTCTGCCAAGTTTTGATGGGGATTTGGAAGTTCTGTGAATGACTGATTTGTCATTCTTCCTTCCCTAAGTGATTCTTTATGCCAGGAATGGCAGTGTTGTGATTCCTTATGTTTTGAGGATTCTATAAAAGGTAACACAGATACATTTCTTGATCTTTCGTTCGTTTAGATCACAACGGTACTTTCATTGCTTTACGGCGACCTAGTGAGCGAAGCTCACATTGATATATTATATAGTACCCCAGTATGGGTGCATGGTGAAGAAACCAAGACTAAGATGTCCTTTTGGATGTATAAAAGCCCAGAGAATTAACTTTATGTAATCCGCAATGCAGGCGGTATGATTGGCAGAAATATATGTACACAGAAAGATATAAACAAACGAAGGTTACCTGATTATCGAGGCCCGCTACCTGCGGCCTGATTCTGTCGCCACAAGAGGCCCGTTGTTACGGCCGACAGTCTTCACTAGAAGAGGTACCTGGCGTGTGATGCCAGATGGAGTCTTTGACTTCCCATTAAACAAGTTCATTGACTCTGTTATTAAGCAACTGGAACCGCCCTTATCGTGCGGTATATTTGTTAAAGGACGGCCTGACGCGTTTAGTCAGGGGCCCTGAGCTACAGTATGAAAGAACGTAGATTGACAAGCCAGCTCTACTAGCATCTTATACATGAGCTATCCAAGATTTATGATGCTAGATATTAATGATCATTACCACACATGAAATGTCCATGATCCTTGTTCAATTGACTGTGTCGTCTATCAGCGTATGTCCTGTAATAAACGTTTGAAGAAAAGTCATCAGTATTAACTACATTTATTACTTCTACTTGTGGTGGAGTGAGATTGGTGTGCAACTACATAAGAGCCTATACGACTTTGTGTCCACGATCTGCTGATATCTACATACACACCTGCACTCTCAACCACATCCTGTTACGAGCATTACACTCCTGGGAAGCTGTACATTGTTTGAGTGTCTGTTTTGTTACACCCTGTCAGCGCCTCAATATTTGGTGACCCAAATACAGGACAACATTACACTGTCCAGGCACGACACGACCTTACCCACAAAACAGCGCTTAACATATATGAATAACAATGCCAGTGTATAGAGATTTAGGATTGCCCAACATGCCTTAGTCGCCTTCTGCGACGTTTGTAGCGTACAGATCTATACTTATTTTCTTCCCTTTCAAGCCCAGGTAAACGCGGGCTTTTAACTTTGTATAATTTAAAGATATTCATATAGCATTATATACACACATTAGGATTCTCGCTGGTACTACGGAGTTCGTGCACGGTGCTGAGATCCTCATTGTGTGATCTAACGGAGGAGATCGGAGCACTGATAGTTGTCCGTGTGCAATGAAGATAGTCCTTTAAAACCAAAATACCAAACCAAAGATATTCATGAAGCAGATACTGAGTTGGAGACTTCAATATTCTACGTTTTAAGATGGGTTACCGTTTCCTGTCCTCCCTGCCTTTGTCTTCCCTAACGCAAGAATATACTCATTTACCCATTTACAGCTGTATAACGTGGATTGCAACGTTACCATGTTTTAAAACAGGTACTCGGTAACTTTGACGCGAAAGGCATTGTAGTAGAATCGATTACGAAGTGTTAGACCTGTGTCAAACATGATCCTGGACAAAAGAACATGAGAGGAAAATCACATCCTATGGAATGAGATGCTTAAGAAAAGCAGTTAATGTTGCAAAAAACTTAAGTGGTTGGCCATCTCTTGAGAATGGTGCGCGATAAATTGCCACTATGCACCTACAACAGTAGAAGATCTTGTATCATTGCAGGGAGAAGATCGAGAGCCAGATGGATAGACAACATCACAGAAATCTACAACAACATGGGTTCACAGTAGCTAGTGCGACATACCTGGTTTATGGTGGTGTATTGAATGGACTCCATTCTCTTTAGTTAACAGATCACTGCACGTCCGTTAAGAATTAAGTAATCTTTGCATTATGTACTTCATAAAAGGTTTCTGAAATCATCATTTTTCATTCTGTATTTCGTGATCGCGGATCATGGGTGTCATTGATAGCAAAGAGTCGGTGATAATATACTATTTATCATCTGTAGTCTAGTTTACATACATAAATGTTGAAGTTTGAGTTGTGCTGACAGTTAGTAGGTCACTGCAATGGCTTTTTGACATCTATCATAATGTAGGTCTATCTTTTTCGCTCTGCATCTTTTCCAACATCTTTCTTACTTTATTGTCTCTCTCACTTTGCTCTGTAATTATTGTTAAAGTAATTTTTTTTAATTACGGCTCGTGCCTAAGTTTAACTTAACTCTTTTCGTACGTAATTATTTTCAGGTCTGGACGGAATTATTTTTAAGCCCAAAGAATTTACACATACATAATTTACGTTTACTGACAATGTGTGTCTAATCCTGAGTTAAGTATAACATATTATATATCAAATTAAAGTACATTGGATGAACAATATAAATCCATATGCCTTTCTAGCTAATTTTATGTTATGTTTATGTTATAACAGATAACATGTACACGGAAAAAAGATAACTTGAAATTTTGTACAAAAATTTTCGACTTACGTAAGGCTTGTAACATAAATTGTTATCACAATACAGTTTCACTGCTCTCTTTGTGCAGGTAATCCATTTAGAAACACAGAAAAAGTAAGAAAATTATGGTTGATCACACACTTTGTTCACTGTTCACATATTAGTAACATATCCTGTGTGTTTTTCGGCCATTATGGCGATACCACAAAACACTATTAAAGATGAAGATAAATGTGAAAAAAATCCTTTCAAACGCAAATAAAAGACGTTGAAGCTTGTTGAAATTTGCCTAGTTTTGTGTTTACTTCCGTTCGAGATAAATTCCGGGCGGTAAAAAATATCAGAATAGAAAGAAACAACGAAATAAATCAGCGTCTTTTAAAAGATCTTGCGGTCACAGCGGTCGGCCATTGCGTCTTTTAAAAGATCTTGCGTACGGAATCAGTTAACATGCTTTTGATTTATTTCCCCATGTGGCGAGATGGATAATTCGAGATGGCCAATAGATCAAGTTAAGGTATTCTAGACCTATCGAAACGCCTCAGAAATGAAGAAATGTATGGATGGCACAGGATATAGTCAGACTGTTAAGTACTCTTTCCCAGTGATATAGATCAAGAGCCTACCTTGTCCTCCCGCTACGACTACACCTATATTTTGATAAATTATTCCCAATTACTACTGGATGTACAATGCCAAGAAATCCATAATGGCTAATCTGAATAAGAACTGGAAAGTGTTAATGAATTCGAATACTTAGGATCAATCATCAACAGCCCTGGCGACTGTGCAGTAGAAATTATAAGAAGACTTGCAATTGCTTCACATAAACTAATACAGATGAAAAACCTATGGCAAGGCACAAGCAAAGAAACAAAGTTACAACTGATCAGAGCATGTATATTCCCAGTAGCAACATACGGCTGCGAGACTTGGACACTCAATAAAACAGTTGCAAAAAAGATTACATCATTTCGAAATGAAATGCTACAGAAGGATGTTGAGAATACCCTGGACAGAAAAAAAGACCAACAGAGAAGTACTGCACTCACTAAACGTACAGGAACATTGGCTCCTAAATACCATCGCAATAAGGAAGCTGAAATTTTTCGGTCATATAAAAAGACATAACAGACTGTAAAAAACAGTGATGGAAGGCATAGTCCCTGGAAAAAGGAGAAGGGGTCGACCTAGACGACGGTGGACCCAGGACATCACAGAGAGTCTGAACTTGTCTTTGGCTGATGCAGGTCGACTTGCCCAGAATCGTGATGCGTTCAGAGCAGCTGTAATGGAGACAACGTTCTGGAAAGAATACGTCACATGATGATGATTCCCAATTAATTAATTCACAAATACGGAACATGGAAATAATTTAACAAGTTCAGAAGTTAACAAAATCAATCAATTTACTTTATTGCTTAATATTCTCTTTTCTTTGGATTTGGAATGAAACAAGGATATGTTTGTATGTATTTACATTAACCAACATAAATATTGACTGTTTACACAATCTAAAAAAATCGTCCTTGTTTACTGTCTGTTTCATCATCTGACTATCACCGGAATCTGGTATATCAATTGTGGTAATGTTTATGTTATGCGCTTATCTTCCGAAATTCCTGGTCTGTGGAGCTACAATGCTACACCCCAGTTGTGGTATAGCTGGTATGGACACACAGTTCAGTCCAAATGCTGGACTACCCTCACAATGTGGAGACCAGATATTCAGGAGTGGTGTCGTGGAATGAATCTGGTGAGCCGACTTCTAGATCAATCATTCACTACGGCCGAAGTAATTCATAGACATATACTTCACATTCATCTAGATTGTAATGTGATGGGGCCGTAAAGACACCCCCTTCATGTTCAATGCATATTTATCGCCCATATATTTTCGATGTGCGCGCAGCACGCTGGGATGTGAAAAGTTTAACGAGAAGAAGATTGATGACTAGGCCATAATAAAGCCTAAGAATTAGTTGTGGTGTGTTATATTTGATAGTCGTGTGTTATAATTGATAGTTGTGGGCCATATTTGTGTTTTCATGCCTAATAGAACAATAAAGGCCAGTGTTATTTGCTACTAAAACTCTCACATCTGTGATTTGGACTTACACTATTAAAATCAATCCACGCATATTATTTTCACTCATTTATATTTCAAGACTAAATTATCAGGTCCTGGAAACACATCAATCTATTTATTTCATTAACCATTAAAACAGACACGCTCAATATAATTCTAAAGTAACATGGAAATAATGGTAATTTCACTAGGAAATAAGCTAATCTGCTTTTAAATCAAACTCACGTGTCATGTCTCTGTTCTACCCACACAGGGAGCCTCGTATCTTCGTTCTCTCTTGTCTGGACTGAATCTTAAAATAGACCTGTTTGCCGGCTCGCTATCTCTATATAGGCACTAGGCTAATCACTCGACTTTAGTGCGCTGCGCGGATTAATTGCGCCACGCAAATAACACTCGCCTTTATTGCTCTATTAGGCATGAAAACACAAATATGGCCCACAACTATCAATTATAACACACGATTATCAAATATAACACACCACAACTAATTCTTAGGCTTTATTATGGCCTAGTCATCAATCTTCTTCTCGTTAAACTTTTCACATCCCAGCGTGCTGCGCGCACATCGAAAATATATGGGCGATAAATATGCCTTGAACATGAAGGGGGCGTCTTTACGGCCCCATCACAGTTAGATAATAATTATAGACTTACATGAGCACAAACGTGCATGCATAAAGTATTTACCACATATCATTTGCGCCTCATGTCACACACCATTACGAGAAAATTAAAAACAAAGAGCTCAGTAGTGAGGAATATGGTAAGACGCGTCAACAGTGAGAAATGCAGTTAGCGACCCATAGCTATACTGCTTGCGTCAGGGTCAGCAAACCAGAGCTGACCAAGACCCTACTCCACCTCCAACTGGTGGTCCTGGAAACAGGCTGCATCACTGCAGTCTGGCTGAGTGAGTAGGGATCGAAGAGGGAAGGCTAACCCGGTCCCAAAAATGCTGTGCTGTAGTCGGATGTGTCGGTCTAAAGGCGCAAATATCGCAGCTTTGCTGTAAATGGACACAACGCAACCAACGTCGCATTGTACACAACACTATTAAACAGCTCATCACCAGTAATGCTCTTCCTCCCCACGCATCACATCTTAGGATTCATGATAGTTCTTTGGGGACGCTTGTATTCTACATGCTCCCCAAAATTCACAAGATCGACAACCCTGGCAGACCTATTGTCTCGGCCTGTTCCTGTCCTACTGAGCACATTTCTGACTTCCTAGATAGCATTTTTCAGCCTATCATTGAGAATCTTCCCTCCTTTGTCAAAGACACTAATCATGCTCTTTTAACTTTCTCCTGTATCCGACTCTCAGCAGACCACTCCTACTGCCTTTTCTTGTTAAACGTCTGTTCTCTGTATACCTCAATTCCTCACTCTGATGGTCTCCGAGCTCTTCGGTTTTTTCTTGACCAGCGCACTTGTTTTTCTATATCCACTGACACTCTTCTCCGTCTTGCTGAACTGGTCCTTCAACTTAATTCCTTTGAATTCAATGGTCAGTTTTTCGACCAAATTAGTGGTGTTGCCATCAGTGGCGTATTCTCTATGTGTGCTGTGCGTGCTGCGCACACCTATGCCCAAGGGAAAATAAAAATTTAATTTATTATTCTATAAAATATTTCTCTTCTAATGTTCTGCTTTCGGACCGCACGCATCAGGATAACGGATTTTCCCGCATAGAATCTACGAGTATTTCTAGTTTCAGTTTCCCAACGCGTTTTATAGTGCAGTTTTTATTGGTTGGTACGGTAGTAATCATCCGAAGTTTCTCGGGTCATTCCGTCACAATGCGTGCGGCACCTTTCGGTTTCACGTTTGAAGACTGGTTTGTGTGGATCGGGGTCATGGCCAGATACGTCAATACAATACGAACATGCGTGCGATCGTGTTGCAGCTCTCAAATTGTAAAAATCGGCTTTGTCCAAGTCCAGTGTTTGTTGTGATTAATTTTTGTTAGTTGCCGGGAGTGCAGATTATTACAGTGACAATGAGTTTCAAGTTGTAAGTTAATTAGCATTTCGGAGAAAATTGACATATACCCAAAATGCAAGTGTTGGACGACATCGCTAAAAAGAAGTTTTGTTCACTAAGTTTTAGTGAAAAACTATCAATTGTGAGTAACGGTAAACCATGTCCTGAGTTACCACTCTTAAAAACAGTACATCAAACTAAGACAGAAGTATACACACGCCATTTTTCAACAGCTCATTACAAGTCGGTGGATTGGTTAACTGGTTGTGAAAAGAGGAATAAATTGTTCTGTTGGCCTTGTTTTTTATTTTATTCAGAAGGCAACGTATGGAGTAGAAATGGTTTTGATGATCTTAACCACTTAAGTACAGCTTCACAGAGACACGAAAAGACTAAAAGCCATGTCCAATGTTTTTTTCAGCTGAAAATGTTTGGCCGACAAAGAGTGGACGTCTTGCTTAATGATCAGCTCGATAAAAGTATCAGCCAACATAATGAACTTGTAAAAAAGAATCGAGATATCTTGAAACGTATGATTGATGCTGTATGCTTCCTTGGTAAACAGGAGCTTCCTTTCCGAGGACATGACGAATGTAATGACTCTTT
The DNA here is from genome assembly GCA_024509875.1 of Oreohelix idahoensis. NCBI lineage: Eukaryota > Metazoa > Mollusca > Gastropoda > Stylommatophora > Oreohelicidae > Oreohelix > Oreohelix idahoensis. The sequence continues at coordinate 44,822 of JAMPIV010009805.1, forward strand.
CAACAGAGGCAAGTATTTAGAGTTTCTGGATGCACTTCAGCAATATGACCCTCTTTTGGAACATCACCTACAGAGACCTACAGTTTTCCGCGGACCTCTCCAGCTGTGCAAAATGATCTCATTCAGGCTATCTCTGAAGTCCTCATTGATGAAATAAAGAAGGAAGTCCACGTTTCAAACTTTGCTGCTATACTTCTGGATGAGAGTTGTGATATCACGTGTAAATCACAGTTGTCAACCGTCTTAAGATATGTATTAGATGGTGTTGTTTATGAAAGGTTTGTCGGGCTTACCGACGTTAGTCAGGATAGAACCTCAGAAGGTTTGTTTAAACATGTAGTTAGCACGGTACAAGAATACAAACTTAAAGATAAGTTAGTTGGGCAAACTTATGATGGAGCGTTTGTGATGGCAGGTCATTTGGATGGCTTACTAAAAAAGGTTATTGATGTTTACCCAAAAGCACTCTTTACTCACTGCTGTGCCCATGCATTGAACCTCGTCTTGCAACAAAGTTTGATGAATATCAAAGACTGCAATATTTTTTTTATAACTCTCAATGGCCTTTCTGCATTTTTCTCAAAATCGTCTAAGAGAACAATAGCTCTTCAAGAATTTCTTTCTAAGAAGTTGCCAACTGTAGCACCTACCAGGTAGAACTTCACTTCCAGATTAGTACATACAGTGAACGATCATTGGTTAGAGCTTATTGACTTTTTTGAAAATGTCATTGATTGTTCTTTAGAATGGGATGCTGACACAGTGGTTAAATCGCAAGGCTTTTTGTCTTTCTTGAGGAGCCTAAATACAATTTTCCTACTTCAAGTATTTTCAAGATTATTTGCATATACAGATGTTTTATACAAATTACTTCAAACAAGAAATTTCGATATTTTGTACTGCTGCAAGAAAATAGAAGAGATCAAAAATGAACTTCATCAAGCAAGGGATACTGCCTTTAATGAGATTTGGTATGCTGCACTGGGAAGGAGGGGAGAAGAATTTGAATCACCTACAAATAAACAAGCCGTGGTTGTATAGGAAAAGATGCATGTTGCCAACTGTATTTTGAAATCATTGATAACATTAGTGTTCACACAGAAACACGGTTTGCAGCTGTAAAGAAACTTGAGTATTTCCACCTTTTTTATGAGCAAAAGTATACCAGTTTCAAGAAAAATGTTCCAGAGGAGCTCATCAAAAAATTAAAAGACGTTTATGGAGAAATATTCGACTATGTAAGATTGAAGAATGAACTTGTACTTTATTGTTCGGATGAGTTCTGCAACAAGTCAGTTCATGAGTTACCGCAGCTCTTAGTTGAAAATGATCTCAGTTCAGGCTTTAAAGAAGTGTTCAAACTGGCAGAATTGATAATGACAATTCCAGCAACTACTGCTTCTGTAGAAAGATCGTTTTCAGCTTTAAAGCGAATCCACAGTTACCACAGATCTACACAAGGTCAAGATCGACTCTCCAGTCTCAGCCTATTGTCCATTGAAAAGGAACTTTTGAGCAAGGTTAGAATAAAGAATATATTTTACGATGCTGTAACAGAGAAATTTCTGCAAAAGGAAAGAAGAATAGATCTGATCTTCAAGTGAAACCTGTAAGTGAAAATATGTATTATTTAGTTAATGTTTTTCTTCCAGCCGAATAACTATCGTTGCGTAATTGAATATAGTTGGTTTTTAAATTAAGAGGGGAAGGGGTTAAATAGTAGGCGTACATATTCATTTTATGTAGCAGTACGCCTAGCTCGCATTACCAGGATACGCCACTGGTTGCCATGGCAACGAAGATGGGTCCTAGCTATGCCTGCCTGTTCATGGGCCACTTGGAGCATCAGATATGGCAACAATACTCCGGTCCTTTCCCCGGGTTTTACCGCAGATATATCGATGATGGCATTGGTCTCACATATATGTCCGAGACTGATTTATCCCGCTTCATCGACTTTGTCAGCAACTTCCACCCCATCATCAAGTTCACCTCCCTCATCTCCACAGTATCTGTCAACTTTCTTGACATTACTATTACTATCACGCCTTCCGGCCTTAATACCTCAGTATACTACAAGCCGACAGATGCCCATAGCTACCTTCTGTATACCTCTTATCATCCTCGGGCTTGTCGTGACTCCCTTCCATTCTCACAACTTCTCCGCCTCCGCCGTTTGTGCCTAGACGATGATGACTTCCACTTCCGAGCCAATGAGATGTTGGATTTCTTCCGTAACAGACTTTATCCGGAACATGTTCTCACCTCTGCCCTCCAACGTGTGCTCCCCATCTCTCGTCAGGAGGCCCTCAAACCTCACTATAAACCCACTTCGGATAGAGTCAAATTGATCTTGACCTATCACCCTCACAGTATTGCAGTCAAACATATCCTTTTCCGCCATCTCCCTATCCTCCAAGCAGAGTCTGTGACCCAGGAAGTTTTCGGTGAAGCACCTTTGGTGGCATATAGGCGCGACAAGAACTTGAAGGATCTTCTTGTTCGCAGCCGTCTTCCAAAGGAGAATGCCACTCAGTTTGGCACACTACCCTGTGGTCGGACACGATGCAACACGTGCAAGTATGTCATCTCAACCAACAAAGTGTCTTTTCCTGAGGTTACGTACACCATCACCATTAGCTTCACGTGTGAGTCGCGCAATGTCATTTACACGATCATATGTAAACGTTGCTGCATAACCTATATTGGTCAAACAGGCAAACGACTTGGGGACAGATTCAGCCAGCACTTGAATGACATCGCTCAGCAAAAATCCACACTAGTTGCCATACACTTTAATGGTCCTGACCATCATGGTCCCGTCGACATCCAGGTCACGGCGATCAGATCCTGCTCCTCTGACACTGCTAGCCGAGAACAGCTTGAGAACCGTCTTATCCACCGCATGAGGTGTCTAAAACCAGCCGGTCTTAACACTATGCACACCTTTGTCTAAAGTTACCCTTTCCCCCCTCCCCTTTCCTCTCTTGTTCCGTTTTGACTCTTTCCACTCTTATCCTATTTTTCTATTTTTCGCCGCCTTCTAATAATATGTATGAATATAAAATACACTGTTTTTAATATGTCTTGATTTTTTATTTCATATTTATTTATCTCCAACTCATTCTGTCCTCTTCTATTTCCAGTCCCCACTAATATTACGTTTGGGTAGTTTATTGTTCAGTTTCGTTTTTTAGTTTCGTAGTATGTATTGTATGCATCCGGTGGTGATAGTCATTTCCTTTTCCGGGCACGCCAGTCCGTTTGCGGGAAGTTTCCTTCAGGGAAGTACCTAGGTTTAAGTTTTATATTTATTTAGGTTCTTATGTGTCCTATCTAGCCTTCACTTTCTTTCCTTTCCCTGACGAAGGCCTTGTGGTCGTAACGTTGGCTATTTTCTTTGTCTTTTGTCCATGTAAGACGAATTACCTTTTTTCGATTTTTTTCCCACACCCATCCATTGCAATTCTCTGCAACCTACGCTAAGCGCGTTCAAAATCTGACTGACTATATTATTTTCACCGATTTATTATTACAATTTTCTTCGAAGCTTCTCGATTAACATCTATATAAAATAGAAACAGTTCTCCATGACATATAGCCGTGAACAGAGATTTTCAGCTATGACAAATATCAATGACCAGAAAAAAGAAAGACTTCTTTTTGTTGATGAGGAGATGAGAGTTTGTTTGTCTCAAATAAGACCTAATATAAATGAAATTACCCAACAAAAACAAGCTCACACCTTTCACTGAATTTGTATATTTTGCAAGTGAATCGTGTTTTTAATGAAGCTGTTTTGCTTTATACTTTCTGGATGTCTCAAGCTCATTTTATAAAGTTGTGTTCTATGTTATGAATAAAGCACTTGATATTTGGCCTTTGAAAGTATATAGTATCAATAAAAAAATTCCATGTGGCCTGAGCAAGTTTTCGTTCCTAATGTGTGGCCAAAAGAGAAATGTTTTGGAATCACTGTTCTAAATGACCTCAATTATCGCGAATGTCAAATTACGCGCTCTAGCATAACATAAACGTAAACGGGTTTCTCTACAAACACTGCTCTGAAAAGACATCTACCCTCTTCCTTAATGCGTGTTTTATTTAAAGCCAGTGTGCACTCCTTACTCGCCCCAGAATCCCCCAAATTGCTGCGCTGGTAATAGTGTGCCCACTACATGCTTCTAGAAGTGCACTTCTTGCAGTTTTTATGTTGTATTTAACTGTAACGCTAGGCAATGCACCTGTAAGAAAGTCTACACACAAAAAATACCCGTCAAAAGAAACATCCGTTCATGCAGTAAATGCATGCTTCGATGCATTCGACATGCTCCCTAGACCACATCCAAATACTGTGTCTTCTTGGCAGGTATATATTTCAAAAGGCGTGCCATTGTCAAAACGGAAAGTTTTGTTTCTCGCAACCGTGCTAAAATGTAGTAGCTTCTGAAATGAAACAGATGTCATCTCATCTCATCTCATAATCGGAACCTCTTCTACCCCGTGAAACGAGGTGTAGAGGGGACCCAAGTGCACAAGGCCCATGGGCAGGACATGTAATCGAAGTGACTTGGCAAACAGGTGATTAGCCTATTGAAACAGATGTTCGCAGCTTAATTCCAGTTTTGCAGCGACAGCTGTGACGAATATCTTTTGCACGCCACCTGTAAGATTTATAACTGAAGTAAATGTAGTGCTCACAAGTGTTGGCACAATTTGTGATCGTTATGTGTAAGTCGCAGATGACGTGCCTTTGTTTGCATAGCGATATTGATTATTCCGCTGCGGAAATTTGATGTGCACGGTGCATGTCTTGCAGTTTTGGAATATGTTCCCATTGAAACCTACAGTTAAATGTATGATACAAGAGTTGTGTCCTAATAGCGAATAAAGTGTGAGATAGTGGATCCTGACATTATTATTTAGTCAAGGCCTGAACTACAACATTATTGCTTGTCAAACTATCAATTTCACCGTGGACCGATTGCTTCGAGGGGCCTGCTGTACTTCGTAGTAATTGCTGCCGTGAACGGAACAGAAAAAGAGAAACTTCCCGTTTGCTGTAAACCGCCAAGGTGACAAAGTTGATCGTCAACAGTCAACATCCAATAGAAGACATTTATAGTCACATAACATCTACTGTAATCGATGTGAGATTTGTGGACGTTGATGTGCTTCTCCGCTTCTTTTTCGGACGACTGACTTAGTACGTCGTCAACACTGTCGATCGTTTCCAGTGACGATACTGACGCTTCAGTTTTACTTGGGCCGATCATAAAACTATTTACGTTATCCAACACATTGAGCGGCCAACAGCTTCAGTTTTTTCCATGTGACTACGGCGTATTGTGTATACCCTTGGAATCGTATATGTACTGCAGTGAGTAAATGGCAGAACTTCGTTATATAGATGAGTACATTGTGCAGTGCTTTGGTTATATTTTCAGAGTCGTTTCAGGCAAATCTGGATTCTTTCATGTTTTTCGATAACTGTTGTTCTTTCTGTTTGCGGGTCTGTTGGTGGCGTGAATAATTGTCATCTTATGATGAGGTTGTTCATTGCTGTTCTGTAGATCTATTATATAATAATAATCTCTTTCGGACGCCGCCATTCGGTGCTGAGAGATATCTAAGCTCCGTTGAGCATATTATATTCTTGCGTGGTTGGTTGTGACGTCACATGTTTTCTTGTATTGTAACTCACGTCATTTCTAACGTTATTTTCATTATTGTAATGGTTATATGTTTGCCTTCCGTTGCTAACTTTTTCATATTTACATCATATATGTCATGAGTATTTTGCTTCTTGTTTTGTCTTGTTTTAGTGGAAGCATCTGTCTTATTTTAGTGCGATTGTGTGTCTAAACTCTATATGTTCTGCTTGTTATATTTATTTGTTTCCACTAATGTCTTCATCGTCTTTGTAGTTGTTTATTTCCACTTTGTTCTTTGGAAAGTTCGCGATTCACATTTTATTAAGGTATTTAGTTGACACTGCCATCAATGGTACCTATACCTTGTAGCGGTATGGCAGCTTGTGTACCCTGATAATCCCCAGAGCTATGCCAGCGGGAGATTTACTCCTGGTAGGTTCAACCAAGCTGGACTGGTCTGTGTGGGTAGGGATCAGACAAAAGCTGGTACTTTAGTCCTCCAGGTTGGGGGTTTTTAGCACAGGACCGACACCCCTGTCTATGTAAAAAAAATCGCACGTTACGGAAACAACAATAAATGGAAAAACTTTGCTGCGGGACGGACATCCGGAGTCTCAGGCTCATACGACTGACAGTGGTGAAAGCCGAAAGGAAGCCACTGGCATGAAAACGGATGCCCCGACCGCAAAACACGAAACCAGAAATGGTTTTTGGAACGTCAGAACTGTGAATGAGGCAGGAAAGCTGAGACAAATCACAACAGAGATGAGGAACTACAAAATACATATCCTGAGAATAAGCGAGAGCAGATGGACAGGTAGGAGGAGAATAAAAACAGCTACAGGGGAAACAGTACTTTATTCTGGCAGAGAGGATGGTCAGCACAACGAAGGTGTAGCCATTATCCTGAAGAAAGGAATGGAAAGGTCTTTACTGGAATGGAAACCCATCAACAACAGACTGATAAGAGCAAGACTAAGAGGGAGGTTCACCAACACCACGGTATTGTTGCTATGCACCAACAAACGACAGCGATGAAGAGATCAAGGACGAGTTATATCAACAGGTACAAAAAGAAATGGAAACTACACCCAGGTACGATCTCATTATAGTAATGGGAGACCTAAATGCGAAAGTGGGAGCACACAATAATTATAACGAAAGAGTAATGGGGAAATGCGGCAGTGGAACAGCAAATGAGAATGGGGACAAATTAATAAGCTTTTGCAGTATTAACAACCTGGTCATTGGAGGAACACTTTTTCCACACAAGGAAGTGCACAAGTTAACATGGGAATCACCAAACGGACGAGACAGAAACCAGATAGATCACATAATGATCAATGGCAGATGGAGACATGCACTACAAGACGTGAAAGTAAGAAGAGGCGCAGATGTGGGAAGTGATCATCACCTAGTAGTAGCAAGACTGAAAGTGAAACTCAGAGCTGCTGGACCAGTTGCAGTCAAACAGAAAAGATACAACATCACGAAACTGAAGGATCCCCTCACCAGAAAAAGCTTTCGTGGTCGACATAAAGAGAAGATATGAGACTATCAAAAGCCAGGAAAGAACAGAGACCGATGATGTTGACTAAAGATTCAACACCATCTCAACAATATACAAGGAAAGCAGCAAGTCATGCTTGGGATTCCAGGAAAGAAAGAGGCAAGACTGGATATCACCAGATACGCTAAACACCATAGCGAAGAGAAAGGAAATGAAAAGAAAGAAAACAGAAGCTAAGTCTCCCAGATTAAAGGCAATATATAGTGAACAGTACAGTCAGCTGGACAAGGAAGTTAAACGTCAAACCCCTGCTAACAAAAGGACATTTCTGGATGACCTTGCAAGACAAGCAGAAGAGGCAGCACTGAGAAATGAACAAAGCACAGTATACAAAATAACTAAAGTCATCAGTGGAAAACGAGGTGCAAACAATATTACATTAGTAATAGATAAGCAAGGAAATATCATCACAACAGTAGAGGGACAGGAAACAAGATGGGCAAAGCATTTCAGAGAAACTCTGAATAAGGAACCACCAGAGACACAATTGAATGTTCCTAAGGCTGAAAGTGATCTAGATGTTAATACAGACATCCCACGAAAAGAAGAAATCATCACAGCATTCAAAGGGTTAAAGAATGGAAAAGCTACTGGTCATGATAACTTAAATGCAGAGCTATTTAAGACAGACCCAGAGCTAGCAGCAGAACTGTTAGAACCACTATTTGCACAAGTCTGGAAAACAGGGACAACACCAACAGAGTGGAGAAAAGGAATAATTGTCAAAATTGCCCAAGAAGGGAGATCTTGCAGACTGCAATAATTGGAGAGGAATAACTCTTCTCTCAGTTCCCAGCAAAATACTAGGCAGGATAATTATACAGAGAATCTCAAAAGCAGTAGACCACAAACTGAGGAAAGAACAAGCAGGATTTAGAAAGAACAGAAGATGTGTAGATCATATATTTACCCTCAGGAACATTATAGAGCAGTGCTCAGAATGGCAAAGACAGTTATACATTAATTTCGTTGATTTTGAAAAGGCTTTTGACAGTATACATAGGGACAGTTTATGGAAAATACTGAGGGCTTATGGAATTCCAAGCTGCATAGTGTCAATCATAAAAAGCCTTTATGCCAACATTACGTGCAGCATTGGGCAGTGCAACCTAACCTTTGAAGTGAAGACAGGAGTACGACAGGGATGCCCCTTATCAACCACTCTATTTTTAACAGTCATAGACTAGGTGATGCGCCAGACAACAGAGGGCAATCCAAGAGGAATAAGATGGACTACATTTTCTACACTGGAAGATCTGGAATATGCAGATGAAATTGCACTGCTAGCACATTCACATCAACACATCCAGGAAAAAACGGATAGACTTAATAAGTATAGCCAGCAGGTGGGCTTGAACATCAACCTAAAGAAGACAGAGGTCATGACGCTCAATGTGAGCAACCCTGAGCCCATATCAGTAAGGAATCAGCAACTGGAACAGACAGACACCTTCACATACCTAGGATGCATAGTAACACCAGACTGCGGAGCAAGCAACGACATCAACAACAGAATGAACAAAGCAAGAACAGCCTTTTTTAGTCTAAACAACATCTGGAATTCCTCTCAGTACAGCACAAGCACAAAATTAGGATTATATCAGAGTTGTTTGCTTTCTGTGCTTCTCTATGGCGCGGAGAGCTGGAGAGTTACAGAGAAGGAAATGTCGAAATTGTCCTCTTTTCACATAACATGCCTAAGAAAAATTCTCCGAATCTTTTAGCCGAATATCATCACCAACCAAGATCTGTTTACTCGGAGCAAGCAAGAGGACATGCACACCATCATAGCTGGCAGACGCTGGAGCTGGGTTGGCCATGTCCTCAGAAGAGACCCCGATGCCATCACAAGAACAGCTATGCTATGGATCCCTGAAGGAAAACGAAAGAGAGGCCGACCAAAAACAACTTGGCGGAGGACTGTGGAGGCTGAGATACAAAGAATGAACCAGAGTTGGAACACTGTACGAAGGATGGCCGCCGACAGAGCAAAGTGGAATCAATTTGTTGTTGCCCTACAAGACGCCACCAGGCGTAATGGCCACTGGCTGCTTTGACGGTCGGCGGCTAAGGATCAAAGAAGAAGAAGAATTTAGTTGACGCTCTTTGCGGAGCGGTATTGTTGCCAAGAGTCTAATTTTATATATGATTAGCGACACTGTTACGCTGTTGTACTACGTTTGGCAATTATATTGCAAAGAGACAGGGATCAATACATTTATTATCAATTACATGTATTACGACTAAGTTAAATTTATAATAATCATGTCGGCGTTCGACCAATTTATGGAACAAGGGCGTAAACTTGGTAAAGAAGGAGGTATTCTCGAGAAGTATGTACAGGCACATATGAATGAAGCAAAAAACGAAGCCAGGGAACAGAAATTATATAACAGAGAAGAAAGAATTAAACTGGAAGAGATGGAGAAAGAGAAAGAAGAAAGAGAAGAAAGAATTAGATTGGCGGAAATAGAAAAATAAAAATTTGCGATTGAAAAAGAGAAAGAATTCGAGACGTTAAAATACCAGCAAGAAATAGAGAAATTAAGAATTACAGGATCAGGGTGGACGTGAAAAATCGTTTGAACTCAAGAAAATGCGCCTGCAACAGCAGGCAACCAATGATAAGGGTATTAGTGGGTCATTCAAGAAAGAGACCACCCCTATTGTAAATTAAAATGACAAATTTTTTCACCGGCTAATGATGACATAAATTGTTTCCTTTTGAGGTTCGAGTCACGAGCCTCAGATATGAGTATACCCAAAAAATCGTGGCCTGTTCTATTATCAGAATTATTAACCGTTGAGGCTTTTACCGTTTTCTATAGTACAGATGGCGAGAAGAAAAACGATTACGAAGCCGTAAAGGCAGTCTTGTTGCGGAAACCCTTCTTGGATGAGGAAGAGTATTGTCTAAAGATGAAGTCTGTATTGCCGGATAATAATAAGGACTATGGGGATTTTAATTCGACGACAAAAACGTGCCTCAAGAGGTGGACAGATTTGTCTGGAATAAAAAAATCTTCTAAAGTCTGATGTACCTGATCACGGTGACAAAATGTTATCATCATGTAGCTCTGATGTGGTTTCCTATCTACAGGTGTGAAGGCCATCAAGTGGTGAGGAGATGGAAGAATTATGGAGGCAATACACGGCAGCCTACCCAAATAAGACTATTAGTAAACAAAAGTTATGGAGACACTGCTGGTGTGCGCGGCGGATCAAGCCTATGACGGAACGTACGACAGATCATACACACGTAGCATGGGAGGTTTATTGGGGACACGAACCACTCGTTTCGTGGTCGATATAATTTTACTCACAACCAATCTCCATCACGATTTGTAGATAGACGGAACACAAACTATCACTGTAGGGGTTATAGGCGTCGTGCTAGGAGTGATTTCTATGACAGGTCACATTTCAGAGATCATTACTCACCACCGTCTCATGGTTCCAAGTGTTCCCAGGATTGCCATAAGGGTCATTCACCTCATGATAATCAAAATGATCGGAAGACATTCCATTACAAACTAGATTATAGTAGGGATCGTTCACAGGCAAATTCATGCACTGATCTTAAGAATGATGATAGGGTTACCTGAGCATGCAAACGCATGTGTAGCCTATTCCTCCAATGATAACAATGGTAAACGATATGCCAATTTGGCCGTTCCAGAATCTCAACAATGAAAATTACCCTGGGTGTAAACCGTTACTTAATCCTAACAGTAGTGTAATATTGAGATGTGGTCATACTTTACCCACTTTAATGCCAGTCTCTGTGACTGATAAACTAAACGTGCAACATAAGTTTGTTAACAATCAACCCGTCTCTGTTCTTCGAGACACAGGTTGCACAACCATAGGTTTTCGTCGCTCTTTAGTTGACGATGAAACTCTTACTGGGCGTTAAGTAAAGTGTATTACCTTTGGGGTTAATATAGAGCTATACCCCACTGATATGGTATCTATATGTACATTTTTCTTATCTAGCCGGGTTCAGGTATCCTGTCTGCCAGACCCTCCAAATGATTTAATAATAGGGAATGTGGCTGGTGCTAAGTATTATTCACAGACAACCATTAATGAATGGGCACGCAAACACCCATCAGTTGCTAAGGTCTCTTGCTCAACCATAACTTCAAGTGCTGGTATTACAACAACCAGGAATACACCTGGGTCACACAAACACAGTAATTATTCTAATCTTTGGTAACACACTTCTTATGCTCGCTCTAACGACATACTGTTGTGGTTCGCAATGTCCCTCCTGAAGCCCCATGGTGGTCGCTCAAAAATGTTTTTCTTCATGCGAGACAGGTTCAATATGTTCATGTAAAACATAGCGGCGATTCTTATACCACTATAGCCTTTATTCGTTTCTGGTCGTCGTCTGGTGCCAAAAGAGCTGCCAAGCTCATGCATAGAGCTTCCAATGCACGCAACATATTGGATGTACGATTGTCGCGTCATCCGTGGCAGCTTTCCCGTTACCTGTCTTTGTCTCTGAAACTTGAATACACATTCTTGATTCCGACATTCTTGTCTCAAGCTCGCATTTATTCAATTCTGTTATCCTGAGAATACTTACAGTGCTATACTTATATTTCATAATATTCGTGCTTTTGCGCACCATTATCGCAATGTACAACTTTCACGAAACTCTGCACCACGCACTTCGTAGTCGCGTTCTTGGGTGCGTTTTTCCATTCTGTTCCAAATGTTTTCAACTCATTTCTTTTTCCATGATACTTGGGAAGATCATATTTCGGGTCTGCATTCATTGTTTCATACTCTCCGGCCACACTATCTTACAGCTCGACCCTCTAAAATCCAAATTGGTGTTTAAGAGATTTCGATCTTGGGTCATAACATAAGGCACTATAGGCTTCAGACATAGGATTCTACTGTTAAGATGATTGTAGATCTTGCAATTCCAACCACTAAGAAACAAGTTCGCAGTTTGCTAGGTCTCGTTAACTGTTATCATAAGTTGATTCCTCAGTATTCTACTTTATCATCAGTCCTATACTCTCTGACAAAAAAAGGTATGCCAGACAAGATTAACTTGACTAATCAGTGCGACCAAGCATTGCACAACATTAAGGACTGTTTTTCTCGTGGCCCCATGTTACGGAAGCCAAGTTCATTTGCCCTGCGGCTCTTACCTCCCACATGACATAGCAAGCATCCTTTTATTTAAAGACAAACAAATAACCTATTCATATCATAAATACAAGCAGGAGGAGAAGGCAGCGCTCGTATATACCATGCATTATGCTGCAAGATCTGGCAAAGCGGAATTTGGCCCAAGGAATGGAAAAGATCAATTTACATACCCTTGCCAAAAAAGGGGAACCTGAAACTGTGCACAAACTACAGAACTATAGCTCTTATAAGCCATGCCAGCAAAATATTATTACAAATCGTAATGAAAAGGATGCAACAAAAGCTAGAAACAGAAATAAACGAAGTACAGGCGGGTTTTCGACCAGGTAGAGGCACTAGAGATCATATATTCAACATGAGGATCATCATAGAAAAGTGTAGAGAATTCAAGGTTGACCTACATACTTGTTTCATTAATTACACCAAAGCTTTCGACTGTGTACAACATCAGCAGTTATGGGCTATTATGAAAAATATGGGATTTCCAAACCACTTTATACAACTCATCGCACTGCTGTACCAAGAACAACAGCAATTATATAAGTGATTAATAGTATTATTATAGTCAAGGTAATTATACGAGGTCTTTGACAAAGACGTGTCTCCCACTGAGGTTGGGATAAAGGTTGTTATTATTTCAGAAATACTGATAACAAATTTTTAGACATAATGTCTTCTTTGGACTATTTTATTGAGCAAGGGAAAGCTTTTGGCAAGACTGGAGAAAAGTTAGAAGAATTTGCATTTGCTGAATATGGCAAGGCGCAGAATGCTGAAGAGAAGAGACAGAAAATGGAATTTGAAAGACAAAAGATGGAAGCCGAGGAGAGAAAATTCAAAATGGAAGCTGAACAAAAGAAATTAGACAGAGAAGCTGAACAAAAGAAATTAGACGTCAGCCTGTTTGATATTTTTGTGGTCAAAGAGAAAGAACTGGCTGTTAACTTTTTAGAGTCAAGTTAGATTTTGTGGTTATTCCCCTTGTCTTATTTATCTATCCTTATAAGGATCGATTGTGCTCTGTTTCAGGGAAATGTTTTAAATAGTTGACATTCCCCAAGTCGCTATTCAGATGTCCATATAAGGAGCGCTTCAGCTATCTTTTCGGGGAACGCTCTAGATCGTGTGTTAGCTTTACTCAGGGAAGTGCTCACTGGGCATGCGCTAAATTTTGGCGCGGGGATTGTTAGACTTCCTATCGGGAGTCTACCTGGGTCTTCTGAGCGGACAGGAGGTCGGAGATTTTCTCTGGCTATATTTATGGGGAAATGAAATCCTCTGTGTGACAAAGATGTCTGTGTTTTTTCCCCATGTTTATTCCGAGCGCCAAGGATGGCGAGTGTTGTTTTGTGATTATTCTAGGATGCTGTCAAGGTAAAGATACCCATTTGAATCTTTATTGTTATGCCTAGAACTGCAGATTATTTTGTTGCCAGCATATATGGTCGATTGACATTTTGAGGTGATTTTCTCCCTGTGCGGAGAATAGTTTATGGATGATATTATTTATGAAATCCGCTAGTTGTACAGCATATACTGTTCAAGACTGATGTCTTATTTGATTAAAAGAAGCCCAGAGATCACAGTACGGCGGTATGATATAGGCATGGACTGATGCCTTGCTGGTCGGAGATAACCCAGAGGGTACCATATGATAGCAGCCCGCTCTTTTGCTGCCTACATTTTCATCAGAAGAAGTACCTGACGTGTTAGGTCAGAGGAGTCATAGACTATTATTAAGTACTTGGGAGTCCGCCATTTGTGTGCGGCATGTTTGCTAGAGGTACCTGACGCACTTAGTCGGTTGTACCAGAGCCACAGTATCAGTAGAACATAGATTGACAGACCATGAGCATTCTGAGGTATAAGCTGCTCGTGATTTATTGATGTCGGATGTATTCAACCATTAGCATGTCTGTGATGTCCATTAACCTTGTCCAATTGACTGTGCATTTGATGTCGTCGTACGTCCGGTAATAAATTGTATGAAACTTCACAGTTGTTACCATCACTCGATGACTTCCACATGTGGTTTGAGTGGGTGTATTGTGAACCTTGTCCAAGAGCCTATACACATTCGCTTAAACTGTCTTATCTGATGTCAACACCCCCCTTGCATCATACTACTACACCATCGTCAACTGCAACATTGTATCACACCCAATGTTCACTCCAACATTTATGATGGTAAAAAAAACAACATAACATTATGGTATCTCAGAATAATAGTACTAGTCACGTAAATGCTTGTTCTTTTGATTTATCTAATGCGTCATAATGTTTTGAATGCAGTACTCTCTTTCAGCCTTATGTGGTTTCCGGACTGTTTTGTGGGCACCCGCTTCCAGCATTCACCGTACATAATGGTAAAAGTTCTCTAAACTTCCACAGAGGTCTATTGAACAACAAGCTCGTGACAGTTCTAAAAGATACAGGATGCAATATGGGTGGAGTGCAAAAATCTTTGGTGCACCAATCATGTTTTACAGGGAATGTGCTAAAATGTATCTCATTTGGTGGCACTGTTGAATTTTATCATTGCTACCCCATTTTTCACGGGTAAAATTAAAGTATGTCTGCTATATAAGCCCGTGGCTGATTTGATCATTGGTAGTATCTATGATATTAGGGATTGCACTCCTGAGAAGATCATGGCGTGGGAGCGCCAACATTTAATGTCTGCGAATGCAGTCATTACCAGGGCATAAGCCCATGCCCAAGACCAAATAGACAAAGGGTTGAATGATGATGATGAAGAAATGCAACTTCATCCTACCATCACTAAAGACTCATTTAGTGATACGCAAAGGAATGATGACTCATTTAAAAGATTTTTTCGGTTTTTCAGGTCAGATGATATGAAGTATCAGATGTTTCACGACATTCGCATACTTCGAGGGATAAAATTTTAATTAGGAATTTCAGAGTTTCTTTATCTATACGCATACAGATCATGGTTGCTAAAGAGATTATGATTGATATTCTATGACACGCTCATGACTCATACTGTTAGGATCATATGGGCTCCACAAGAACTAAGTTCAGAGTCCTAACATCTTTTTATTGGCCAGGTCTGTCTAAGGATGTCGCAATTATTCTGTTGCTCTTGTGTAACCTGCCAAGAGGTAAACTCAAAAGATGCTTTTCATACGGCACCGATACAGGCTGCTGATATTCCTGTACGACCATCTGATGAAATGGTTGTGGACATCATAGGTTCACTCTCTGTCATGTCGGCCAGAGGACATAGATATGTCTTGACCTGCACTGATATGTGCACGAGATGGCCAGAGGTAATACCTCTCAAAAATATCTCCACTTCTGATGTGGCAGATGCTCTTTTTCTCATTTTTACTAGATTAGGTTTTCCTAACAAACGTCTGTCTGACAGAGGGACACAGTATGTGTCAGAGGCTAAGTCAAGTGTCAAGCAAATGTGTAAAATCGATAGATCTCTTAGGTCCGTGTGTCATGCCATGTCGAACGGTACGGTGGAGCGCCTTAATAGGACACTTAAGCGGCTACTAGAAAATTAACAGTCAAATATCCTCAAGATTGGGATCGGACATTACCCGCCGTTCTGTTCACCTATCGAGAAGTGCCAATTGAACAGACGGGTTTCTCTCAATTCGAGCTCGTTGTCGGTGCCCAACCAAGAGGACCCATGTCCTTGATAAAAGATTTACTCACAGGATCTGAGATGACTCAAGAAGTCCAGTAATCGTACGAATATGTTGTCAATTTAAGACGTAAACTTATTGATACTTGTGAATTAACGACTGCATCGTCAAAAATGGTAAAGAAACTTCTTACTGGTGTCAAAACCGAAACAAGAAATAACGAAAGCTTTGGCCTGGCGATGATGCTTATGTTATACTGCCTAGAAAGGAAAACCGCTTGCTTATTGCTTGGAGTGGCCCATATAAGGCCATTGCCAGACTGACTGATGTTGACTATATATTAGGTGTCAATGGAAAGAATAAAACATATTATATTAACATGTTGAGACAATTTTAAGATAGACCTGATTGTTGAGAATTGTTGCATGGTTTACGAGCATTTTGGTTTTATCTTGATTTGGATGGTCGCACCATGCAACACCTCAACTAACTAGACTTCATAGGGTACGCGTAAAACGTTGGATGACGCGTTACGCCCAGTAACGAGAGAGTATTGTTGTAGCCTTTGGGCTAATAGCAGTGTTTAGATAATGTGTTGCAGAGTCCACTAATATATGTTGAGTCTTAACTCATATATTCAGCCGTCAGTGTGCAGGCTTCCTAGTTAATGGAATAAGTAATAAGTAAGGACTTTTGAGTCCCGAGAATATGTGAAAGCGTTGATATTAAAACGCAGATCTACACGCGATATTCTAGATGGAACGAGGTGTATTATACAACGCGCTATTGAAAGCGATAATGTTAAATTGTGGCGTGGACAGCCAAACTGAGAATAATTGATTTAGCCTGTGATTTTATGAAATAGACATGATGTCTTAATAGAAATATAAAGCCAACGATTAGGCATAATATGTGACATGATAATGTCAAGACAGTTTGAATAGAATAGTATTCAACTGAAATATATGAACACAGAAAATTAGACGAAAGTCGACGGTTGATATGACCGCTCAGGGTCAAATAGTTGAGAATGCATGAGACTGTGATGTCATTCCTTATTTTTCAAATGAGCCACGTGTTTCGTTCATGTTTTCCATAATGTTATATGTCTTCGGATAATTAAAATGGAGAATGTCGTCTTCTGAAGACTTTATGCTGATTGCCAAGTTTGTTGAGATTCACTACAAGAAGTTTTCATAGTTCTGTCAGTTCGACAATCAAGTGTTATCATTTAGCCTATTTAACGAACTAATCTTCATTACATCAATACAAATATAGCATGAAACAAAACGTCACAAATGAATTGAACACAAAAGAAGAAAAATAGAAACATTCGTTCATACAAAATCTATGAAAACATTAACGAACCCAAATGTTACTGCAGCATTTAATAGACAGAATCGAAGTCAGAAGAAATCCATAAATTATTACCATATATTTATAAAAGTCCGTAACACTGATCATCTCAAACCTATTTTTGAAGCTATTGCCGAACCTGTTGATCGTCGTGCTTCTTATTCATCTCTATCTGTCATTCATGAAGAACAGTCTTGATTTCCTGATTCACGTTTAAAATTTCCAGTCATGCCTTTACACGCTACTAAATATTGGAAGGAAGTCTCTATCTGCCCGGATCTTTTATCCGAACAACAACGTTATATCCGAACTCTTCTCAGTAATATCAGGAGGTTCTTACAGACAAATCGGGTCGAACTTCCATTATCTCTCATGACATTGTTCTTGCTGATATTCGACCTGTTCGTTTATGACCCTATCCTATTCCTCTGCACTTCCAGGAACAGGTCGAAAAAGAACTTGTCAAAATGTTACGCCTTAATATCATTTCTCATTCAAACTCTCCATACTCTTTTCTGATGGAAAAAAGATAAAAGTATTAGACTTTGTATTGATCTTAGAAGACTTAATAGCATTACTAGGTCTGACACAGAGCCAGTGCCAGTTCTAGAAGATTTATTGTCAAAACTCTCTAAAGCTAGTTACTTTAGTAAATTTGACCTTTCAGAGGGATTTTGGAAAGTTCCTCTTATTGATAGAGCTAAACCTCTTACTGCTTTCTCAACTCCTAGAGGTCTCTTCCAGTGGAACTTCATGTGCTTCGGCTTGGTGAGTGCTCCAGCTACTTTCGTTCGTATGATGAGAAAAAATTTCTCTTATAGGTTTGACATCATCTACATTGATGACATTTGTCTTTTTAGCAACTCATGGGACTTGTCTAATCTCAAATCTCTTCTTGAAACTCTTCGTTCCAATAAACTCACTCCAAAATCCTCAAAGACTCAGAACCGTTTTAGAGTAATCTCTTTCTTAGTCCATAGATTAGCTATGGTTTTCTTCAGACTGAGAAACATAATGTTTCTAAGATTCTTAACTTGTCCATTCCGCAGACAAAGAAACAAGTACATATTCTTCTGGGTCTAGTCAAATTCTGTGGTAAGTTCATACCAAACCGTTCTACTATTATTTCTGATTTGTCTTCATTATTAAATAAAGGCTCTCCCAACAAAGTATGTTGGACTGAAGCGTGTCAGACCTCAATAGCATGTATTAAACAACATTTTTCATCAGCGTCTATCTTGAGATAGCCTGATCTAAACTTACCTGTCGTCCTCAGAACAGATGCTTCTATAAAGGACATTGGATGTTCTCTAACGCAAGAAGTGGATGGAATTCTTCATTCTATTGTATACATATCTCACAAACTCTCAAAGACATAAAGAAGATACTCTATCCTGGAACGTGAGCTTCTAGCCATAATTTGGACGGCCATGATGCTCCAACGTTATCTGTTCGGATTACACTTCGTGACAGAGTCCGACTAGGGAGCACTTTCATTTCTGAAGAAAGCAGACCATTAAAACCCAAAAGCGGCTAGATATGCCCTTGCGATGCAATCTTTTAATTATGACATCCGCGCCATAAAAGGGGAAGATAGTGTCCTCGCTGACGCCTTATCGCGCTGCACACAGGCTGATATCAAAGATTATTAAACTTACAATAGAACTACTCGTCATGCGCTACAATACCAGACTTTTTACACATTTTACATGAAACCTGCCTACAAGGACTGGTAATCTTTCATTTGTAAGATGATTCACAAATCACTCACTAGATCATGATTAACAACTCAGATTGCAGACACATCAACGTATTCACGAACTTGGTAGATTTGTTGACGAATATTGAACTTATTGCATTCTTGCAGTGGGTCATATATTTTGAATTACTGAAGTCATAATTCGCCAGCATTTATCTATTGAACGTGATAACTCATCAACATCAATTTAACTTTTCATCACTGGTCTAAAACAAGTAACATTCGCCTGCGCTGATCGCTTAACGGAGAATTTGACGTCTCTTGATTTTCGTTTGAACTTTCAAACACTCATTGACATCGTTATTGGACAAATGTAGCTGCTGCCTCACATGACAGTGTTATTAATGCAGTATGCAGCCTTGATGTTTCTGTGGGTCGCTTTGTACTAACATTCGCTGCTCATGATGACATTGTCTTATTCCATTTGGATGACTGTTTTTTTCGCTCTCAAGAGCAGAAATGAATTCTTAAGTTAGATTACAAATAACTATCAGTTAGAACACTAATCATCTAATTCACCAACACTTACTTATTAGTTCATATTTCAAGACAGATAACTACTACACATTTAACATGTATCACATATAATTTATGATTATGTCCCATGATGCTCACCGCTATTATTCATTGCTCATGCATGCATTGTTACAACTTTATTCATCGAAAATTAGATCTCACTTTCATTAATATATTTCGCCATAATACCATCTAATCATGATTGATCCTACATTTTCATGTCTTTTTCATCGACTATTCAATATATTTGATTGGGACATGACTTTAAATTCGCGATTTGGAGTTGGTGCTTGGTTGGCAGACTGCTTTAAAAAAAAAACATTTTTTTCCCGGGAGTCGGAGTAAGTGTTACATCTCATCCTTGCGCACAGTCGTATGTTCTTTAAGAATATATAGCTGTGCGCAAGATGAGTGGGCACGAGAACGCACTGATTGTGAAAGAGCGAACCATCTATTTTATCTAAGACGTATATTGTAATAGAACGTGCGACGTTAGCATCGTCTGCTTTGGAACGTCACGGTTAACTTTCACGGCTCTTTGGCTGATGTTCGTCTTAGTGTGTGGACGTATCTTTTATATGCTCCGAAGATATGGAGATATTTTAAAGTCCACAAAAAGTGTTCTTCGATCTGATGATGATCGCTATTAGATATTTACATGCCAATGTTGGAAGGCATTCTAAGAGAAGTATTGGGACATGTTTTATTAATTAAATTCCGTCAAGACTGTGACAATGTATCTTATAAGTTGCGGGGATTACGAATATGATTATCGGCAAATCTGCCTGAGTATTAATGCCTAACCACAGACTAAAGACGGTGTATGAACAAAACCTTACTGATGACTATTTTAAGATGTGGGGCATATATTCAATTGTAGATATGTGACGAATCAGTTGTGCACTTTTATAATTTTCGTCCTCTCCGGCAGTATCGTTTCTTTCCTTTATGTTCCATACCGATCGTCCTATTATTTGGCATATTTTATGCATCTTAACATATTATGCAGGAGGCTCTCTACGATTATAAAACAACCTTATCGGTGGGCGGCCGACCTCTTTGCAATCTACGTTTTGCTGATGATATCGATCTTATAGCTGGAACAGAATCAAAACTTCAAGACCTTACCTCTAGACTGGAGAAAGTAACAAGAACTTATGGGATGGAAATTAATATAGGAAAAATCAAGATATTGGTGAATAGCCATAAGAAACATGTTCCTACCAACATTACGTTAAATGGGCAAACGTTAGAAGAAGTTAACACCTTTAAATATCTGGGATCCACTATGTGTAGTGGTGGAAGATCAAGTAAAGAAATCAAGACAAGACTTGAGATGGCCTCAGCTGCCATGACAAGGCTGAATGTGATCTGGAAAAGTAACATCAGTTTTCCTGTGAAGATCAAATTATAAAAATCACTTGTATTATCTATTCTCTTGTATGGGTGTGAGGGCTGCAGATACGGAGCGAAGGATCCAGGCTTTCGAGTATAAATGTTATAGAAGAATTTTGCGCATTTGCTATAAAGAGCACAAAACAAATGTCTATGTTAGAGAGAAAATAAACACGTATGCAGGCCACCAAGAACCACTTTTGTCAGTAGTGAAACGTCAAAAGCTTGCCTGGTTTGGGCATGTAACTCGTCATGACTCCGTTTCGAAAACAATCCTCCAAGGAATAGTCGAATGTAAATGGAGAAGAGGAAGGCAAAGAAAATCCTGGGCTGATAACATCAAAGAATGGGCAGGACACGGTTTTTCCACACTTGTACGCATTGCTGAGGATAGAGCAGTGGAGGACCCTGTCTGCTGATGCTTCCACCATGGCACCCCTACGACCCATGACGGGTTACGGGTTGAGATTAGATGATGGATCTTCATTTTGCCTAGCAACTCCCAGACCTTCTACGTGTTGCCAGATAAATCGTAATAATACTAGGCTAATTAGACAGGTCAACGGATCCTACTTTTGTCACTTAAGTTGTCTAGCCACCTTTTGATGCAGGCAGTAAACGTTAAGAGGAATAGCGACCTAGACGTAGCTCTTTTCCGAGACATCAGAAAACAGGCAAGTGGCCACCTGAGTTTGCGGTCTGTCTGTCTGAGAATGCCGTCTGGTGTGTGCGAAGACATAGGTGATAATTAGATAATCGCTGGGCCATCTTTGTATCAATATTACTATTAATCTGACTGTTGAGACAATATGATGGGAAAGTATCTAGACAGAAAATAAGTTCACAGATTTATTAGTGAGTTTGCATAAGATGCAATAGGAAGTATTACCACCTTATTAGAAAGAGGTCACGCATTGGAATTGTAAATTTTAATATTTAAAAACACGCTGGGGATATTATGATTTAAAACCCCGACCCATTTATTTCTAGAGCTTACCATTGGCTTAATTTGAGAGCCGGATTAGACTATGACTTTCATTGGCTAATTCGTCGTAAGTACAATATGGGATTTGAACTGAAAAATGGAAATATAATTTAGCGAAATCGGAGTCCCAAATCAGACTGCATCGCAACGCCAAATTAGCAACACCCAGGCTCCAGAGAGACATCGGACTAAGAATTCTAAAATTATAAGTGATAGATCGAAGTATTTGGGCAACTTTGAAACTTAAAAGAAAACCTGAATTTTTAAATACAAAGACTGGAGATCTAAGGAATCAGATCACCCGTCATAAGAGGAATACTAAAATTTTCCAGACCAAGTGATTCGAAAGCGTCTAACCTAAGTTGTTGTGTCCATTCTAAACTGTGCCAGGAGATTGCGTTCCCAAAGGTTACTTTGAGGTAGGTGTAAACATATATTTTACACATGTAACATGTCTGTACTTGCTAAGTGGTTACATATGAGGCTGGCAACCTCAATATATGAAAATAGTATTTTCATAAACCACTACAGCAAGCGCTAGTGATTGTTTCTTGCTAGTCACACAGAAAACCGACAGCAGATGTGACCTCAGACTCCGAATGGAGCAGTGATGAATGATGATTACATCTCATGTGCATCAAGTGTATCATCATTGTGTGAGATATAAGTACATTGTTAATTGTAATTCGAGCACGACGTTGCCCTCGCGCTGTCCAAGCACATATTGTCCCAGTTTAATAACCCGAAGAATATTGGTGATTTCTAATCATCTTCCCTGAGTTACACTGTGTATACTCAAGAATTTAATAATTCAGAGAGGCTAACATTGGTGGGTGGACAGCGAGACAATGCGCCTGTTAATCTTCCAACCAAATGTACTTAGCAAAGGCATTTGTTCTTTTTATTTTGTCTTAAGTTCGTGGAACGAAGGAATCAGACTGTTAATGGTACGAAGATGCAAGATTACAGTTTCGACCTCACTAGTTGTGAGTTAAAAGCAGGGAATCAACACTAACCGTCTACACTGGACAAGTTGTGTGAAGAATTGCCCTCATCACAAAAGAATTGACGAAACCACGGCAGCAGGACTTATTTAGACCAGTTAAGTTTATTAAGGAAACAGCAAAAGGACAATTGTTTTTCTAAATCCTTAAATCAAGTCAGTGAAGACAATTTTATTTACATCTAAAGTTCACCATTATTCCATCGTTATTTTAACCTGTTAAAACTAATCGATTATTAAATTTGTTACATTTTATTTTAAAATCAAACAATCATAATTGATTCAGTTATTATAGGTACGAAAGCAAACGTATGAGCAAGACTCTTTAATATATATACATCTAGATATATATTTACATCTATAGAGGTAATTTTTATAAAAGAATTTCGCTGGATTTACACAAGCTGGGGGCTTGAACGGGCTAAAACCATTGCTTAATTCTTCACAAAAGGCGATGGATCAGATATAAGTTAATATTGCTCTTCCCTATGAAGCATTGTTCTTGACTTCTGAAAACATCTTGTGAATTTTCCACTGAGATAGAAGCGTCATTATCCTTCTATATACTGCTCTGCCAAGAGTAATCTTGTGCGAAGATAGACATATTTGGCCACTGGTGGACCACCACTGCAGAGATAAGGGGAGGCAATCCGTGACAAGTTAGTTATTTCCTACAAGCAGTGTCAACTTGTAGCCGCGGTAGCGTAGTAGTTTGTGCACTGGCTTCCTAGCTCAGTGGTTTATGGTTCGATCCCCAGAAGAGGTGGGATATTTTTAGGCCGCAAACGGCTCCTGGGTCGACCCAGTCCCAACTGGGTACCAGAACAACTCTGGGAAGGTTAAGGCGGCCGGCGTGATGCTGACCACATCACCCCTAGTGTGCCGATGGTCAAGAAAATATGGGCATAACACCATATTCCTAATATGCCTCAATGGGCGTGTAACAGGATCCTTTACCTTTTTTATGCGTGTCAGTGTAGATGATATCCAGGACGTATGGGACAATGTAAAATAAATCGATTGGAACTGTAACTAGTGGCGTCTCGTTACTTTTTACGAGCCATTTTTGTCAATCATCCATTTACACACGACCCACACCCTGAATAAGTTTCTTTACACAATGAAATAACGTCTGGGGGGGATATTATAATGTTACATTTATGAAGTAGTGAGTTTTTAAACATGACAGGTGAAACGGAAGAAGACAGACCTAGTATGGTCACGAAGGATAGGCAGATGACTTAGTATATTGCAGATAAAGGCAATATCTTGTGTGCCATGCATAATGTTCTACAGATGAGGTTAGTGGGGGAACAAATAAACCTACCGAATTCAGACATTTGTGGTTGGATTGGCATGCTAAAATGAACCACTTTTTCTGTAGCTTTTTTCCAATCAAACTACATGGATGTGTGGGCGAAAATGTCCCTTATAATCTCCACATTTTAAAACTGATCCACTGCATTTCCATCTCGCCAGTAAGATATTTCAGACAACCAGGACACCGAATAGAACAGGATTCCAGCATAGGAACAGGACCAAGTATTAGAGGATGTTCTGATATTAGAAAGAAAGAAATCTCGACTGTAGTACTGAAAACCACGAGCCCTAGGAACCTACACACATAATAACAGTGGGATTATAAGTAAATTGATGCCCCGACCACCTGTAAAACAGCTCGTTAAAACCAGTTGCTCGACATTTTGCGGAAGTTTTAGCTGTGCACGAAGTCTATAAATTCATTCCCGATACTCGAGGTAAGTTTTAATATGTACAACATATCGTTTTATATTTTGTGCATTTAACATGTGTACATTTTTAATGGATGTACAGGTTCGTACGAGGATGAATCCTCAGCATACGAAACTATTGAATTTATGAACCACTGCAAAAGCTTGTGACTGATTCTTGCTGGTTTCATCACAAGGAGTCCAAAAGCACAGGTAGCCCCATGACACACCGATTGGAGCAGGGATGTCGCGAGAGGTTCCTATGTTAATTAAAGAATATGATATCCTGGACATAAAGGTGTATCAGATGATAACCAGGATAGTACCAGATAAGAGTCTGGTTTTATCAGTAATACCCTTCTCTGAAAAGAGTAAGGGTGTATAGACATCAAAGGTAGGGTCAAGCTGTATAAGTTCCCAGAGAAGATGGTACTGTATTACTCTGAGTCCCTATGTGCTACCTCTCCTGATCCTACTCTGTTAATATGATGGTTATTAACTCTTCTAGGGGTAATTATTTAATTAAATTCACCAACAAAACTGTAACTTAACTTAAAGAATTTAAGTAAGTCTGTTGGTAAATATTTACAATTTATTTGTACAGTTACTCTTTTCTGTTTGAAAAGTTTTAAAAGAAATCATATTACGATATTTTTTTTTTTTTTTGCGTTCGCCCGCTAATACTCGAGGCGAAATCTCAGGTTATCATTTATGTCTAACCTGACATTGATTTTACGTGAGTATCCCTTTATTTCTTGTACAGAGACAAATGTCCCTCGCCATTCAGGCAAATACTCGCCGATTTCGGAGGTACCCATTGCAGCTGGGTCGGCTCAGGAGCCGCCAGTCCCTGGTCGACGACACTCCTTCAAATGTCCTCGCCAGGTCTCGAGTTAATCCAGTCCAAATCCCGGTCGACGAAAAATCCTCAAATGCCGTCGCCCGGGTTTGATCCTGTATCACCCGGTCGCCAGAGCGGTGTTGTAACCACTACGCTAGCGCGGCTCCCATATTACGATATGAAATAAATAATAAAAATGTTCAACAAAGTCTTTCACTGAATTAAATTGTCTATCACTATAGAGAAAGTCTTGCTTGTTTGGTCTCTCTCTGATTAAGGATTATTTGATAATGTCGCAGATATGATTTGAGATCTACACTGCTTTTGTCATCATGAAATGTTTTATTTTCTGTTTTGTGAACTGGAATATGCTGTACAGTTGCCTTTGTGGGCAACTTATCTGAATCACTGAAGATGGCTCCCTCTGATGTTGGATAGAAATATCTGCTGAAATTCTTCCAAGTGGAATACACGAGATGTCTTGCCCTCTGACATAGACCGTCACTGCATCCGTAGTAACCTCAGTAAGGGATGCCTCTTGTATATTTAGGTTTATAGGATAAAACCTGCAAGGAAGTTAAATACAATCCCTGTATTTTCCTATCAATATCCCGCTATGACACAGATGGAGACGAAAGACAGTTTCAGACAGGGTGCCAGCAGACGCACAAGATATAATATAGTAACAACAATCAATTCATTTCACTGTGATCATCAATTTCTTCTATATTTTTTATACTCCTTTTTCCATGATCCGCCTCCCTACAATAATTTGATTGTGAATAAAACTACAAAGTAATATATCAAACTATACAGTAATCCAATTACTTTCATCCTACCATATGTTCCTGGTATGTGTGTTGTTACATTAAGGAATACTTCTTTAAATACATTTCCAAACTTACAGACACACTGTAGATATCATTCTCAATATTTGAATATTTCCCAAGGCTGGTTTTTGCGTCCAGAATTACACACAAGCCTGTAAGTTTAGCAGCAACACACAGTAATTTTCTAACACATCTATACACTTCCTATCGTACAGGTGGATTAATCACTAGAAATGCACATAATTATATATATATATATATATATATATATATATATATATATATATATATATATATATATATATATATATATATATATATATATATATATATATATATATATGTTCTTACCCTCAGGCATACACACAGACGAGCTGTTAATGGCTGTTTAAGGTCTGCTTCTAAGTGCAGAAGGCATATCACTTGCACTAACACCAGCTTTCTTTTTGCCGCTCGCTGTCGTTTTCAAATATTGTGACTGACCTGATTCTGTTCGATACGCACTATTTATAGGGTGACCTCTACCGTCCGAGGTGGTTTCCCAAGGAATGTGTTTTGAGTTCAGAAAAAAATTGGTAAATTTTTCCTCTTGTGCAAATCAGGACAAATAAGATTTTATTTATCTAAGTTATTTCTGGAGCGATTTTGTTCATCTAAAGCTTAAAATACGCCTTATGTTATTTTACATATTTCTAGTAAACAAACTTTTTCATTCCTAAGTGCATTTTATTCTATGCGTACTTTACACAGCTATTTAATGGACTAACCTGAAGCTGCGAGGCCTTCAACTAGAGATTTCTCCCGTCCTATATCAATATTTGTAAAAGTATTATTATTTACGGATAGAGCAACATCCCTAATATCGTTTTGGTAGCCTCTTCTAGGTGGTACTTCTTTCATAAAGATGTAGTTAATTTGCATCCTTCACTCGGTTGCACGGATTGAGACAATTTTATTTTTCCAAGGCTGTATTGAAAAATGGCATAACAGAGCGTTCTGACTGGTCTGGGTATCTTGCAGTTCTTACAATGTATGGCGCGCAGGGTGATGAGAGTGATGCAGAATTCGTTTTGTGATACAAACGTCACTTCACGACAAGGGAGTGGATGATGATTGCATCATGGTGAACATATTTATGATATTAACATTTCAATAAGTTTATGTGTATATTCAAACATGTTTCAATAATGCAAATTTCGGTTTCTGCAGTCCAAACGCACTTTCATCCTACTCACCGGATTTAACATTAATGCTCAGGGAGAGTAAGGTTTCTGAAGAAGAAGACGGGATGGAATGGAAGTGGGGGCGCCTGATTCTCATTTCAGAAAACCCTATGCTTAGAATTGACATTTGTTTTCTCTCAGTTTGTAGTAGAAATCTGTGGTTCAAGTTGCCAACAGTCAACGCTAATCGTCTAAATCAGACAGGTCTTGTAGACGCTTGCCTTGACAATTAGAGTGGTTACTCCCAGCATTACCACCAGGGACGTGCTATTGCCACAGCATGTGACGATTGACGGAACTGTCAACAACACCTTTGGAAACCAACATTGACGGAACCCAACACTAACAACAAACCATCGCCAACAAATGGCTAGTTAAGTTTTACATTCAGGAGCAGTAAACGAACTTTTTTTAAAGATAGAGACTTTAAAATCATTACCACTGATGAAAACGTAAGTGCTTAAATTTTGCAGACACCACTCTATTTTAACGTTGTTAACTATAATTGATTATTAAATTTGTTCTCTGTAAATACACGTTGAAAGTTGATTTCAACATTATTGACTGAATTGCACCCTCATGATTCAGTTATTTTAAATATATAAACATAGAGAGCTATTAAAGTAACATTTTACTGATTAATTTCAGTTGGGGGCTCAGAAATACAAGCCAATTTCTTTTACCCACAGAAAAGGTCGGAAGATAAACAGTTTATCATAGCTTACATGATCTCAGTTGTTATGCTTGCTTTCTGAAAATTCCTGTGAGACACCCAGAAATAGAAGCATCATTCTTCTATCTGTATCTCTGTCAAGAGTAATCTTGAGCGAATGTTGATGCCTTTGAAGACCCTCAAATTTAAGACTATTGGCTTTTTTCACGTCTCACCATGTCATTTTGACGAGTAGCTCTATAGCTTAATTAGATACATGATCAAAGGAGAATTAGTGACACGCAGCAGGAAAAAAAAAACCAATATAATTATTTCACGCCATATTTTGACGGGTGACGTACTCGTACTTTCTTATTTCAGTAGCTTAATAATTTAAATTGCTATCATAGATAGAAGTTCAGCTAAATATGAGCTCTGGACTTCGTTTAAAGGCTTCCAAGGAATGCTACTCACGTAGCCTCTGACAGTAGAAGTCTAGCAACCAATCCAGGAGAAAGAAACTCTGTATCAAACCACCAGTTTCGTTTCATGTAGACTGGGAACAGCCACAGCAGAACACCAACAGCACCGAATAAGGATGCGTGCTGAAATCCGATTTATAATATTATAGGAGAATACTGACAACACATGTTTTTCTCCTCTAGGTCATACATAAATATTTTATAGGAAGGTGAAGGCTATTAAAATCTATAAATAGCAGTAGCATCTTCGTAAGTAGCAGGTATAGTTTGCATGGAACCATAAATATACTTTAAAACAGTTCAATCTATTATAAGCCATTCTAGCCGTCAAGTCTTTCATGTGCTGCTTTATTTTCAGTTAATAACGTTTCAGAAAGAGGTCTGATTCAACATACAACTCTCAAAGTACACATATGTGTAACACTACATAACTGTAAATTCATAGATCAACTGATTTTCTTACAGCTCTCTGAAATTCTCAGTTTGTCTATTGTAAAGTGGTTTCACACTGTAGAGTGCTGTATAAAAAGTCATCTGTAAACCATCTGTGTAAATTGTGGTGTATGGTGTTACTGAGATCAGGCATGCTCCAGTCTACCCAGCTGTAAATGGGTAACTCACCCTAGTCCTGAGTTAGGGAAGGCAAAGGCACTGTAAGCAGTAATTTCCCTCTAAGGCTCCAGGGGAAGCAGGCCCTAAACTTGGTCAATTCAACCGACGCAGGATGGTGTATATATAGAGTAGAAGTGTAGAGTGTGATTAACGCGAATGGTGTACTGTTCGTGTTCTGACCAATCTAATCACTCATACACTTGTGTCTACAAGGCACCAATGCAGACTGCTGGAATCTTTGTTTACACAGTTTATTTAGACGCACACACTGGGACATAACGAGTAAATCATGGGTACAGGTTGACACATCAATTTGCAGGCATACATAGTAGATCCCAAGTCATGACACCTTCATAAATAATGGGTAGTACATCAATAGCTTCTAATGTCATGATACATAATGGCCGCATCCCCTATCTGACTAAGCGCGTCAGTGAAGGCGGATCGGTAAGTAACTAACGTTGCTTTATGTTCACCGTTTATATCATATTATGAAACCATGGAAGGGGTTTCTATCAAAATTGAGATCTCCTTGCCACTGTCCGAATAGTAAGATACATGCCCCGTTCTTTGGACAGTGATTCAAAAATACGATGACAGGAATGTAACATGGCCGCCTTCCTGAGTTGTCGCTCACTCGCTCACAGGAGGGTATATATATAAGCCAAAGTTAATTCGAAATACATATGAATGATTTCCTAAAGTTTCTCCATACAGTTCTACAGTAATCCAGTTACTTCACGTAGACATAATTGTTGTATGGAAGCCCGTCATCTTTGTCGATACAAACACGACCCTAGCGTTGCGAAGCATAATATTCCAGCTAGGTCTAACCGACAAGAGATCATCAAAAATAGGGTCTGGAATTACCTGGAGTCCGAATCATACATGGTACCGTACATTAGGAGAGTCTCTAACACAAACTCTAGTAGAGACACAATCTCCTATAGAAGAAAAACCACTTCGTAAATCATTTTTACTGAAGAATATACCAGCCCTGGAAAATGCGTAACCGCCATTGTAAACGGTACCTCGGAACTCATCACGACTTGTCAAGACAACTCATACTTCCGCTCGAGCGGCATAACAAGAATATAGTCCTGCCTACCCATCCAAAATATACAATATAGGACTGATTCTACTTGTACTAATAATATGTAATACATATGAATTCAGGCCATAAACATAATAAGCAAATTAATATATTTTCTGGCCCTAACAAATAAGTACGGACATGGGTGTCATATCCATGCGCCGAATCAATATCAAGAACGATTACTCCTATGATCAAAAGTGTAAATCAAGTTATCTAGCTTTACCATAGACAGCATTTTCATACACAAATGAATGAATGTCTATATCTTTTCCATATTAAATAGCCATATCGATTTTTGTAATATGTGCGTCAAAATATGCACGCAACAGATTACCACACCCCTCGGGAAAAAAAATGATACATTTTTTTTTTGAAATACATCTAGGAGCAACATACAATAGGCTCACAACGCACCAATAACAATGCGCAGATGATAAGCATAAGTTTTATGACCTTAGAGAAAGTACTTCTCTAAGTATAAATATTTCCAGAGAGGTGTCACCAACGCATACTACAATATTAGCAATGACACAATTTGTACATTAGTTTATACATAAATTTCATCTAAGATATCTTAACATCATGATCATCAAAGACGAAAAAAACATTGAAAGATCAGCGGTGAATAAATATCAATGAACCGCTAAGTAGTGTTACAATCAATATATGATATTACATATGTGTACACATTTCAACATAGGAACAACTGTATCAAAGTTGTATATAATTTAACAGTTATGAATCATGTGGGCATCTAGACAAAATATCTGCCATCACATTTTCTGACCCACGGATAGCTCGCACCGAAAAATGAAATGGCTGCAGAGCAATCGCGTATCGCGTTGATCTCGCGCTCTTCAGATTTTTACTCTGAATAGCCGTAAGAGCTTTCTGGTCAGTTTCCACAATGAAATGCGCGCCAAGAAGAAATCTTTGCAGTTTAAGGATTGACCAAACCATAGCCAATAATTCACGGTCTAGGACCGAGTAATTCTTCTCTGCGGCATTTAATTTCCGAGAAATATACATCACAGGATGCAGAGTTCCAGAGTACTCTTGCATTAGTGCTGCTCCAATCCCGGTGGATGAAGCGTCACTACGAAGAATAAATGTCTTATCCTTAGAAGGCAATACTAGGATAGGTGAAGTAGAAAACATAGTTTTAACCTTATCCAAAGAGGATTGACATTCTTGAGTCCAATGGACTACATTAGGAGACCCTTTCTTTAGCAAGGAAGAAAGAGGTGACATAATGGAGGACAGATTCGGAATGAATCGTCCATAAAATTGTATTAGACCTAAGAGACTTCGCACTTGCTTTTTAGTCTTAGGAATAGAAATGTTAAGTATCTTACTTGTATTATGGTCTTCTGTTTTTAGGAACCCATGACCAACACGGTGTCCTAAGAAAGATATTTCGCTAAAACCAATACATGCTTTCGATGGTTTCGCTGTCAGGTTATGCTCGCGTAAGATAGACAATAGTTCATTTATCCCATTATAGTGATCGTTCCAAGTATCACTGAAAAGACAGATGTCATCAAGATACGCAATGACATCTGAGCGATGAGATAGGATTCGACGCATCATGCGTACGAATGTTGCAGGGGCGTTCATAAGACCGAAAGGCATGAAATTCCATTGGAATAGACCCCTAGGCGTCGAAAAAGCAGTAAACGGTTTGGCGTGTTCGGATAATGGAACTTGCCAATATCCCTTAGACAAATCGAGTTTAGTAAAGAAATGAGAATTCGATAGTCTCGTAAGTAGCTCTTCTAGTAAAGGCATAGGTTCAGCATCAAATTTCGTCACTTGGTTCAATTTGCGATAATCCACGCAAAGACGTATGTTATTGTCTTTTTTTCGTACAATAACCATCGGCGAAGAATATGCTGATGTGGATGGTTCAATAATTTTTAACTCTATCATCTCATCCAACTCTTTCTCTACCTGTGCTTGAAAATGTATCGGGATAGGATACGGTCTGACTCTTATAGGACTATGGTCAGTAAGAATAATGTCATGTTGAATGACATCAGTTTGACCAGGAATGTCAGTAAGGACATCCTGAAATTGTTCTAACATAGTAGAAACTTGTTTCTGCTCTCCTGGAGATAATTCGGGAGAAATTGCAACATCTTTCCATGATTCATTAGAGTGAAGAGGAATCATTGGAAAAGGTAAATTTACATCCGAGAAACTCGTTTCCTCATCCTGTATTACTGACAGAGATGAGTACTGTCCATGTTGGACTGGAAAATCGTCCGTTGCCTGGAAAACAGGTTGTAAATAATCCGGACGTTCATGGAATTCCGTGAGCATGTTGATGTGGAAGGTTTTACGCTTCCCGTCAATATCGACGATATAGTCAACATCGGAAACTTTTGATATTATATCGTACGGACCTTTCCAAGAAATAAGAAGTCTATTTTCCCTACAAGGTAGCAAGACAAATGCTTTGTCACCTGGACAAAGTTGTCGCAAGCATCTCTTTTTATTGGCAAATTCCCTTGCCTTCTGTTTCGCAAATTCAGAAGAAGCAGTTGCCAATTTGCATGCTTCAATAATCTTGTGTCTAAGTGCGATGACATATTCATAAAAGGATTTTGTGTCATCGACAATATTATCAGCAGTTATAAGATCATGAAGTAAGGACATAGGACCTCGCGGTTTCGCGCCAAAGACAAGTTCAAAGGGAGAAAATCCTGTATGTTCGTTGGCGACCTCTCTATATGCAAAGAGAGCCGCGGGTAAAACCCTATCCCAATCCTGAGGATGATCTTCTGTTATCTTACCTAGTAGGTTTTTCAGAGTTCTATTCAAACGTTCCACCATCCCATTGGACATAGGATGATAAATACTACTCAGCGATCTCTCTATCTTAAGAGTCGACATTACTTGAGACATGGTATCCGATATGAGTTGGGTACCATGGTCGGATAATATTTCTGCTGGAAATCCCAGACGAGAAAATATTAACCAAAGAGCATCTGCGACATCAGCAGTAGTTATGCTCTTTAGAGGAACAGCCTCCGGCCAACGTGTGCACATATCAACACACGTCAAAATAAATTGGTGTCCTCTAGCAGACTTTATCTTAAATGGACCAATGATGTCTATCGCCATTTTTTGAAATGGTCGAATGGGAATGTCTGCAGCCTGAATAGGTGCATCATGGCGTGGACCTCTGGATTTAATCTCTTGACATACTTTACAAGATCGACAATAGATTCGTATGTCCTTATTCACAGCAGGCCAAAAGAAAGATTGAAGAACTCTAGCTTTAGTACGGGAAAAACCCATATGTCCAGCACACTGCGAATCATGAGCGTGCTGTAAGATTTTAACTCTCATATTTTTAGGCACCAGGAATTGAGCATGAATGGACTTAGCGGAGTCTTGTACCATACGTACAAGTACGCCATTCTTCATCGTAATCTTCTTCTTCCTCGTTCGCCTTCAGACTTCCACATTTATAACTCTAATAAAGGCAGCAGTCAACTCAAGGTTCCCGACATCTCCAAACAGTTTTTCGTTGACAGAAGTGGGTTGTTGCCATATGCTACCCCGTTCATTATTGTAGGTTGGGCAGTACTGCAGCAGGTGTTCGACTGTCATCGGGCTGGTACCGCAGGTGCAGTGATCTGTTGCACCAATTTTGTATTTGTGGTACAGATGGTATCTCAATCTGTTGTGCCCCGTAATCCAAGATTTACGATTTGTATCCTTATTCGGATCACCTTTTGTTGCCAGAGTAAAGAATTTCTTTAGGGTAGGATCATCTTCCTGCTGTTTTATAAAGGAATCATGGGAAATCTCCAAGGGATCATCTTGGATCTGCGCATCATTATCTTCAGAATGTGAAGATTGTGGCATATTAAGAGCTTGAGCCCTAGTGATTACTGCATTGGCAGATTGCATATTAACATTTTCCCAATTAGAAATTTGTTGTGGAGTGCATTCTTTCACTCCATGAATGCGACCGATGATAAGATCAGCGATCGGATTCGGCAAGAGACATGCTTGCACCTCTCCTGTAAAGAAAGGCGTAGCAATATTGATAATGGCAGTGGAGTACTTCTCCAATGTGCCACCAAATGTTACACATTTGACTACATTGCCTGTAGCTCGAGAAGGATTTACGAGTGATTGCCTCACTCCGATGGTAGTGCACCCCGAATCGAAAAGAATTGATACCGGAGTACCATCTATTAGGCCTCTATTGAAAACAAGAGCACCCCTTCCATTATGCGCGATTGACGCAGGGAGAGCGGGAAGCGGGTGACCGCAGCTTAAAGTAGAAACTGTGGTTGGATCGAATAATGTTTTGCATTGCGAACACTCAGATGCTCTAGCAAAATCGAAAGCGGAATTTGCTACACTATTGGAGTCTTTTTTATCATTATTCTGATTACCGGCGTCGTGGAACTCCTGTTGTGCAGAGTTAGCCTGGTAATAAGATTTACCATGTCTTTTGTGTTGTGATCTACCTCGGTTATAATTGTCTCTATAATTATTATTTCCTCTTTATAACCCCTATTTGGGTTTGAATCATAATATTCATGATCATAATCATCACGCTCATTATACTGAGTATCCCTGTAATATTGGTTCTTTTCTCTCCATGAAGCACTTGGGTAGTTCCTATAGCTACTCCCTTTCGGAGAATTTCTAAAATTATGGGTACCCCTCGCGTGTCGAGGACTATCAGCCCGATTCCAGTTCTTCGAAGAAGAACCCTGATTTGAGTGGTTATCTTGGTTTTGATACTTATTCCAATTAACCTTTTTATCAAATTTATTTTTAGCTCCTTGGAATTTGTGTGAGTAATTCTGATTATATTCTGTTGCCGAAGCAACTGGCATACTCTCTTTAATGTTCGAGTTACTAAGAATCATGTCAGGGTGTGCCGTGGCATACTGGTCACAATATTCTTCCATTTGCTTTGATGTACTAGGTTTACGCTCATGTAAGAACTCTAGGAATGGTTTATTTACCGAAGACATGACCTTGTCTCTTAGCAATAAATCCGTAAGACCATCAAATGTTTTCTCTATTTTGGATAATTCAATCCATCGTAAGAGTGTAAGTCGTGCTTTTGAAATGAAATCTGAGAATTCTAAACCTACCTCAGGTCTCATTGTTTTAAACAAAAGACGATAACCTTCTTCTGACAGCTGATATCTCTTTATCAAAGCTGCCCTAATAGCATCGTAATTATCCTTGTCGGCCTCTTCAACCAAAGATAACTTAGTCAGAGACTCCCCTTTTAAATTTTCAGACAACTGATGCACATACTGTGATTTGTCAACATTATGAGCTCGACAAGCACGTTCAAATCTATCAAGCCAGAATGTTATATCATCACTGGCAGAGTTGAACGCTGGCACCTTGACCTTATAATTAAAAGGTTTACCATTACCACCAGATGCCTGATTAATATTACTCATACTAGTCAATCTTAATTTCTCTAACTCAAATTCATGTTCTCTTATTGCTTTTCTCTCTTCAGCTTCTCTATCTAATCTTTTCTGTTCAGCTGCAGCAGCAGCTTCTAATTTTTTCTGTTCAGCTGCAGCAGCAGCTTCTAATTTCTTCTGTTCTGCATCAAATCTCCTTTCCTCCACTTGCATCTGCAATTTCTTTAGATCAGCAGCAGCATCAGCTTCTTTTTCTAATCTTTTTTCTTCAGCCAGAGCTTTTCTCTCTTCAGCAGCAGCAGCAGCTTTTCTGTCTTCAGCAGCAGCAGCAGCAGTTTTTCTCCCTTCAGCAGCAGCTTCTAATTTTTTTTCTTCTATTTGAAGTTTTCTCTCCTCAGCCGCAGCTTTTCTCTCCTCAGCAGCAGCTTTTCTTTCCTCAGCTTGCATCTGCAATCTGAAATTCTCAGCATCTATCTTCTTTTGTTCAATTTCTGCTTTCCATTTATTCTCATCTTTTTGTTTTTTCTCTTCTGATTTTAGTGCAATAGCAAATTGAGCAGTTGTCCATTCTTCTAACTCTTTTCCAGTCTTATCAAGAGATTTTCCTTGTGCAATAAAGTAATCTAATGTAGACATCTTGTCTTCTTAAATCAGAAACCTGAAAAGTAAATAAATTACCTTATTTCACTTTAATGGGAGACAAGTCTATATCATAGACTTAGTCTTAGTGAAAAACCTGTATGGTTATTTTGTTTATAATAACCAATGATAACTTGAGTACCTGTGGAAAACAATAACTGTATATCTCAAATACTGTGGGAGACAAGCCTTATAAAGGTCTTGTATACCTTAATGTAATCAATGATCACTTGAGTACCTGTGGAAAATAATATTTCCTATACCAATCACTTTGGGAGACAAGCCTTATAAAGGTCTTGTATACCTTAATGTAATCAATGATCACTTGAGTACCTGTGGAAAATAATATTTCCTATACCAATCACTTTGGGAGACAAGCCTTATAAAGGTCGTGTACACTTTGTTTTATAACAATAATAATCATAAAGTACTGATCTGTACTATAATATAAGTGTATTCAACTATACCTCCTATGTCATATGTCAACTAAAGACATTACAAAGGACAAACAAGAAAAGACAATCTGAAAACATTTGCAGAGATCAAATTAAATTAAATAGGAGAAATGAAAAAAAATGATCACAGAATCTGTGATGATAACTGCAATAAGATAACAAGACAAATAACGCCACAGTGTATAAACATAAGGGTGTAAAGAACTGAAATGAAAGGAAAAATGAGACCTACAATTATACAAACAAATCAAACAAAAATAAAGAACAGAAAAATGTTACAAATACAAATATGAAACAGTCGTCACAACTAACCAAATATTTGCAAACTATGTTGCATGCAAATTTCAATTAAGAAATTGCTCCCTATAGAACGCCAGAACAAGACCAATATCACTTGGTATTTCCTGTTCTAGTCACCTCCCATCCAGGCCCGCAAACACATAACAATCACACATATAACAAATAATATATAAACATAAATACATATAAGTCATAAATGTGTTGCAGTTGTAATGTATTGTACTGTATGCTCAGTTTTAACAAATTAGACTACCACTTTATTGAGTAATAGATTTGCTTTCTAATTGTTACACTGTTCAATTTTTTTGAGCACATAAGAAGATCCAACGATGAAATTTGCACTTTAAGTTCAACATTGCTCTTCTATTTCAGCAGGATAAACAATCACTAGTTTAAAATCCTGACTGTACTGTGCCAAATGTCAACAAGTGCTGACCCAGATATTGCTACATTTGTCAGAACAGGTCAAGCTGACATTGATTGTATAGCTGTCCTACTGGTGTTGATGTGGTCAAACAAATGTTCTTGCAACTGTAAAATGTGATTCTCAACACAACAAGACTGCGTAGGCTGGACCCGGGAATCTGGCTCACCACTGTAAAGTGGTTTCACACTGTAGAGTGCTGTATAAAAAGTCATCTGTAAACCATCTGTGTAAATTGTGGTGTATGGTGTTACTGAGATCAGGCATGCTCCAGTCTACCCAGCTGTAAATGGGTAACTCACCCTAGTCCTGAGTTAGGGAAGGCAAAGGCACTGTAAGCAGTAATTTCCCTCTAAGGCTCCAGGGGAAGCAGGCCCTAAACTTGGTCAATTCAACCGACGCAGGATGGTGTATATATGGAGTAGAAGTGTAGAGTGTGATTAACGCGAATGGTGTACTGTTCGTGTTCTGACCAATCTAATCACTCATACACTTGTGTCTACAAGGCACCAATGCAGACTGCTGGAATCTTTGTTTACACAGTTTATTTAGACGCACACACTGGGACATAACGAGTAAATCATGGGTACAGGTTGACACATCAATTTGCAGGCATACATATTAGATCCCAAGTCATGACGCCTTCATAAATAATGGGTAGTACATCAATAGCTTCTAATGTCATGATACATAATGGCCGCATCCCCT
This sequence comes from Oreohelix idahoensis, assembly GCA_024509875.1. Lineage (NCBI taxonomy): Eukaryota > Metazoa > Mollusca > Gastropoda > Stylommatophora > Oreohelicidae > Oreohelix > Oreohelix idahoensis. The sequence goes on from JAMPIV010009805.1 coordinate 83,264, forward strand.
ATCTGACTAAGCGCGTCAGTGAAGGCGGATCGGTAAGTAACTAAAGTTGCTTTATGTTCACAGTTTATATCATATTATGAAACCATGGAAGGGGTTTCTATCAAAATTGAGATCTCCTTGTCACTGTCCGAATAGTAAGATACATGCCCCGTTCTTTGGACAGTGATTCAAAAATACGATGACAGGAATGTAACATGGCCGCCTTCCTGAGTTGTCGCTCACTCGCTCACAGGAGGGTATATATATAAGCCAAAGTTAATTCGAAATACATATGAATGATTTCCTAAAGTTTCTCCATACAGTTCTACAGTAATCCAGTTACTTCACGTAGACATAATTGTTGTATGGAAGCCCGTCATCTTTGTCGATACAAACACGACCCTAGCGTTGCGAAGCATAATATTCCAGCTAGGTCTAACCGACATGAGATCATCAAAAATAGGGTCTGGAATTACCTGGAGTCCGAATCATACATGGTACCGTACATCAGGAGAGTCTCTAACACAAACTCTAGTAGAGACACAATCTCCTACAGAAGAAAAACCACTTCGTAAATCATTTTTACTGAAGAATATACCAGCCCTGGAAAATGCGTAACCGCCATTGTAAACGGTACCTCGGAACTCATCACGACTTGTCAAGACAACTCATACTTCCGCTCGAGCGGCATAACAAGAATATAGTTCTGCCTACCCATCCAAAATATACAGTATAGGACTGATTCTACTTGTACTAATAATATGTAATACATATGAATTCAGGCCATAAACATAATAAGCAAATTAATATATTTTCTGGCCCTAACAAATAAGTACGGACATGGGTGTCATATCCATGCGCCGAATCAATATCAAGAACGATTACTCCTATGATCAAAAGTGTAAATCAAGTTATCTAGCTTTACCATTGTAGTGAAATTGACAGAGATACAACGGTAAAATACCTCCAAAGATAACATGTAAGGATAAAAACATAATGCGTAGGCTGCTGATAGTACATGATCGCCCAGACCGCGGGTCATCACCCTCCATAAAAATTGACTTGCTAGACAGGAGGGGAACGGCGGATAAAAAGGAAAAAATATGACTGGAAAGATTGCGTGAGACTAGAAAGGCTAAGGAGACGCAATTGGGGGGGAAACGGAGAAAAGTCACGTTTCCCAAGTTGACATAAAGTAAGGAACTCGACAGAAGGGACCTTGGATATGTTACGCCACAGTCATTTATTGGTCGCTTTTGCGATACCAAGCCTTTGATTTGAATTCAGCGGCAGAACGCAGATGTTTGGAATATTACAAAAATTAAAAAGTAACTTTTTCGTAATATTAATGTTAGGAATATAAAAATTAGCTGGCCGGATGGCCCATTCTGAGCAGTGAACTAATATGTTCTTAATTTTACAGACGGATAGATAATATTGAAGATAATGACAAAAGACAGTGTTGTTCACATCAGCGACCGACTGTATGGAATAAAAAGTGTCGCTATTTGCACAAAAAAAACACGACCTCGAGACGCAGGTGTTCAAATCTACTTAGTAGGGAAGCGAAGGGACATTGGTGGGAGCTGTGTCTAAATATAACTTTTAACGACAAAATTTTGGAGGGGAGAGAAAGGTTGGTTCAAAAATCAAGTACGTTTTTGAAAAAAACAAGTAGAGACGGACAGACTAACAGATAAACATCCATACTTGACTGAAGCATGACTGAAATGACTTTAGGGTAGGAAATTTGAATTTGAAATAAACCTAGGCAGTGATTGGCCACAGACAATCATTTTATCGGCGCTCAGACGCGCAAGTGGGGCCATTCCTCAATAGTTGTTCGATGATAGACACAGTATTTTAAAGTGTGGTGATTTCCAAATGAAAGAAAGTGAAATAAGTTCAGGGACGCCATACTATAGCCAGCAGCTCAGCTGAGTTTTGCTAGCATTTCTGTGTTCTTTATTCATAATCTGAGCTGTGAGTTTCAGTTGTCAACAAGGCGGTGTCCATTCAGTTGGTGATTTTACTCGAGTGTATCTGTGCAGTACGTTGTGACAGAGACCACTATTATTGCCCGCCAGCACGGAGAGGTGGGACCACCAGATTTCAGCACCAGAGCTACATATACAAGTTGAGTGAGCCTCTGGTCTGCTGGAAGTTCACCAACGCCTTTTAGTTACTAATACCCCCATAAAATTCCTGCAATTTACTGGACACTGTGTAGTCAATATAGACAGGTGTGATGAGGCCACCCCAACAGCACAAGCATTAACTATCCTCCCAAGTAGATGACTACTAGAACATTTTAATAAAACTAACTAGTCTAGTACTTATATATGTACACTCTTGCATTTATTATGTAACATTCCATGCATTTCTTTCATAATTTTTAAATCCTTTTTAAAAAAAAAAAAAAAGTTCTGGTCAACATAAAACTTGATCCAGAACAAAATAAATGTAATATAATTCTATCAAAAATTTTACACTCTTGAGTTAGTTCAGTGTATTATAATATTTGTTAAATATTATTAGTCTGCTTAAATATCTGTGGGTGTATCCATAACTATCACACCACATTACATATCATTACCCTAGACATTTTACATAGCTACATTCATTAAGAAAAAAATTGAGTGTGAGGTCGTAGTGGTAGCAAGAAAGGCCTTCTGACAATTCACAACTACATTTTATCTCAGGAGCCTTCACAGCTGGCCTCATACATTACATTTAGTAATATCACCATCATACAATACCATCAAACCCACTACATACATTGGGGTCTTGTCCAGGGATAATTAGCCCAACAGTAATATTAGGATCTCCTGGTTGGAGAAATAAAATTAGGGAAAAAAATTGTGAAATTCCCTTTAAAATTAAAAGTGTCCCTGCAGATAAAAGTTGGTGAATCTTCACAGCCAGTGATAATTAATTAGTTAACTGGTTAGTTAGAATTAGTTAGACTATAGTCATAAGAAGTACTTAGTGTATTTACTGGTTAGAGATTTAGCTTGTATATTATTATATTGTCTGAAAAGTATGGCGGAGCTAGCAAAATTCCGATCAGCTGCTGTGCTGACCGCAAAGGAGATGGGAATGGATGGTCAAATTTTAATTCAATATGTAACGGCTGAATGTGATAAATATATTGAAAGGGAAGATAGAAAGGTAGCTGAAGAGAAGAGGTTACAAATTGAGGCTGATAGAGAAATTAAGAGGCTGCAGATTGAGGCAGAAGAAAAACGACAGCAAAGGGAGGCAGAAGAAAAACGACAGCAAAGGGAGGCAGAAGAAAAACGACAGCAAAGGGAGGCAGAAGAAAAAAGGTTGACTGCCGAAAGGGAGGCAGAAGAAAAAAGGTTGACTGCCGAAAGGGAGGCAGAAGATAGAAGGTTGCAAAGGGAGCACGAATTACGACTAAGGGAGCTGGAATTACAAGGCCCGGCTCCTGAAAATGGTGCCAGCCCTTTTGCCTCAGATGCTACGCCCAGTCTGGGAGCCTCAAACTCAGCTATGGGGTTTCATTTAGACCATTTTGTTGAAAAAGACGATGACATAGAGGGGTACCTAGGACGTTTTGAGTTATTAGCTACTACATATGGGTTAGAGAGGTACTTCTTATGAAGTATTTGCCAAAATGAACAGGGAAGACCAAGACAATTATGACATGTTAAAGCAGGCTTTGTTATTAAGGTACGAGAAGAATGGTGAATTTTATCGTAAGAAATTTAGAAATGCCAAACTGTTGTCTGGGGAGACATACCACCAATTCTCTGCTAGACTAGAAACCTATTTGGAGAAATGGACGGCTCTGGGGAAGACCCAAGATCTTAAAGAAATGATCATGATTGAGCAATTGAGAGAGTCCATGGCTCCAGACATGAGAAAATTTCTCATGGAACAAGGTGCAGAGAAGTTGGGGGAAATTTTAAATGTTGCTGAGAGGTATCAGGCAGCTCAGGCAGAGGTAAGTGGTGCTAAAAAGAAGCACATAGACAATTTTAAAGCTCCACAGCAATTTAATAAATTTGATAATAGAGAGCAGGGAAATAAAGGTAGGACAAACTTTGAGCGGCCAAGAAATGACTATCGCGACAGAAACTCACAGTTCAATGACCAAAAGTTCAATGAAAGAAAACCGTTGAACCAAGGAAAAAGATGGTGTAAATGGTGCAAGAAGGATAACCATAACACCGAATTTTGTAGAAGGAAACCTTCAAACATTGCTGCAATGAAGTCGGGGACGCAAAGATTAAAGGTTAATCCTAATGGACAACAGGAACCTTATCACCCCCCAGTTTGTGAGGATGTTATTTGTAATGGGGTCACCATAAGGTGCCTTTATGATACAGGTTTGGATTATGATTCAGTTGTGAAGTCTAGCCTAGTGGACCCAAGTCAGTATACCACAGAAACAGTGGAAATACAAGGGGCGACTAAGGACATACCACTCATGACACTTCCCATCGCAAGGATAACGGTGAAAACTCGCTATGTGGAAGGAGAAATCAGAGCAGCAGTGATAGATGAACCAATCTACCCTCTGATATTGGGGTGTAGATACGTCTTCTTGGGGAATCCCGAGAAACCTGTGATCATGGCGACAGTGCAGACCAGGTCACAGAAGAAGGAGGAAGAAGGTGAACCTATAAATGCTCATCCAGAGGAGATGAGGAAGGCGCAGGCTGAGGATAGGACACTCAAGCCCTGTTTTAAAAAATTGCCCAAATGCCACACACCTCCGAGCAAGGGGGAATATTTCATGAAGAACAAACTCTTATACAGGAAGACAGGAACTAGATCCACTGGTCACGGACAGTTAGTTCTTCCCAAGATATATAGGGCAAACTTAATAAGGAGCTTACATGTTGGAAAAGATGGTGACCATGAGAAAGTCGGTACCATCTGCCAAAAGATTGCTCGAAAATACTATTGGCCCGACGTAAATGTCGATGTTGAAAACTTTGTAGAAGCATGTGGCGTATTTCATGAGGGAACACCCACAAAGGGAAAATATGTGCAGGACCTAGAAACGCCACGGGGCAACTTTAGGCCTGAAAGAAAAACTAATTATACTCGGGTAGACAAAGTGGAATGGGAGCCCCCTTTTCACACCCAGTCTTCACTTGAATGGATTAACATGGCCACTATGCGAAGAGTACAAAGAAGAAATTTTACCCAGGATAAGATGACAATCCCTCGGTCAGACTTATATAAACTGGAAAAACAGACAAGAGAGCGAAGATCTCTCATAAACAATCTTAAGTGGGGAGACAAACCCCAGAGAAAAATTGGTAGTGGTCGATTTGTGAGTGATGATTCTAGGAAGAAAAGTCCTCATTATGGAGCTTCTAATGGACGGGACCCGATGGGTTCCATGAAAAATAAGTATGATAAATTAAAGATCCAGATGTAACTCTATTAAGGACCTGGACAGATGAGAAGGCGGAAGAGACTGTTACCTCATCGTATCAATACGTGAACGAACTGACCACTCGTTTGAAAGCTGGATGGAAACTGGCAAATGATAATTTGAAGCAAGCCAGGAACGAACGAACGAACGAACGAACGAACTTTATTTTCAAAGGGTTGAGAATTGGGCACGCAGGCCCGTCTGACATTCTGCCCTTCCTTTCTCTCACCTTTCATACTGAATTCATTTATTCTCATATGCATTTTACATATCAAATTCAAGGAATTCAACGTTGTAAGTAAAATAATAATATAGCACACTCATATTAACATTAATTACTTATAAGCATGACATAACATATGTTGAAAAGTACAAACATTATCAGAGATAGATAGATAGATAGATAGATAGATAGATAGATAGATAGATAGATAGATAGATAGATAGATAGATAGATAGATAGATAGATAGATAGATAGATAGATAGATAGATAGATAGATAGAACGAACGAACGAACGAACTTTATTTTCAAAGGGTTTAGAATTGGTCACGCAGGCCCGTCTAACATTCTGCCCTTCCTTTCTCTCTTCTTCCATAGTTAATCTATTTATTCTCAGGAAGAAACATGCAGCATATTTTAATAGGAAGGCAAAGGACAGGGAACTGGCAGTCGGAGAGAAGGTGCTGCTTCTACTACCCGGAAGCCAGAATAAATTACAAATTGGTTGGCAAGGTCCATATACGGTTCTAGAGAAGGTGTCTAGAACAAACTATAAAATTGACAAAAAGGGGAAGGAGAAAGTTTATCATGTAAACCTGTTAAAGAAGTATCTGGACAGACCACTCCAGGAAAGCACCCCCTTATTGACCTTGGCTATTGCAACCCAGATGCAAAAAGAACCACTCACCTCACATGAATACCCATTACATCCTTGTGAAACCGCAGCACAGGTAAAAGTCAGTAAGCACCTGACTAAAAACCAGAGGGAGAGAGTTCAACAGGTTCTGGAGGAACATACAGATGTATTAACAGATAAACCAGGCCATACAAATTTGCTACAGTATGACATGAAACTGGTAGACTCAAACCCAATCTGTATGAGAGCCTATTCTATTCCGTTCGCGAAGGAGAAGGCATTGAAGGAAGAAATAGAGTATTTGTTGAAGGAGGGGATTATTTCGCACAGTGAATCATCTTTTAGTTCTAGTGTCGTTTTGTTGAGAAAACCGTCTGGGGAACACAGACTGTGCATAGATTACAGGAAACTGAATGCTGTCACAGAAGGACAAGTGGATCCATTACCAGACACAAAACAGTTATTTGCCAGACTGAACAAGGCAAAATACTTTTCAAAGGTGGATCTTAGTAAAGGCTATTACCAGATCCCAGTGAAGCCTGAAGTGAGACCTTATTTGGCTTTTAGCACTTCGGATGGACATTATGAATTCAATATGCTACCATTCGGACTGAAAAATGCTCCGAGTGTGTTTTCAAGGATGATGCGCAAATTGTTGGATCCCCTGAATAACCCATGTATCACGAATTTCATGGATGATATTCTCGTCGCCACAGAGACATTTGAAGAATACATTGAAGCTCTGGAGATGTTGTTTGATAGACTTCGGGAGGCGAACTTAACTGCTAGGCCAACAAAATGTTGTATTGGATGCAAAGAGTTGGAATTCTTGGGACACACTGTATATCAGGGTAATATGACCCCTGATCCTAAGAACTTGGAAAAACTGCAGAGAGCACCTAGGCCGCAAACAAAAAAGGACGTGCGATCATTTGTGTCGTTATGCGGATTTTATCAGAAATACATCAAGAATTTTAACGCTATTTGTGCTCCTCTGACTGATCTGACTCGCAAGGGACTTCCAGATAAAATTATTTGGACTGCACAATGTGAACTAGCGTTCCAAGAGTTAAAGGAAAAACTCACTAGCAAGCCTATTCTCAAACTGCCTGATTTGACACAGGACTTTGTCTTAAGAACCGATGCAAGTAATGTAGGACTAGGAGGGGCTTTGTTGCAAAGATCATCTTCACCTGATGGGGAACTGAAACCAGTCGCTTATGCAAGCCGTAAATTGAATAAGGCGGAACAAGGATACTCCACAAGCGAAAAAGAATGTTTAGCGTTAATCTGGGCAATAAAGAAGTTTCAAATCTATCTGTATGGTAGGACTTTTGTGGTGGAGACGGACCATCAGCCTCTCGTATTCTTATCTCAGGCTAAGCATGAAAACGCAAGATTGCTGAGGTGGTCTTTATTGCTTCAACCTTATCAGTTCAGTATCCAATATATCCCAGGCAAATTGAATGTCGGTGCAGATTTCCTCAGTCGGCACCCCTGTGATCAAAATTAGAGTAGTGGCAGACGTGAGGAGTAATTTTACCTATGTGTATCGCTGGTTTTGGAACTTGCCATAGGCATGTTTTCAAGTGGGGAGATGTGTAGTGAAATTGACAGAGATACAACGGTAAAATACCTCCAAAGATAACATGTAAGGATAAAAACATAATGCGTAGGCTGCTGATAGTACATGATCGCCCAGACCGCGGGTCATCACCCTCCATAAAAATTGACTTGCTAGACAGGAGGGGAACGGCGGATAAAAAGGAAAAAATATGACTGGAAAGATTGCGTGAGACTAGAAAGGCTAAGGAGACGCAATTGGGGGGGAAACGGAGAAAAGTCACGTTTCCCAAGTTGACATAAAGTAAGGAACTCGACAGAAGGGACCTTGGATATGTTACGCCACAGTCATTTATTGGTCGCTTTTGCGATACCAAGCCTTTGATTTGAATTCAGCGGCAGAACGCAGATGTTTGGAATATTACAAAAATTAAAAAGTAACTTTTTCGTAATATTAATGTTAGGAATATAAAAATTAGCTGGCCGGATGGCCCATTCTGAGCAGTGAACTAATATGTTCTTAATTTTACAGACGGATAGATAATATTGAAGATAATGACAAAAGACAGTGTTGTTCACATCAGCGACAGACTGTATGGAATAAAAAGTGTCGCTATTTGCACAAAAAAACACGACCTCGAGACGCAGGTGTTCAAATCTACTTAGTAGGGAAGCGAAGGGACATTGGTGGGAGCTGTGTCTAAATATAACTTTTAACGACAAAATTTTGGAGGGGAGAGAAAGGTTGGTTCAAAAATCAAGTACGTTTTTGAAAAAAACAAGTAGAGACGGACAGACTAACAGATAAACATCCATACTTGACTGAAGCATGACTGAAATGACTTTAGGGTAGGAAATTTGAATTTGAAATAAACCTAGGCAGTGATTGGCCACAGACAATCATTTTATCGGCGCTCAGACGCGCAAGTGGGGCCATTCCTCAATAGTTGTTCGATGATAGACACAGTATTTTAAAGTGTGGTGATTTCCAAATGAAAGAAAGTGAAATAAGTTCAGGGACGCCATACTATAGCCAGCAGCTCAGCTGAGTTTTGCTAGCATTTCTGTGTTCTTTATTCATAATCTGAGCTGTGAGTTTCAGTTGTCAACAAGGCGGTGTCCATTCAGTTGGTGATTTTACTCGAGTGTATCTGTGCAGTACGTTGTGACAGAGACCACTATTATTGCCCGCCAGCACGGAGAGGTGGGACCACCAGATTTTCAGCACCAGAGCTACATATACAAGTTGAGTGAGCCTCTGGTCTGCTGGAAGTTCACCAACGCCTTTTAGTTACTAATACCCCCATAAAATTCCTGCAATTTACTGGACACTGTGTAGTCAATATAGACAGGTGTGATGAGGCCACCCCAACAGCACAAGCATTAACTATCCTCCCAAGTAGATGACTACTAGAACATTTTAATAAAACTAACTAGTCTAGTACTTATATATGTACACTCTTGCATTTATTATGTAACATTCCATGCATTTCTTTCATAATTTTTAAATCCTTTTTTTTTAAAAAAAAAGTTCTGGTCAACATAAAACTTGATCCAGAACAAAATAAATGTAATATAATTCTATCAAAAATTTTACACTCTTGAGTTAGTTCAGTGTATTATAATATTTGTTAAATCTTATTAGTCTGCTTAAATATCTGTGGGTGTATCCATAACTATCACACCACATTACATATCATTACCCTAGACATTTTACATAGCTACATTCATTAAGAAAAAAATTGAGTGTGAGGTCGTAGTGGTAGCAAGAAAGGCCTTCTGACAATTCACAACTACATTTTATCTCAGGAGCCTTCACAGCTGGCCTCATACATTACATTTAGTAATATCACCATCATACAATACCATCAAACCCACTACAACCATAGACAGCATTTTCATACACAAATGAATGACCGTCTAAATCTTTTCCATATTAAATAGCCATATCGATTTTTGTAATATGTGCGTCAAAATATGCACGCAACATCTATCTTGTTACAGCTCTCAGATATTCACAGCTTGCCTATCTTGTTACAGCTCTCATATATTCACAGCTTGCCTATCTTGTTACAGAACAATGGAGTTGGTCACTTTGTTGTTAGCTGCCATCATTTTCCTGATTACCTTCATCTGGTTTCATCGACGTGCCGGCTCCAATCTTCCACCAAGCCCCATGCGACCTCTGCCCATTGTAGGTCATCTTTTCTTCATGGCGCGTGACTTCCGACCTCTGTTTAAGGAGTGGAGAAAGCGATGCGGGGATATTTACAGGTGAGAGCCACTTGGCAGTTGATATCTCAAATAAATATGTTGTCATCTGTGGGATGTTAGGAAGTTAGACTTCTAGTAAATCTGTACCCATTTACGGAATGCTCACAAGGTCTGTGTCCAGCAAATTTGTAGCTCGTTAGCTAGATGTATAACATTCGATAAGCAGAGTGTTTAGAACGCTGGCCTCTCGCTGCAAAGGTGTCGGGTTTGAAACAAGGTGGCGTCACGCTGCAGTCTACTCAGCTGTAAATGGGTACTTGACTGCTCGTGAGTTAAGAAATGATGAGAAAGCAAGGAAGAGAACAGGTCAACAACCTTTGGAAGCTGGACCTAGTAAAGTAAGGTCTGTAACACGTGACTCCTTTACGACAGTATCTGCTAAGGGACTACGTTTACTTTAAAAAAAAATGTAGCGGTAGCGTCAGTAGCAGCTGTAGTAGTCATAGTAACAGCAGTTAAAATAGTTGTTGTAGCAGCTGGAGTAGTCATAGTAACAGCAGTTAAAATAGTTGTTGTAGCAGCAGTAGCAGTAGTAGTCATAGTAACAGCAGTTAAAATAGTTGTTGTAGCAGCAGTAGCAGTAGTAGTCATAGTAACAGCAGTTAAAATAGTTGTTGTAGCAGTAGTAACAACCTTCCGAGCTGGTAGATCAACAACAGACATGATCTTCTCTGTCCGCCAGCTTCAGGAAAAATCAAGAGAGCAGAAAAGGCCTTTATATATCGCCTTTATAGACCTCACAAAAGCATTTGACCTGGTTAGTAGGGATGGACTCTTCAAAATCCTCCTGAAAGTAGGCTGCCCTTCTAAAATGCTGGAAATGATAAAGAACATGAAGGGAACAGTCCAATATGCTGGAAGCATGTCTGATAAAGTTGATAATGTTGGATTTTTATTCCCGTTAATGATATCCACCAAAAGATAGATATAAGTGGATGGAAGCAGACATCATCATCATCATCAGTTGATAAGATCTCTATGGTGTTGTTTGCTCCACTGTAGTGTATGGAATGTCAACTTGACCTACGCAGTGGTGTGTAGACATGGATTGAGTGTACAATGTGCGAATGATGATAAGGGTTCGTGTTGTTGACAAATGTTCTTTTCTCACACTCATGTATGACTGGAAGTCATCGACACCAACGACTGTGTACCTTTTCTAAAGTTTAATTGGACGTACACACTCGACAGCACAGATAGTGACAAATCACAGGTTGGCATAATACATCATAGTACAGTGGATAAATGGTCTTGCAATGTTATGTTACATGGGCACTCATGTAGATTAATATTATAATGGACTGTCAGTAGCCAAGCCCTCAGCATCGCCCATACATATAAATCATCTGACTTCACTGACTGAGCACGTCAGCTTATAAACAATATTTCAGATGGCTTCTAAACCTAATCTCGTTTAGCGACGATTCTCCCACATAATGTTCAGCACATATTTTTTCATATAATAATATTGAACCGCTAATAATGGGTTCTCATGTGTAGCAGTGATCTCTGGACTAAACAAGCGATAATACGGGCATCCCTTTTCTCTTCTTGAAAGTCACTACATGTTTTGGTTCCAAGATGGCTTCACTCGTGAGCTGTCACTCACGTTTGGATACAGATAATGAATCTGTCCTAAAGTTAGTCATTCATAAAACATTTCATTGCTCTGTAGATTTGATCATGAACAATTGACTGCATTCTACAGAATATAGTGCTGCTAGGAATCGAAGTCGTTTTCATCGAGTCAAATATATTCTCTTAGACATTCAAATCGTAACTATCGAAAATGGTGGCTTCGATCGAGAGTTCATAAGAGTATCTTTGATTACCTTGGTAGAGGAAATATGAAACTGCCATTCCTTGGCAATATGAATAAACACTGGGGTAAAGCATACACGATAGGTCTAGACGACTATCACTTTCCCCACAAATACTGAGATCACTTTTTCCCGGCGACAGGCCGACATAGGAAACACACAGTCCCTATCAGGACGAAGCCAAATCACACCACACTCTAGCGACACATCCGCCGAATAGCCTTTGACCTCTCTAGAGACAACAGAACATATAGTTCGACTTAGATATGTAAAGATATACAGATATAAGACAGACTCGTCCTACTCAGACAAACAATACACATAAATTCAGGCCATAGATATTCTGAAGCAAGAACAATCTATTATTACCCAAACAACGAATAAATCGCAGTAAAATGGATTTATCCGCGGAGTTTGATCGAAGAGATGGCACAACTTTCAAGGGAAGTAACTCAATAATGACTTTCCCTTAAGCACTAAAAAAATTACCTATGTATAATATTGTAAGATATCAAAGACTGCACGTAACAGTCTTACCACACCTCCCGGGAAAAAAAAAATGGAACATTTTTTTTTTTTTGAAATACATCTAGGAGCAACGTACAATAGGCTCACAACGCATGAATAATGCGCAGATGAAAATATCAGGAATACCTATAACGCCTAATATGAGGCTAAGTCGACTTATGGAGCGACTGGTGAGAATGTGTCTCATAAACTGAGAGAAATTATTTCTCTACAAGTATATTTTTCCAGGAAGGTGTCATCAAAGTATAATACAATTCTGGCAATTACACAATGCCTAAAAAATTCATATCATCATTTCGTATTAGATATCTTAAATTTATGATTTATGAAGAAAAAATCATCAAAGCACAGCGGTGAATAAACATCAATGAACCGCTATGTAGTGATACAATCATTATATTATTAAATTACAAATGTGTATCTATCATGATATAGAAAAGGAACTACTATAGAACTAGACATATCAAGAAGTCTAAGCCCTAATAGTTATGTGGAATCATGTGGGCATCTTGACAGAATGTCTGCCATCACATTATCTGATCCACGAATAGCTCGCACAGAGAAATGAAAAGGTTGAAGAGCAATTGCATATCGAGTAGACCTCGAGCTCTTCAAATTCTTACTCTGTATAGCAGTAAGAGCTTTTTGGTCGGTTTCTACTATGAAATGTGCGCCTAGAAGGAATCTCTGTAGTTTGAGGATCGACCAAACCATAGCTAATAGCTCACGGTCTAAAACCGAATAATTCCTTTCTGCCGCATTAAGTTTTCTGGAAATATACATTACAGGATGCAGAGTTCCAGAGTACTCTTGCATTAGTGCCGCTCCAATCCCAGTGGATGAAGCGTCACTACGAAGAACGAATGTCTTATCTTTAGTGGGTAGCACTAAAATAGGTGGTGTTGAAAACAGTGTTTTAATCTTATCCAGAGAGCATTGGCATTCCTGAGACCAGTGGACCACATTAGGCGAACCTTTCTTTAGAAGTGTTGAGAGAGGTGCCATGATAGAGGATAGATTCTGAATGAATCTGCCATAAAATTGAATAAGACCTAACAGACTTCTCACCTGTTTTTTAGTCTTAGGGATTGAGATGTTAAGTATCTTACTAGTATTATGGTCCTCTGTCTTTAGGAAACCATGACCAACTCGGTGGCCTAGGAAAGAAATTTCGCTAAAACCAATATAGGCTTTAGAGGGTTTCGCTGTCAGGTTGTGCTCACGCAAAGTAGACAGCAATTCATCTAACCCTGAATAGTGATCTTCCCAAGTATCGCTGAAAAGACAGATGTCGTCTAGATATGCAATGACATCTGACCGATAAGATAGGATTCGGCGCATCATGCGTACGAACGTAGCTGGTGCGTTCATAAGACCGAAAGGCATAAAATTCCATTGGAACAAACCTCTAGGTGTTGAAAAAGCCGTGAGAGGTTTGGCGCGTTCAGATAAAGGAACTTGCCAATATCCTTTAGACAAATCAAGTTTAGTGAAAAAATGAGATTTGGAGAGTCGAGTAAGTAGCTCTTCCAGTAAAGGCATAGGTTCGGCATCGAACTTCGTTACTTGATTCAATTTTCGATAGTCAACGCAAAGACGTATGTTATTGTCTTTTTTACGCACAATAACCATCGGCGAAGAATATGCAGAGGTGGATGGTTCGATTATTTTCAAATCTATCATCTCATCCAACTCTTTCTCGACCTGTGCTTGAAAATGTATAGGTATAGGATAAGGTCTAACCCTAATAGGAGTATGGTCAGTTAGAACAATGTCATGTTGAATGACATTCGTTTGTCCAGGGATGTCAGTGAGTACATCCTGAAATGTTTGCAACATAGTTGAAACTTGTCGCTGTTCTCCTAGAGACAAATCAGGAGAGACAGTAACGTTCTTCCATGATTCACTGGAATGAAGTGGGATCATTGGAAGAGGAAGATTTACATCTGAAAAACTTGTTTCCTCATCCTGTATCACGGACAGTGATGAGTAATGACCATGTTGTACTGGAGAATTGTCCGTTGCTTGGAAAATGGGTTGCAAATAATCCGGACGTTCATGGAATTCAGTAAGCATATTGATGTGGAAGGTTTTATGCTTCCCATCAATATCGACAATATAGTCGACATCGGAAATTTTCGATATTATATCGTACGGACCTTTCCAAGAAATAAGTAATCTGTTTTCCCTACAAGGTAGTAATACAAATGCTTTGTCACCAGGACAAAGTTGTCGTAAGCATCTCTTCTTATTGGCAAATTGCCTTGCCTTCTGTTTCGCAAATTCAGAAGAAGAAGTTGCTAATTTGCATGCTTCGATAATTTTTTGTCTCAACGCGATGACATATTCGTAGGATGACTTTGTGTCATCGTCAATATTGTCAGATGTTATGAGATCGTGAAGCAACGACATAGGGCCACGCGGACGCGCGCCAAAGACGAGTTCAAAGGGAGAAAATCCCGTATGTTCATTGGGTACCTCTCTGTAAGCGAAGAGGGCCGCAGGTAAAACTCTGTCCCAGTCTTGAGGATGATCCTCAGTTATCTTCCCCAGTAAGTTTTTAAGTGTTCTATTAAGGCGTTCGACCATACCATTAGACATTGGATGGTAGATACTACTTAAAGATCTATCTATCTGCAGAGTAGACATTACTTGAGACATGGTATCTGATATTAGTTGGGTGCCATGGTCTGACAATATCTCTCCGGGGAACCCCAGACGAGAAAATATAAGCCAAAGAGCATCTGCAATATCAGCAGTAGTAATGCTCTTCAGAGGAATAGCCTCTGGCCAACGTGTGCACATATCAACACACGTCAAGATAAACTGATGTCCTCTGGCAGACTTGATCTTAAATGGACCAATAATGTCTATGGCCATTTTTTGAAACGGCCGAATAGGAATGTCCGCCGCCTGAATGGGTGCAGCATGCCGTGGACCTTTGGATTTAACTTCCTGACATACTTTACAAGATCGACAATAAATCCGTATGTCCTTGTTTACCAATGGCCAAAAGAAAGCCGCAAGGACTCTTGACTTAGTACGGGAAAAACCCATGTGTCCAGCACACTGAGAGTCGTGAGCGTGCTGCAAAATTTTAACTCTCAAATTCTTGGGAACCAGGATTTGAGAATGACTTGACGTAATGGAGTCTTGAACCATACGTACAAGTACGCCATTCTTCTTTGTAATCCACGATTTACGACTTGTGTCTTTATTCGGATCACCTTTAGTTGCAAGAATGAAGAATTTCTTCAGAGTGGGATCATCTTCTTGCTGTTTTATAAACGAGTCACGAGAAATTACCAAGGGATTATCTTGGTTATGCACTTCATTATCTTCAGTAGATGAAGTTTGAGGCATATTAAGAGCCTGAGCTCTAGTGACTACAGCGTTAGCAATCTGCATGTTTTGCCTTTCCCACGTGGAAATTTGTTGCGGAGTGCATTCCTTGACTCCATGAATGCGACCGATGATGAGGTCAGCGATCGGATTCGGAAGAAGACATGCGTGTACATCTCCTGTAAAGAAAGGAGTAGCAATCCTAATGATAGCAGTAGAGTATTTCTCTAATGTGCCGCCAAATGTTACACATTTGACTACTTGTCCAGTGGCACGGGAAGGATCTACGAGTGACTGCCTAACACCAATTGTGGTGCATCCAGAATCAAATAGCACAGAGACTGGATTGTTATTCACTAAACCCTTATGTAAGACAAGAGAACCTCTTCCATCATGCGCGACTGATGCCGGAAGAGCAGGAAGAGGATGGCCACAGCTTAAAGTAGACACTGTGGTTGGCTCAAATAACGTTTTGCATTGGGGGCACTGAGATGCTCTCCCAAAATCAAAAGCGGCACATGCCATATTACTAGCATCATTATTATCTTTACTCTGTTTATAGGCTTCATGGGACTCTTGTTGTGCAGAGTTTGCCTGAAAATGTGGTTTATGTCTTTTGTTTTGAGATCTACCTCGGTTATTATCACCTCTGTAGTTATTGTTACCTCTATTGTAACCCCTATTTGGGTTTGAGTCATAGTTCCCTTGGTTACCATTATCATATTCATTATAATGAGTATCTCTGTAATTATGATCTTGTTGACTCCAAGACGGATAACCCTGATAGTTTCTATAATTACTTCCTCTACGGAAATTCCTATAATTATGACCACCCCTGTGTCGAGAGCTATCAGGTCGTCTCCAGTTCTTTGAAGAAGAACCCTGAAATGATTGGTTACCTTGGTTTTGATAACTATTATGGTTACCTTTTTTATCAAATCTGTTTTGAGGTCCCTGAAATCTGTGTGAATAATTGGGATTGTATGGTGTTGCTGAAGCAACTGGCATACTCTCCTTAATCTTAGTGTTGCCAAAAGTCACGTCGGGGTGTGCAGTGACATATTGGGAACAATATTCTTCCATTTCTTTTAGAGATTTGGGTTTACGCTCATGTATAAATTCAAGGAAAGGTTTGTTCACACATGACATAATCTTATCTCTGAGCAACAAATCCATAAGTCCTTCATACGTTTTTTCTGTTTTGGAAAGCTCAATCCAACGATCAACTGTGAGACGTGCCTTTGCAGTGAATTCTGAGAATTCTACACCCGTCTCAGGTACCATCGTCTTAAATAAAAGGCGATAGCCTTCCTCACTTAGCTGATATTTTTTTATCAAAGCCGCCCTAATGACATCATAATTATCCTTATCTGCTTCTCCTACAAGGCATAATCTAGTCAAAGATTCACCTTTCAAGTTTTCTGATAATTGATTAGCGTATTGTGATTTATCCACATTATGTGTACGACAAGAACGTTCAAATCTATCCAGCCAGAATGTAATATCGTCACTGGACTGATTGAACGGTGGAACCTTAACCTTGTAAGTAGAAGGTTTACCATTACCACTAGATGCCTGATTAACATTACTCATACTTGTCAATCTCAATTTCTCCAACTCAAATTCATGTTCTCTTATTGCTTTTTTCTCTTCAGCATCTAATCTTTTTTGTTCAGCCTCCCTGTCTAATCTTTTTTGTTCAGCTTCACTGTCTAATCTTTTTTGTTCAGCCGCAGCTTCTCTTTCTAATTTTTTTTGTTCAGCTTCAAATCTCCTTTCCTCCACCTGCATCTGCAATTTCTTTTGTTCAGCAGCAGCCTCAGCTTCTCTTTCTAATCTTTTCTCTTCCGCCATAGCTTTTCTTTCTTCTGCAGCTAATCTTTTCTCTTCTGCCATAGCTCTTCTCTCTTCTGCAGCTAATGCTTTGTCATATTGAGCAACTGCCCATTGTTCTAATTGTTGACCAGTCTTATCAAGGGCTTTCCCTTGTGTAATGAAGTATTCTAATGTAGACATGATGTCTAACAATAATACTAATCACCTGAAATAATAATAATACCACAAGTTCTCAATGACTTGATTAATCAGTATACTATCCCAATATCTGTGGGTCACAAGCCTTTAATAAGGTCTTGTATAATAGTAATAATAATCAGGTACTGGTTTATACCATAATCCAAGTGCAGTGCACAGGCAATTGTGTCTTATGAAATATACCTATATAAAACATATGTCAACCAACAGAATACATAAAGTACAAATAGGACTGACAATACAAGAACGTTTGCAGAAATCAAAATAAATCAAATAGGGAAATCAATGAAAATAATCACTGAATCTGCAAAGAATAACAACACAAATGACGTCACAATATATGAATATAAATTGTGAATAGAACTGAAAGATAGAAAAGGTTAGACCAACAAATTACAAACAAATCAAAACAAAACTAAAGAACAAAGAAATATTACAAAAATAACAATAATTACAGACTTCACAGCTAACACAAAAGCAACAGTTGTCGCAGCAAATTTTCAATCAAGAAAATTGCACCTATAGAAAACGCCCACAACGGACCCTCTATGACGTGGGATATTCTGTTGTGAGGACGCCGCCCAACCTTAAACACAACCCGCTGACATAGAAACTAACATACTATACAAACAAATAACATGTAAACATAAATATATATAAATTATGTGTATGATAGTATGTGTTGCAAAATAGGCTCAGTTTTACAGTAATGGCAAAGTTATTTTTATGAAAATAAACAAACTGCCACTTTATTCAATTAAACATTCTGGCCTTAAATATTAAAGTTCATATATGGAAAACAAGAAGATCCATCGATGAAAATAGGACTTCTTAGTTCACAAATACTGTCTTCCTGTTAACATTGACAAGAATTGATCCAACTGTTCTGTGAAACTCTGTAATGTCTAATGTCAAAATGTCAACAACGCTGACCTACATACTGCATTCACTTGACAGGTCACGTGACGAAGTGTTGACAAAGAGCAAACCAATACTGCAAGTGTGTCGTATCAGCCACAGGAAACGGTCTGGTATCGGTAATCTGTTGACTTCTGAACTTCTGCGAGGTCAAACCCAGAAAGCTGGTCCACCAGTTGATAAAGTTGATAATGTTGGATTTTTATTCCCGTTAATGATATCCACCAAAAGATAGATATAAGTGGATGGAAGCAGACATCATCATCATCATCAGTTGATAAGATCTCTATGGTGTTGTTTGCTCCACTGTAGTGTATGGAATGTCAACTTGACCTACGCAGTGGTGTGTAGACATGGATTGAGTGTATAATGTGCGAATGATGATAAGGGTTCGTGTTGTTGACAAATGTTCTTTTCTCACACTCATGTATGACTGGAAGTCATCGACACCAACGACTGTGTACCTTTTCTAAAGTTTAATTGGACGTACACACTCGACAGCACAGATAGTGACAAATCACAGGTTGGCATAATACATCATAGTACAGTGGATAAATGGTCTTGCAATGTTATGTTACATGGGCACTCATGTAGATTAATATTATAATGGACTGTCAGTAGCCAAGCACTCAGTATCGCCCATACATATATATCATCTGACTTCACTGACTGAGCACGTCAGCTTATAAACAATATTTCAGATGGCTTCTAAACCTAATCTCGTTTAGCGACGATTCTCCAACATAATGTTCAGCACATATTTTTTTCATATAATAATATTGAACCGCTAATAACGGGTTCTCATGTGTAGCAGTGATCTCTGGACTAAACAAGCGATAATACGGGCATCCCTTTTCTCTTCTTGAAAGTCACTACATGTTTTGGTTCCAAGATGGCTTCACTCGTGAGCTGTCACTCACGTTTGGATACAGATAATGAATCTGTCCTAAAGTTAGTCATTCATAAAACATTTCATTGCTCTGTAGATTTGATCATGAACAATTGACTGCATTCTACAGAATATAGTGCTGCTAGGAATCGAAGTCGTTTTCATCGAGTCAAATATATTCTCTTAGACATTCAAATCGTAACTATCGAAAATGGTGGCTTCGATCGAGAGTTCATAAGAGTATCTTTGATTACCTTGGTAGAGGAAATATGGAACTGCCATTCCTTGGCAATATGAATAAACACTGGGGTAAAGCATACACGATAGGTCTAGACGACTATCACTTTCCCCACAAATACTGAGATCACTTTTTCCCGGCGACAGGCCGACATAGGAAACACACAGTCCCTATCAGGACGAAGCCAAATCACACCACACTCTAGCGACACATCCGCCGAATAGCCTTTGACCTCTCTAGAGACAACAGAACATATAGTTCGACTTAGATATGTAAAGATATACAGATATAAGACAGACTCGTCCTACTCAGACAAACAATACACATAAATTCAGGCCATAGATATTCTGAAGCAAGAACAATCTATTATTACCCAAACAACGAATAAATCGCAGTAAAATGGATTTATCCGCGGAGTTTGATCGAAGAGATGGCACAACTTTCAAGGGAAGTAACTCAATAATGACTTTCCCTTAAGCACTAAAAAATTACCTATGTATAATATTGTAAGATATCAAAGACTGCACGTAACAATGTCACAGCCCTTTGACATACGAAGTGGCGTTAAACAAGGCTGTGTTCTGGCTTCGACCCTCTTCGGGATCTTCTTTGCCTTACTCTTGAAACATGCATTAAGAGATGCAACTGAAGGAATATGCCTTCACACTAGGTCAGATGGCCGTCTGTTTAATCTTTCAAGGCTGACGGCAAAAACAAAAATCAGAAGGGTCACTATAAGAGACTTGTTGTTCGCTGATGATGCTGCAGTCGTCACTCAAAGCCAACAGGAGCTTCAGAGCTTGATGAATCGCTTCACTAAAGCATGCAAGGACTTTGGCCTCACAATAAGTCTAAAGAAAACGAATGTGCTGAGTCAGGATGCTGGTGCTGCACCAGTTATCACTATCGATAACTATGAATTGGCAGTGTTGCACCACTTCACATACCTAGGGTCTACCATCAATGACAAACTCTCACTGGATACAGAAATCGACAGCCGCATTGGCAAAGCTGCAGCTACCTTTGCCCGCCTCACATCGCGTGTTTGGGGAAACTCCAAACTCACAATGAAGACCGAAGCTGCGGTATATAATGCCTGCGTCACCAGCACACTCCTATATGGCAGCGAGACCTGGACGACCTATGCTAAGCAAGAAAGAAGGCTCAATACCTTCCATTTACGGTGTCTACGCCGCATCCTCGGCATTTCGTGGAAAGATAAAGTGACAAATGTCGAGGTGTTGTCACGTGCTGGCCTTCAAAGTATGTAAACACTGCTTAGACAGCGCAGACTTCGCTGGCTTGGCCATGTTCGCCGCATGGAAGATGGTCGCATCCCAAAAGATATCTTCTACGGACAATTAGCAGATGGCAAGAGAACAGTTGGGCGACCTCAGCTGAGGTTCAGGGATGTGTGCAAGAGAGATATGAGGACATGGATCCAGCAACATGGGAGGATGAAGCTGCCGATCGCACTAAGTGGCGATGCTATTTACGGCGCCACCTCAGATTGTGTGAAGAGAGACTCACACAACAAGCAGAGGAGGGGAGAAAACGTCGAAAGGAGCATCAGGAGGATAAGCAGCTGAGGGCTGTCACCTCAGGGGCGCATTCCCATAGTCAGTTATGACTGAAGGGGCTATTATTATTATTATTATTAGCAGTAGTAGCCGTAGTAACAGCAGTTAAAATAGTTGTTGTAGCAGCAGGAGTAGTAGACGTAGTATGCACCTTAACGGGAAGTCGTGGCTGTGGAAAAGGAGCAGTAAGTATGGTACTAGTGGGTATAATAGAACTGTAGAAGTTGTAGCAGCGGTAATAGTAAAAGGAGTATGCTGTATGTGTAATGGTGGATGTGATAGAGAGCGGAGAATGTTGAAGTAGTAGAGCCACTAATACTGTAGAAGTTGTAGCAGCGGTAATAGTAAAAGGAGTATGCTGTATGTGTAATGGTGGATGTAATAGAGAGCGGAAAATGTTGAAGTAGTAGAGCCAATAATACTGTAGTAGTTGTAGCAGCAAGCGCCTGTGGAACCAGAGATGTTAAAGAGACGCTGGTGACGGCTAGGACAAACATTGAGAAAACCTGTTGATAGCAACAATCAGACAGCCCTGTTTTCTGGAATCTCAACAGGAAGAGAAAGATATTGAATAGATAGAAAATTTGAAAGTATTGTTCCATGAACTGGAGAAGAAAACTGGTAAACTAGTGGTATTTGTGGCAAGGACAAATCAGGTAGTTAACTGCAAAGTTCTAGAAAGTAGCGGTAGAAGAGAGCTTAGAAGTAAGTCACATTCTCGCCAGACCTATCCTGTGCTCCAAAGGTGTCTATATAAATAGGTGAATAACATAATTTGAAAAAAAAGTATATAGTCACTGTTTGGTCATGTTTATCAAGTTATTGGCTTGGGTGTCTTGGATTTTCTTTTCACGTTAAATTTTACATAACTTGCTTGACACGTTGTAGTTGCTGATTTCCCTCAGTCGTTAAAAACATCTGGACATTGAAGACGTTATGCTTATGCCAGGAAAAGTGTTGGTCCACTGTTATGCAGTTCACAATTTCCAAAACTGTGTCAGAGTTCTCACCATCAGTTGAACCTGCAAAATATGACCAGGTTATGGTATCTGTAGTTTATAACCAAGACGCCTCTCTAATGCTGACTGGCCACTGTTGATCAGACTCCTCATTTCGACAACACTTTTGTGAGGCTGTTGTTAAGTCAATAACAAAGGGGTACGTCGTACAACCATTCAATACGTTTACAAACTGTGACATCAGTTAAAGATATTTTCCAAAGCCAGTCATGATTATTTACTTTTTGGATATGCCAAAGTTAGCCAAATGGTTTCACTTACAATACATCGACAAAATATGAAGCAACAAAGACAAGAAAGAAAAAGACAAGACGAACATCTGAGCAGAGCACCCAAAAGCAAAGTTCTTAAAAGGTGTCTTCTTCTTCTTCAAGTACCGTACCTAGTGGCGTCAGAGATCATGTCTCTCCACAACTGCTGCTTACTTCGTTCCATGCCACGATGTCAAACTGTCCAGTACGTGCTCTCTTTGCCTTCTCCTATCTCTTTTTCCTTCAATCTTACCTGTTGTTACGATATATTCCAGCTTTCCTCTTCTCATCATGCCCAAAAATAGTGAATTCCTTCTTTCTAACTTGTAAAATAAGTTTTCTTTTCTCATTGGCTCTTTCAGGACATCCTCATTACTATTTTAGCCAGTCCATGGTATTTTTAACAATCTTCTGTAAAACCACATCTCTGTTGCCTCTAGTGTCTTCCCTATTTGTTTACTAATTGTCCATGACTCATTCCCATATGTTAGGATTGGTTCTGTATGACAATAAGGAATTCTCTTTCTTACCTCCAATGACAAAGAATTGTTGCATAAAATACTCTTTATTTTACAGAATGCTGCTTCTGCCTGAGCCACTCTGCTCTCCACTTCTGGGATGCATCTTCCATCCGTTGTTTTTAATGTGCCCAGCTATTTGAATTTATTGACATGTTTTAAAACTTTTCCATTTACTTTGATGCTGCATTCTGGGGAAGCCCTTTTCTTTGAGACGACCATTACTTCTGTCTTTTTGCTATTAAGGCTGAAGCCTTTATTTTCACTTTCTATCACTATTCTATCAACCATTTGCTGCAGCTCTTTTTCTCGTTTAGCTATTCAGACTGTGTCATCAGCGTGTATCATCAGCGTGTATTATCAGCGTATCTCAAGTTGTTTATATTATGTCCGCCGAATGATATTCCTGGCATGTCCTCTAGAGATCTCATTATATTTTCACTGTACAGATTGAACAGATCCGGTGACAGCAGACATCCCTGCCTGACACCCTGTTTTTACTTGCTGAAACGTTCCTATTTGGCTGCTAATTCTTTCAGCTGTTGTTTGTTGTCAGTACATGCTCTTTATTATCCTCAAGTCTTTTCCATCGATGTTGATGCTTTCTAACATAATAATTTCCTCATGTTTCACTTTGTCAAATGCCTTAGCGTAATCTATAAAGCACAAGTACAGATCTGTCTTCACCTCTATGGCTCTTTCTATTAATGTTCTAATAATAATATATAGCATTGTTTGTGTCTTTACCTTCTACAAATCCACAATGTTCATCACTGATTTCTGGTTTAATTTTATTTCTCACTCTTCTCATGATAATTCGTAATAATATTTTGGTCACATGACTCATGACTAATGGTGCGATCTTCTTCACATTCCATGGCTCCAGGTTTGACGTATTCTGTCCACCTTTCTATCATGATCTCATGGCCCATTAACAATGATCCTTCTTTTGATTTCAAACAACCTGTTACTATTTGTGGCCTTAAAAGTAATGTAAGCTTTTATAGCTAACGTTGGTCAGTTCTAACAAGGACTTCTAGCTGAGCCACTGCTGCCCAGGACTTAGGGTATATAGTGGTGGAAGTCATCTTACGTCGGGCACAAGGCAAGATATTCACATGACGATTTATGTTAAGCATAAAATTAATGTCAAATATTCATCAATTTTAAGTGTACATTAATTCACAAAAATATTGTTTAAGCTTTGCGATCTAACCAGGCATAATCTCATAACAGTAGTAATTCGTAGTCTGCAGCTGTTAGAAGCTTTGATCTACAAATCGCTCACAATAGCGGTCAGTTGTGGCTCCTTATCAGTTATGTTGTTGTGTTATGGGTTAAGACTTCTAATTTATAAGAGTCAGCCAGCTGGATATCTTGTCAGCTCTGTCAGATCTTGGAGTGTTTTCTAGAAGTAAGGAGCTTTTTCTGATACAGGCTTATTAACCCAACAGAGATCTAACTCTTGGTGTCTCGGAGGTTTAAGCCTGAGTTCACTTTTCTTCATGTAAACCGTCGTAGGACTTCAATGCTGTATAAATTTACCAATACAATAATAATGTCCTCGTCATATACCAAAGATAATGATTTCCTATTGCCATAGTTACATGTATTTGTAGTTGTTGTTCAAATCCAAAAAGAATTATCTTGACCGGGTCATTAAAGTAATAGCAGAAATTATGTTGTGCAATTCATAATTTATTATAAAGACACTAGTTTACGTGGCAATGTCAGAGTGCCTTTGCCGTGTTATGACAGACAGGAAGAGGAAGACTAACGAACACATGGAAAAGAGAACTGGAAACAGACATTAAGGGAATAACGGACAAACTGTGAAGCATTGGCACGGGACAGGAAGAATTGATTCGAGTTTGTTGAAAGTCCTATGGTCTGTTGGTAGTTAAAGTTGAAAGAAGAAGCAGTTGTTGCAAAAGTAATGCTAGTAGTTTTATTAGTAGTTTGTGTAGTGAAGATAATTGATGTAGTTGTTGTGGTAGCAGTAGACATAGTATTAGTAATAGCAGTAGCTCTGGTGGTAGTTAAAGTTGAAAGAAGAAGCAGTTGTTGCAACAGTAATGCTAGTAGTTTTATTAGTAGTTTGTGTAGTGAAGGTAATTGATGTAGTTGTTGTGGTAGCAGTAGACATAGTATTAGTAATAGCAGTAGCTCTGGTGGTAGTTAAAGTTGAAAGAAGAAGCAGTTGTTGCAACAGTAATGCTAGTAGTTTTATTAGTAGTTTGTGTAGTGAAGGTAATTGATGTAGTTGTTGTGGTAGCAGTAGACATAGTATTAGTAATAGCAGTAGCTCTGGTGGTAGTTAAAGTTGAAAGAAGAAGCAGTTGTTGCAACAGTAATGCTAGTAGTTTTATTAGTAGTTTGTGTAGTAAGAGTAATTGATGTAGTTGTTGTGGTAGCAGTAGACATAGTATTAGTAATAGCAGTAGCTTTGGTGGTAGTTAAAGTAGAAGTTGTAATATCTATAACACTACTAGTTGTTGTAATAGTAGTAATAATAGTACATATAACATCAGCAAAAAACTGTAGTGCCGATAGTACTCTAGTAAGAGTATCGTTAGTAACTGTGTTGATGGTAGCAGAGAGAGCAGCATAAATCGTGGTAATAACAGCAGTAGTAATATTAGAAAAGTAGTAGTAGAGTAATTGTTGCTGTTGGTGCTATCGCAGAAAGTAATATTAATCTAAGAAAATCTCTTCTCACAGCTTGTACATGGGAGGTACCCTGGTTGTTGTCCTCAACGGTTACGACTTGATCAAGGAAGCTCTGGTCACTAAAGGAGACGTGTTTTCTGACAGGCCGCCATACTTCATTAATGAGGTTTTGTTTCTAAATCTACCACTGCAACCAGTATCAACACTACTGCTACTGTAACCACTACCAATACAACATCAACTGTAACCAGTACCAACACTACTGCTACTGTACCTACTACATACATTACTGCACCTGTAATCACTACCAACACTAAATCTACTGTAACCAGTACCAACACTATTGCTACTGTACCTACTACATACACTACTGCGCCTGTAACCACTACCAACACTACTGCTACTGTAACCAGTACCAACACTACATCTACTGTAACCACTTCCAACACTACCTCTACTGAAACCACTACCAACACGACATCTACTGTAACCACTACCAACACTACATTTAGTGTAACCAATACCAATACCAACACTACTGCGCCTGTAACCGCTACCAACACTAAATCTACTGTAACCAGTACCAACACTACTGCTACTGTAACTACTTCCTGCAATACTGCAACTACAACCACTACCAACACTACTGATACTTAAAGCACAAATAAAAACTATTCCTATTGCATTTACCACCAACAGTATTGTTATTGTAACCACTACCAACATTAATGCTACTGTAACCATTACCAACACTACAGCTACTATAAATATTACAAACACTATAGCTACTGTAACCACTACCAACATCACAGCTGCTGTCAACATTACTAACACTACAGCTACTGTAACCACCACCAACACATTTGTTACTGTAACCACAGCCAACATTACAGCTACTGTAACCACCACCAACACATTTGTTACTGTAACCACAGCCAACATTACAGCTACTGTAACCACCACCAATACATTTGTTACTGTAACCACAGCCAACACTACAGCTACTGTAATAACCACCAACACATTTGTTACTGTAACCACAGCCAACATTACAGCTACTGTAACCACTACCAACACTATTCTTACTGCTCACTCTTCGTTCATATATGTTAACAACTTTCTTTTCCCAGATTTCTTTCAGTGGTTGGATGACAGTTACATTAATATGTAGAGTAGTCACACGACATCTACTGACATTGATCAGTATATGTTACGCCAAGTCCTCGACCCAAACAGGTGCAATATATTTACATGGTCTACAACATAGGGTAATATAATAAGTCAATCACGAGCAACCGATCCTGCAGGATGACTGCCTTCTTTCACACATTTATTTTTCTGATACAAGCTTTATCAGCATAATAGCAATGGCATGTTTTCTTGACACCGTGTTCTATTGAATTTCTGAGTATTCCAATTCTGTTACTTTTATGTCTGCTCATAGACACTTCTACCTATCACTGTGACTGTTCAGGTTATTGATCTTATTGAGAACCGGACAACTCCGGGGTATGGACATTTTCCCTGATCATAGACTACTGTCACTGGCCTCAAATAACTGGCCCACTCAACCTTTTTGTTATCAATGATTCATACCCTGCCTCCTGCCGAACGAACTTCTGTTCTGACGAATTTCATCATAAAATTCGTTCGCACAATATATGTTGACTAAGCTTGTTGTCGTTCTAATATGCTGCCTTGTCTAACTTATCGCAGACCATCGACTTCATCAAACTCTATGTACTAGCACAGTAATATCATGATGGCAGGTCCATCTCACTTGACCGCTGACAGAACCCGTGCTGTCGCTTGGTCTGTCTAATCCTTCTCGACTGCTAAGAAGCGTGCTTCTCTCGTATATATCAACTGAGCTTCGAATCTTCTAGAAGGGACCTACTGCGCACATCTCACTGCGAATCCTCTTGAGTGTACTGATAAAATCCTCTATTTATTCCAGTTAATGATATCCACCAAAAAAGATAAATATAAGTGGATGGAAGCAGACATCATCATCATCAGTTGATAAGATCTCTATGGTGTTGTTTGCTCCACTGTAGTGTATGGAATGTCAACTTGACCTACGCAGTGGTGTGTAGACATGGATTGAGTGTATAATGTGCGAATGATAATAAGGGTTCGTGGTGTTGACAAACGTTCTTTTCTCACACTCATGTATGGCTGGAAGTCATCGACACCAACGACTGTGTACCTTTCTACAGTTTAATTGGACGTATACACTCGACAGCACAGATAGTGACAAATCACAGGTTGGCATAATACATCATGGTACAGTGGATAAATGGTCTTGCAATGTTACATGGGCACTCATGTAGAATAATTGTATAATGGACTGTCAGTAGCCAAGCACTCAGTATCGCCCATACATATATATCATCTGACTTCACTGACTGAGCACGTCAGCTTATAAATAATATTTCAGATGGCTTCTAGACCTAATCTCGTCTAGCGACGATTCTCCAACATAATGTTCAGCACATATTTTTCCATATAATAATATTGAACCGCTAGCAATGGGTTCTCATGTGTAGCAGTGATCTCTGGACTAATCAAGCGATAATACGGGCATCCCTTTTCTCTTCTTGAAAGTCACTACATGTTTTGGTTCCAAGATGGCTTCACTCGTGAGCTGTCACTCACGTTTGGATACAGATAATGAATCTGTCCTAAAGTTAGTCATTCATTAAATCTTTCATTGCTCTGTAGATTTGATCATGAACAATTGACTGCATTCTACAGGATATAGTGCTGCTAGGAATCGAAGTCGTTTTCATCGAGTCAAATATATTCTCTTAGACATTCAAATCGTACCTATCGAAAATGGTGGCTTCGTACGAGAGTTCATAAGAGTATCTTTTATTACCTTGGTATCAGAAATATGATTCTGCCATTCCTTGGCAATACGAATAAACACTGGGGTAAAGCATACACGATAGGTCTAGACGACTATCACTTTCCCCACAAATACTGAGATCACTTTTTCCCCGGCGACAGGCCGACATAGAAAACACAGTCCCTATCAGGACGAAGCCAAATCACACCACACTCTAGCGACACATCCGCCGAATAGCCTTTGACCTCTCTAGAGACAACAGAACATATAGTTCGACTTAGATATGTAAAGATATACAGATATAAGACAGACTCGTCCTACTCAGACAAACAATACACATAAATTCAGGCCATAGATATTCTGAAGCAAGAACAATCTATTACTACCCAAACAAAGAATAAATCGCAGAAAACTGGATTTATCCGCGGAGTTCGATCGAAAGAGCCGACACAACTTTCAAGGGAAGTAACTCAATAATGACTTTTCCTTAAGCACTATTTTGTTTACAAAATATTTGCGAACATAACAAGTATACCAATGTATAATATTGTAAGATATCAAAGACTGCACGTAACATGTACGTTTAAACTTTGCCCTGTGTTGTGTTTTCCGTACGTGGGTGACAAATCTTTTAAGTCAGTTACTTCTCTTAGATCATTAAACTGTCGCAGCTGTAACCACTACTAGCACTATTGGTACTGCAGACACTACCAAATTTACTGCTTCTGTAAAGACTATGAACATCCTTGGTACTGAACCACTTCTGTCAAAAATTTATTTTGAGAGAAAGAGTCTTAGAAATAGTGGTCCGGTTTAGAATGGAGAATGGTGGTGAAAAGCTCAGTGATAGAAAATGTAGAGAGTAAATAGTTGCTTCACAGAGTGCTCGGGAGAGTAAAGACAGACTTATTTACGACAAATCGTTTCTCTCAATCTTTTCTTCAGACTCTCCTGGTCAAACAATTATTTGCCAGTCTCCAGACAAACAAAGGCTCTCACACCGATTTGGTGCTTCAAACACACAGACGCACGTGAATACAAGCTATATTAAACAAACAGGGGAAATGTTGGGTTTTGGGTATTTCCAACACAGTACTAAATAAGTTTATGATGTTTATTAACCTTAAAAATCAAATTACAAACAAATATCAAGTGTTACATAAAATTATCATAAGTACAGAAAATACAAATAACAAGGTTGGGGGGGGGGGGGGGGGGGGGGTAAGAAGATTGGTTTCGACTAAGCCCTTCCCGCTCGTATTAGACAAAGATAAACCCAGTCCAAAGATAGATAATTATAAGGAACATAGGTAATGTAACCTAACAGTGAAGTTAATTACTCTGAAAGAGGGGTTACAAATCTTAGGTATGGGTGGTAGAAAAAATCCTGTTATACCAAATTGTTCTTCCCTTTACTAAGCAAATGAAAGGAGGGGGGGGGGGGGGCGGGATAAACAGAGTTAACAAAATATCCCACTTAAAATGTATTACCCGGTAGGCAAATTAACAAATGGTTTTTCAAACAAATTAAAATCTCCTGTCATTCATGCACGCGCGTGAGGATCCACACTCATATATTCACTCACACTTACCGATTGCAGCATCAGACAATCCATATAATTATATAAACAGCAATTACACTCTTGACATATGAAACTGTCTAGTACTTCGATGTCCCGCCCCAGATGTTGCGAGGTTTGCTGAGAGCAAATATTCCCACTTATCGCCGGACTTGAAGCCTAAGAGTTCTTGTGTTTTATTATATAAAAAGGAGTCCATGGGATGGCACTGACACAGTTCGACACAGTGGTGAAAATGAAGTGGTGGTAAAATTCCTTCAATGCGTGATGATAGCAACTGACCGATAAAGTTTTTAATCCAGTTAGGAAAAACTAGGCTCAGTCACAGTCAGGTAAATAGGTATTCTCTTACAGTAGAGCAGTAAATAAAATATCGCTACTGGCACTGTTCATCTTCCAGTTTATCTCACAGATTGAAATTTAATTTGATGATTTATTTAAATGTTCTTGGGTAGGCTTTCTTTCATGTAATTATGATAGCTAGGTCGCATTGGACCGCCACAAGATTAAATTTAAAAATGTTTCATCAATATTTCTGGAAGTTTAAGAACCGAGTCTGAAACTCTCTGTATGATTTCTTTATGCTGGGATTGAAAGGTGATCATTCTATAGAAAAAGATAGAAAACCCATGACAACATAATCATACCTAAAAAATCAAATAACATTCTAACGCGCGATAAATTTACCGTTAAGGCTATTATATACACTCGCGTATTTAATTTTGTATTTAAGAAAACACGTCACGAGTCTAATGGTTAAAATACACATCTATATATATAGGACTTAACTAAATTTATTAATTATAAATTCTTTCGCGACTTTAAAAGTTACTTTAACATTAAAGCATCTACAGTATTATTTTTTTGGGAAATATTATAATAGATATATCATTAACTTTACCACTGGAACTTTTGGGATGAGTTTAATTTAATAGATTTAAATAAACACAAAATCCAGTGAAATAAAATGAAAGCACTAGACCACTGATCACTTTAACAAATATATTATACCGTGCACAGAAACAGAAATCACTCCAATGTAGCCACCAATTCAGATGGAAATCTAGCAGAATTTCTACTATAGCTAGTGAATCTTAAATCTCTGGCGACCGAATGATAACATGGCTTTCTACGTGGTCTGTATATATCTAGCTGAAATGCAAGATTGGTGGGACATGAGAAAATTGACACCTGTTTAGATCTCAGGAGACTTTTGGGGATCTGACCGCCAGACTAAAGAGAGAAGCCGCCCCTGATCTGACGTATCTCCTCTCGCTGCTTGCGCGTCGGCTTTCCCGTTCGCTCCCACTGCGATCGGTTTCGTGTTTAACACCGAGATGCGAAATACCGGCAGGAAACTTGCGTCGCTCGTTTCAGGGACCACTACTGCCTTTGATAACGCCGATAGTCTTTCCTGAGATCCCTCAGTCTGTTTGATCGTGTGCTGCTACTTTCTGTTTGATTCTGGCACCGCCCCCACTGGGCCAAGTTAATGAAAATACTGCCTATGATTCTCAAGAGATGTCCGTGGGCGTAATTTAATCTCTCCTTAAATCAATGCGATGACCAGAATGAACGGTAGATAAACTGTCCTCATATTAATCAGCAAACGTGTTGACCATCTGTGTGGAACGGTTGCATAGCTAATGAGTCCAGGTGAAAAAAAAATCCCGTTTGACGAAAAGTTACTACAGTATTCGGGGGCACTGATGCTATACGAAGGGGTCGTTACAAAGGGTCGTACTATATCATCCAACA
Organism: Oreohelix idahoensis; assembly: GCA_024509875.1. Taxonomy (NCBI): domain Eukaryota; kingdom Metazoa; phylum Mollusca; class Gastropoda; order Stylommatophora; family Oreohelicidae; genus Oreohelix; species Oreohelix idahoensis. The sequence goes on from JAMPIV010009805.1 coordinate 115,350, forward strand.
CTTCAGGGTCATTCAGGGTCAGCTGAGTTCGTCTGTCACAATCATCCCCTCTTTTGAGACATGAAAACCTGTTTTCATGTTTCATTTATGACAATGAAGCTGCCCTGATCGGTAGCTTTGGGATGATTGCTATCTTCAACTTCCTCCCCTTCCTCCGTAGTCCAGTTTCTACTTAGGAAATCAGCCCCGACACTCTGTCTTCCCGGAATGTATTCCACTTTGAAAGAATAAACGCTTATAAGAACGGCCCAACGCATGGTCCTTGCGTTAAATTCTTTATTGGCACCAAGAAAGGCTAACGAAGCGTGGTCTGTTTGCACCGTGAAAGATGTGCCATAGAGAAACTCATGATGGCGTCTGATACCTTCAATCAGAGCGAGGCATTCTCTTTCGACTACGCTGTAGTTCCGTTCAGCTTTATTTAATTTCCGACTGCCATAGGCAACTGGAAATAGCATGTTCAGGTCACTGTCCTCGGCTTGAAGCAGTGTTGACCCGATGCCTTGACCTGACGCGTCGACCCGCAGTACAAAAGGTTTCTTGAGGTCAGGCAACCTCAAAATGGTGTATGCAGACAACTGTCCTTTCAAAGTGCTGTACGCGTGTTCGCACTTTTGATCCCAAATGACCTTATCACGACAACCTTTCTTTGTGAGGTCAGTCAGAGGTGCCGTCAGTCCGTTGAAGTTCTGGATGTACTTCTGATAGTACGCACATAGTGATAGGAAGGAACGTACGTCTTTCTTCGTTCGGGGTCTTTTTGCTGCCACTATTTTCTCCACGTTCTTCTTAACAGGCCAACTGCATCCGTGAGAAATAGTATGCCCCAGGAAGTCTAACTGTTCAAACCCGATGAGACATTTGCTAGGTCTGGCTGTGAGACCGGTTTCCTGTAGTCTCCTGAGGAGCATAGCAACCGTAGCAATATGTTCTTCGTAGGTTTCCGATGCAATTAATATGTCATCCATGAAATTATGGATATGGGGACTTTGCAAAGGTTCTAGAAGCTTCCTCATCATCCTGGTGAACACTCCTGGTGCGTTATGCAATCCGAACGGCATCACATTAAATGTGTAATGTCCTTCACTAGTGCTGAAAGCTAACAAAGGTTTAATTTCCTCCTTGACTGGTATTTGATAATAACCTTTACTGAGGTCAATCTTGGAGAAAATCTTTGCTTTGCTGAGCTTGGTGAACAACTCAGAAACAGTTTGGAGAGGTTCGGGCTGGAATTCCGTAACAGCGTTTAGCAGCCGGTAATCTATACACAGCCGAACTTCCTTATTGGGCTTCTGCAACAGCACTACACTCGAACTGTAAGGAGATGTAGACTCACTGATAATTCCTGCCTGACGCAGCTTGTCTATTTCTCCGCGAAGTGCATCAGCTTTAGCGTACGGAATGGGGTAAACTCTGGTTCGAACAGGGGTCTCGTTTGTTAATTTCATATCAAATTCGATGAGATTTGTTCGACCAGGTACATCCGTTAAGACTGCACTGTACTGTTTTAGTAGAGCCCTGGTTTCTGTTTGTTGTTCTGGTGAGAGATTGTCGCCGAACTTGACATCTTTAAAGGATTCTGTGGGTTGCAATGGGTACTCCATGCAACCATCATCATCTTCCTCGTCTTCCGTTGCTATGGCGGCCGGCAGGAGATGCTCGGAGGATGGCACCGGTCTTTCCAAATATTTCTTAAGTAGATTTATGTGGAAGACCTTCTCCTTTCCTTTGATGGAGATCTTGTAATTGGTACGTGAGATCTTTTTAAGGACGGTAAACGGCCCTTGCCATCCGATGCGAAGTTTATTGCTTCCGGTTGGAAGTAGCAAGAAAACTTTCTCCCCTGGTTGTAGTTCTCTCTATTTTGCAGCTTTGTTGTATCTTTTAGCATGTTTAGCGCGGGCTTTCTTAAGGTTGGTAGTAGCTAGATCCCATCCTAGCTTTAACCTTTCCTTGAGCTCAGATACATACTTGCTTGCAGAGACGACTGTCTCGTCAGCCTTTTGGTCTGTCAGGGACCGAAGTAAGGCTTCTAGTGGCCCCTTTATAGGTCTGCCAAATAAAAGTGTAGCAAGCGGGAATCCCGTAGACGCTTGGGGTACCTCTCGGTAGGCGAATAACGCAGCCGATATATATAGGTCCCAGTCTTCCGGTTTCTCCTGACCCAGCTTACGGAACATGGTGGTGAGGCTGCCATTAAAACGTTCCACGAGTCCATTTCCGGCCAGATGGTAGGGACTTGTGTTGATATGTTTGGCCGTCAAGATCTTAAAGATCTCCTCCATTAACAGGCTACGGAATTGGGATCCATTGTCCGTCAAAACTTGTTGAGGGAATCCTAACCGTGTAAAGATTTGCACGAGGGCTTCTGCGACATGCTTGGAATCTATGCATATTAGCGGTACAGCTTCGGCGCACATAGTGCAAGTGTCGACTAAGGTCAGGATGAACCTGTTCCTTCTTTTGGTCCTTTCCAGGGGTTCAATGATGTCGACAGCAACCCGTTCAAATGGAGTCCCTACTATTGGAATTTGCCCCATGGGTACTGGAAGTGTGTCAAGTGCTTGGGTGCTACCCGTTGGCACTGGGCGCAGGATTTCACGTACCTGATAATGTTAGAGTTCATTCCTTGCCACCAATAGTGGGTTTTTATTCGCTGAATAGTGGCGTTTTGTCCCACATGTCCGCTAAAGGGAAGAGAGTGCCCCATTTCTAAGATCTGGCTTCTGTACTGCGTCGGTACTAGGAGCTGGTTATTCCCCGGTCCGGGATGCCCGTTCTACGATACAATACGCCATCCTTAGAAAAAGATGTCTCCGTTGTGTCTTGGGTCCTTAGCCATGGGCAGTTTTCTAAAGCAGAGCTCCAGAGTAGGGTCCTTTTGTTGCGCCTTCTTCAGTTCGTTCGGCAACAAATTTAGCGCAGGCTCCCTCTCCTTCTTGGCTTGCCCTCTTGTGGTTACCGCTGCTACAATCGGCTCCTTTGGTCTCCCAATAAACACGTATCTACATCCCAGGATAACTGGGTAGATCGGATCATCCATTATGGCCGCTTTAATAACACCTCTGACAAAATCAGAGTGTATTTCTACCAGTGCGATAGGAAGCGTCATGGGTGCATCACTCCTGAAAACTCCACTAAGTTTGACGGTTTCCTCTGTCTCCTGACCTGGTTTGACTAGGTGCGTAGCGACAATACAACTAAAGCTTAGTCCAGTGTCAAAGAGACAAGTAGTTGAGGTACCATTCAAAATAACAGCTCCTCGTGTTGAGGGTCGGTCCCCCTCAGGTTGAGAATCACTGACATTGACTCTACCTTTCGAAGCTGTATGCAAACATCCGATGCGGTTTGGACCAGTTTGTTTGCCCTGATCAGACGTTCCTGGTGTAGGGGTCTACCTTTTTCCTTGACCTTGGTGGCCGCGCTGGCACGTAGGCTTGGTGGGTTGATCAGAATTATTGTTTGTGGAAAATCGGGTTTTGTAGAATTTCGATTTTTCCTGGGGAGGTCTCTGGGTATTATTTTCTCGTTGGTTATAATTCTGAGAGGAATTTGAGGAATAGGATGACTGCTCTAGATTTTGTTTACGAGATGGCTCATCTGTGGGTTTACGTTTCGTGCTGGGAAGTTTGGCCATTGCATTGGTATAGCGTTCTGCCTTATTGAAGATGTCCTCAAGCCTGACTGCGCCCTGTTCAGCCAAAAATCTACGGGTTTCGTTTGACAAAGTTGACTTTATCTGTTCCACAAGAACAAGTTCAAGTAGTCCCTCATATGTAAGAGGTAGGTCAGATAATTCAATGCACTTTGTCAAATATCCCGTGAGACGTGAAGAGAAGTGCGGGAAAGTTTCCGTACTCTCTTTCCGGCTGTTTCTGAACATTTGCAGAAATTTTCGGGCGGTCATCTCAAACCGTTCTAGCAAGGCCTTCTTCAGCATGTCGTAATCATGTTAGTTGGTTCCCAGCTTTGTGTACACGTCATACGCATTACCTTTCAACGCAGTTGAGAGTTTAAGTGCCCAACGGGAACTCTCTAACCCATACAGATTTGCGAGCCTCTCGAATTTCTCTAGGAAGGTGTTTTTTTTTTCTTTGGGGCTGGGAAAAGACTCTAAAGCAAAAGACATCGACGTTAATTGGGCAGATTGAGTGCTGGAGAGATCCATTGACTGAGACTGGGGCGAAGACGGCTCTCCGTTATTCGAAGTAGAGGCGCCCCGACTCTCTAAAGCCTTAAGCGCTAGTTCATGCTGTCTTTCTCTGTCTCTCTCTCTCCCTGCGAGCTTCTATCTCTGCCTCAATTTTCTTCTGCTCCAATTGACAATCGTCCGCTTCTTTCTTCCTAGCTTCTGCCCTCTCTTCCACTTCTTTCTTCCTAGCTTCTGCCCTCTCTTCCACTTCTTTCTTCTCTGCTCTATCCTGTGCTTCTTTCCTCTCTGTTCTCTCTTGCTCCGCGTCATACCTTTCAAGTTCCCTGTTGACAAAAAGGTTCACGGCTTCTTCTAATCCTGAGTCCTTCGCCTCCTGTCTCAAAATGGATCTTATCCTAATTCTCTCTGCCATGCCCAAGAACTGGATGCTTCTAAAACTAGCGAATAGTAAGAAAAACCAAGGAGGCAAAAAAAAAACTCAAAGCCGCTAGGAGAAAAAAACCACAAAGTATAAATTTACTTCTGTACCTCCTACTCTGTAATGTGCAAACTTATCGCCGCTATTATTGTCACTTAAGACTCTTAACACAAGCGACTATGCCACGTTAAAATGGTAAGTTACACTAGAAAAAAATCTACTTTTACTAACAGTAGAGAAAAATTTATATTAAACAATTTAAAAGGAAAAAAAAATTTTCCCTAAAATTTTAATTCTCCGTCAACAAAACTCCGCCCCTGAAGTCAGTTTATGAGAAGAGACGATGTTAACTAGACTTAAAAGTCAGAACAAGGCGTCTTTAGCTTAAGCTCAACTCTAGTAACTTCAAAAAACCTTTAGTGACTGTAAAAACAATCACGCAATCCCAGCAAATCCTATAAAGAAAAAATTTAATTTTCTATGCCAGAGGATAATTTAGCTAACCGAATTTATGATTATCCGTACTTTCTACTGCTGTGGAAAGAAAACAACCTGTAAATATGCTGTGTGGACAACCCAAATACTAAAAGGCGTTGTCGAGGGGTGTAATTAATTATTTATTATTTCCCTAAATCACAGAGACAGATCATTCAAACTCTATCTAGTTAGACCCAGACTTAATCAGACTCAAAAATATCTTTATCCCGGCTATGTGATTGCCTCACATGTAGATCAAGATCCCAGGACCAGCCCACAAATATTGTCGCAAATTTATTTTGAGAGAAAGAGTCTTAGAAATAGTAATCCGGTTTAGAGTGGAGAATGGTGGTGAAAAGCTCAGTGATAGAAAATGTAGAGAGTAATAGTTGCTTCACAGAGTGCTCGGGAGAGTAAAGACAGACTTATTTACGACAAATCGTTTCTCTCAATCTTTTCTTCAGACTCTCCTGGTCAAACAATTATTTGCCAGTCTCCAGACAAACATCTGCGCTCACACGGATTTGGTGCTTCAAACACACAGACGCACGTGAATACAAGCTATATTAAACAAATAGGGGAAATGTTGGGCTTTGGGTATTTCCAACACAGTACTAAATAAGTTTATGATGTTTATTAACCTTAAAAATCAAATCACAAACAAATATCAAGTGTTACATAAAATTATCATAAGTACAGAAAATACAAATAACAAGGTGGGGGGGGGGGGTGTGTGAAGAAGATTGGTATCGACTAAGTCCTTCCCACTCGTATTAGACAAAGATAAACCCAGTCCAAAGATAGATAATTATAAGGAACATAGGTAATGTAACCTAACAGTGAAGTTAATTACTCTGAAAGAGGGGTTACAAATCTTAGGTATGGGTGGTAGAAAAAATCCTGTTATCCCAAATTGTTCTTCCCTTTACTAAGCAAATGAAAGGGGGGGGGGGGGGGGGAAACAGAGTTAACAAAATATCCCACTTAAAGGAACAATGCAGGGTATACTGAAAATGTATTACCTGGTAGGCAAATTAACAAATGGTTTTTCAAACAAATTAAAATCTCCTGTCATTCATGCACGCGCGTGAGGATCCACACTCATATATTCACTCACACTTACCGATTGCAGCATCAGACAATCCATAGAATTATATAAACAGCAATTACACTCTTGACATATGAAACTGTCTAGTACTTCGATGTCCCGCCCCAGATGTTGCGAGGTTTGCTGAGAGCAAATATTCCCACTTATCGCCGGACTTGAAGCCTAAGAGTTCTTGTGTTTTATTATATAAAAAAGGAGTCTATTGGATGGCACTGACACAGTTCGACACAGTGGTGAAAATGAAGTGGTGGTAAAATTCCTTCAATGCGTGATGATAGCAACTGTCCAGTAAAGTTTTTAATCCAGTTAGGAAAAACTAGGCTCAGTCACAGTCAGGTAAATAGGTATTCTCTTACAGTAGAGCAGTAAATAAAATATCGCTACTGGCACTGTTCATCTTCCAGTTTATCTCACAGATTGAAATTTAATTTTATGATTTATTTAAATGTTCTTGGGTAGGCTTTCTTTCATGTAATTATGATAGCTAGGTCGCATCGGACCGCCACAAGATTAAATTTTAAAATGTTTCATCAATATGTCTGGAAGTTTAAGAACTGAGTCTGAAACTCTCGGTATGATTTCTTTATGCTGGGATTGCAAAGGTGATCATTCTATAGAAAAAGATAGAAAACCCATGACAACATAATCATACCTAAAAAATCAAATAACATTCTAACGCGCGATAAATTTACCGTTAAGGCTATTATATACACTCGCGTATTTAATTATGTATTTAAGAAAACACGTCACGAGTCTATTGGTTAAAATATACATCTATATATACAGGACTTAACTAAATTTATTAATTATAAATTCCTTCGTGACTTTAAAAGTTACTTTAACATTAAAGCATCTATTATTTTTTTTTGGAAATATTATAATAGATATATCATTAACTTTACCACTGGAACTTTTGGGATGAGTTTAATTTAATAGACTTAATAAACACAAAATCCAGTGAAATAAAATGAAAGCACTAGACCACTGATCACTTTAACAAATATATTATACCGTGCACAGAAACAGAAATCACTCCAATGTAGCCACCAATTCAGATGGAAATCTAGCAGAATTTCTACTATAGCTAGTGAATCTTAAATCTCTGGCGACCGAATGATAACATGGCTTTCTACGTGGTCTGTATATATCTAGCTGAAATGCAAGATTGGTGGGACATGAGAAAATTGACACCTTTTTAGATCTCAGGAGACTTTTGGGGATCTGACAGCCAGACTAAAGAGAGAAGCCGCCCCTGATCTGACGTATCTCCGCTCGCTGCTTGCGCGTCGGCTTTCCCGTTCACTCCCACTGCGATCGGTTTCGTGTTTAACACCGAGATGCGAAATACCGGCAGGAAACTTGCGTCGCTCGTTTCAGGGACCACTACTGCCTTTGATAACGCCGATAGTCTTTCCTGAGATCCCTCAGTCTGTGTGATCGTGTGCCGCTACTTTCTGTTTGATTCTGGCACCGCCCCCACTGGGCCAAGTTAATGAAAATACTGCCTATGATTGCTCAAGAGATGTCCGTGGGCGTGATTTAATCTCTCCTTAAATCAATGCGATGACCAGAATGAACGGTAGATAAACTGTCCACATATTAATCAGCAAACGTGTTGACCATCTGTGTGGAACGGTTGCATAGCTAATGAGTCCAGGTGAAAAAAAAATCCCGTTTGACGAAACGTTACCACAATATTCGGGGGCACTGATGCTATACGAAGGGGTCGTTACAAAGGGTCGTACTATATCATCCAACACTTCAGGGTCATTCAGGGTCAGCTGAGTTCGTCTGTCACAACTTCCAACACTACTGCTACTCTAAACACTACCAACAATAATGCTATTGTAACCACTACCAACACTACAACTACTGCAACCACGACCAAGGGTACTTCTACTGTAACCACTGCTGACACTGCTACTACTGTAACCACTACCTATATTACAGCTACTGTAACCACTGCCTATATTACAGCTACTGTAACCACTACCTATATTACAGCTACTGTAACCACTACCTATATTGCAGCTATTGTAACCACTACCTATATTACAGCTATTGTAACCACTATCTATATTACAGCTATTGTAACCACTACCTATATTACAGCTACTGTAACCACTACCTATATTACAGCTACTGTAACCACTACCTATATTACAGCTACTGTAACCACTACCTATATTACAGCTACTGTAACCACTACCTATATTACAGCTACTGTAATAACTACCTATATTACAGCTACTGTAACCACTACCTATATTGCAGCTATTGTAACCACTACCTATATTACAGCTACTGTAACCACTACCGCTACTGTACTGACTACTAACACTACTACTACTGTTTCCACTACCGACACTACTGCTACTTGTCTCTGGTTGCTTCCCGTTGCTCTGCCGTAGTGGTCCAACAGTGGTTAAATTCTAGAGTATCTAATGGTGGTCTTCAAAGGTGTCTACCTCCGCTTTAGATAACTCTTGGCACAGCTGTAGATAGAAGGATAATGATGCTTCTAACTCGAGGGTGATTTCATAAGATATTTCAAAAGCCAAGAATAATGCTGAATGAGTCTTTGTACGTTAACTTTGTATCTGACCCGCTGCCTTTTGTGAAGATGGATATAAATGATTATGCTCGTTCGAGTCGTCAGCTGATTTAATTCAGCGAAATTTCTTGTATTAGCTCAATATAGATATGAATATATTAATGAATATATACTGGATGTTCAGGATCAAACGTATGCCTTTCTCTCTGTAATGATTAATTCAGCTATGAATTTGCCAAAATCAACATATACAAAATTAATACTCAATTACGTTGAAACAAATGTAAATAAATATGAAATGGTAATGATGGGAGATTATAGTTCATCCTAGATCTCGGTTTGGGAGATGAAAAAATAGTCTTTTGAGGTGGCCTGATAAACTTATAACGTAGCTTCCAAATTGCTGAAATGTTGGTGCTGCTGGTTCTGACACTTCGTCTCTGTGACAGGGGCACGCCTCCAAAGGATTCTGGAGGTAACCGCTTCCTGTCAAGGCAGGGATTTTCACCATCCGTAGGATATAGGTTTCACGTGTCATCTCAAGCTTTGAACCACAGACTTGTACAGCAGGTAACGTGAGTAGAACCTCAAATGGTCTTTCCAATCCGTACCACCAACTTTAGAGGGAATAAAAGAACACATCCCGCAGCTAAGTATTTGTTTTCATGATTTAGATCATGCGCCTTCCCTTGCTGTCCGTCACGGATTTTTTAATCAGAATTTAAACTCTCCCTTAGTGTATATCATTTATCTCAGGTGCTGTGATAACAAAATCATCTTTCTTTTAGTTAATGTAATGAAAAAATATCCACTGGATAACGGCAAGTGGCTTGTGTATGAAGGAACAACTTTTAACATACAAACAACTCATTACAAATGATAATATACATATGATATCAGCATCCACTTCCTTTCTCCACTTGAAGTCTAGGACTATCTCTGCTTTTGGTTCTTCCATGAGAAATAACTTGAAGCAATCACCAGCGCTTGCTGTGGTGGTTCATGAATGCATCCTTTTCGCATGCTGAGGTTGCCAGCCTCATATGAATCTTTAACACTCCTAACTAGTCTAAACTGGTAAAATTTATCGCGTGTACACCACTTCCTCTTCAGAAATGAGATCCAGGTATATCTGGCCCCTTAGGACATTTCCCAGCAAATGGTCCTGATACCAAACCTTGATTGTTGGATTTCTTTATGGATTGATGTTGGTATACTGGATGTGTACTGTCACTGGATACTGACTGGTATATCGTACTGTAATATGACTGATCGCGAATGCGTGACATGAAAGTTCGTCAAGGTGGACATCTATGTAGCAGTGCAGACTTGTATCACAACATGTAACATACAAGAGTGTATGTGGCATTCATCACATTGAAAGGTGTAGATGTGGAGTTGAGGGAAGCATATGTGGTACGTGTTACAAGCATGGAGTCAAGAATATAGGTGAACAGCTGTGTACGTTTTTTCACCATTTATTATAGTCACAGCAACAAGACGTAGACAAATCCATGTAAGCATGACACAGGAACATGGTGGATATGAAAACAGTTCACTACAATGGCATGTACATAAGTTCCAATAATTATATGATTATCAAAGTGTTGCAGACTCCAATTTCTCTCTCATTCCACAACTAGCAGAAAAACCCCGTATTACACAACGGGTAAATACTGTATAAACATCCAACAGTTTCATATTGACTCTTCTTAAGTCATTCTTCTTAAGTCGACCTCCCAAACATGGCGGGCGACGAAATTAGCATAGTCCAATCCTCTAATCGGACGTATCGAAGATAGTCTTATACAACTCCCTTGTACATCAGGCGAGTTTTCATTTTCAAAGTTATAATAGAAATAACTAATAACCCATCTGTTCTTCCACTTCAGATAGTTATATATATTAGGCCTCTATAAAACAGTAAACACTGTGGATTCCTCTTCTGTAGACATAAGTGTCTAAGTTCAAAATATACCGCTAATCATGCGGGTTGTATAATACTATCTATACTCCTGGGTTTCTGTGCGTACATCTAAAAAACAGTCTTAGATGGCTCCAACGAGCGTAACAAGAAGAATACCCTGCCTTTCAACCATTTGTGAGCTCGTGTCACCGGTTGACCCAAAATGCGTTCAGCTTACACTGTGAACAAAAGAAGTGTGAAAGTTTCGTCTTTTACCTTGCTACGAATTCCTAACACAACTTCATAGCAACTGTCGTCTTCCTGACGAACAGAAATAACACAGGGGACTTTAAATAACAGTGGAAGAGTTTCTATCCCCAAAATGCAATGCAGAGAAATAACCAGACATTCCGTCTGACAGACCCAGAACAACACCACGGCCTCCCGCGCCGGAAAAATCTTCTTAAAAAAACTCTTAGTTTGGACATGCGCAGTTCGCATCCCCTCTGACCTATCCAGTCAGCTGGTATAACCTTTTAAGAGGAGTGTAAAGATATCTCTCTTACTACAGTCTCTTGTAATGGATATAGTGGCCACCGCTGTAAAGAAGTTATTTCTTACTACACCTGTAGTACACCACTGTAAAGTTCTGTTGTTTGCGACTCCACTGTAAAGAATCGAGTGTGGTGTATAGAACCTCACTGTAAAGTATGATGGCTGGTAGTACTGTTGTATTCAAAGAGGTGCTGTCACCGTGAAGACAGACACAGGTCAACTCGACCTACACAGGGTAGTGTAAACATTGAAGTGAGAGTACATTGTACGCGAATGGTAGAATGGTTCTGAAGAGTTGACAACTTGGTAACAATATATTCATACTCTCACATGTAGAAGTCAAGGATTACTGGAACTACTGTGTTCTTTTTATAATATTTAATGAGACGCACACTGGAACAGTACGTGTATGGTTACAGGAACACATGACGACATAAACAGCATGGTGTTGATCAATGGTGTATCATCTTAAGTTAGCATACATGCTGGATAACCTCATACTGGAACATTTGTAGACAAGCATTCAGAGTTCTATAGTTAGTCACATCTATATATATATATATATATATATTATATATATATATATATATATATATATATATATATATATATATATATATATATATATATATATATATATATATATATATATATCAGGTTGTACTGACAGATCACGTCAGTTTATACATAATGTTCATAGTGACTCTTGTACAGAATCTCTCTTAGCATGAGTGTAGCTTGTACTCTAGCGTAGATTCTTTCAAATAGCATTCAGCACATATCTTCGGAGTAAATGCTAAATCTCCCATAATAGATCTTTCTTTCATAACTGTGATCTCTGGATCATTATCGGGTAGTAAGGGACAACCCTGTTCTCTGATGAATGATTGACAATAATTCGGATTCCAAGATGGCTTCCTTGGTCCTTAACATCGCTCACACAACGGTGAGATGACAAAACTTCTAGAAAGATTCACTTCATAAGGATATCAAAGTTTCCACCAATATCAGCATTATCTGTCCTCATAATTGCTGTGTAGAAACATTCTTAGTGCTGCTAAACGATATGTCGTTCTGACATCTGAACATAAGTAGATTCATGTAGGCCTAAACATAACCCATCGTAAGCCTAGGAACGAAGTCAGTAAAAGTACGTTTACCTTGGCCAAGAATCAATAGCAAGCACAAAAACACTTTTCTGGCGTAATAGAAACAATACTGGGGAACACATAGACTAAAACAGTCCTAGAAGACACAATCTTCTTCCCCATGATAACTTGAGATCACAAAACTTTGGACCGCTCGACATTGGCGTCCCGCCAGACTCCATAACCGAAGAACACCCTCTCTTATCTTCATCCGCTCAGAGTGTAAGAACAAATAATCCAGCCCAGACACACAAAGATAACATGATATAAGACGGAATCGTCTCAAACAGACAAACAGTAAACCTAGATTCAGACTTTCAATATTCCTGCAAAACCTTAAGCGAGAACAATCTGTTTCCAGCTATAATAGAAAATCTAGATTCCTCCGCTTGTTCAATCCACGGAAACAAAACAGGAACCGATCACTCAAAGAATAAAATACACATTTACTATTCTGAGCTATTCCCCTTTCTTAAAAGTTGTAAGTTCATAAATAAATATCCTTTTATCAAACAGATAGTTACATTTTCATTTGTAATCGTATCAACTGTAATCTGTGCGACATATAAAAAATATGTACGCAACAAGGAGTAACTACATATTTACTTTCCCTCAAAGCAAAAGATGAGTATTCGCCCTTAGATTAGGGTTCTAAAATCTTATTCAAAATATTTTCAAACATAACAAGTATACAGACAGATTACATTATCAGTTATGAAAAACTGCACGTAACAGGTCCTTTATTTTCAGGCGGGCATTTTTGTTACCTTTATCCGTTTGCTCCACATATAGATTGAATAATGCTCTTCCTTTCTCTTCGTCCGTCTTCATGCTTAGTCCTGTAGAGCTTTTAATATTACAGATGGGTTAACGTGCACTTTTCCTGGACGTGAGAGAAGATGCGTCCGTCGTATGTACAATCAGCGTGCTATAGGTACAATTAGCATTCATTCTCTTCGATATTTGCTGAGGGAGACTGAGTACCTATGGGTTAGCCTGGAGTGCAGTGCGGTCGATTCTGATTAACAATAACAATAACAAAATTCAAAGTATAAAAATATGTACAACTAACCCCAGTAATTTGGCAAATCTTTGACGTCTTGCTCAGGTAAATAGTCTTGGCAACTTAACACAGATGCCTCGAACATACGTCTGGGATATTATTTCTTATTCTAGAATTTCTCTGTTACTTGTGAGTAGTTTCTGTAGGAGTCCGGCTCCGTATTAATATTAGTGCGTTTTCTTTTCCAGTGCACAAAATATGCTCTAATACGTTTTTCCGTTCCTAAGAATTCAGAATCGTAATCTATTCTTTCATGTGGGAAGGTCCTAGATGTATACTTGTGATGATTTCTGGAATGCAGTGTCGTATGCTTGATGTTCTACGTTATATATTAGATCACGGCCGATACTTCCTGCATACGTTCTGACAAATCTGCCAATCATGTGGTTGTTTATTGACGCCTCAAATGGCAGCCAATTCATTCAAAGTCCATATTATGAAAGCTTTTCCTAATGAAGTATTCTGTATGACTAAATCGTCTGAAAATTTCAAACAGTCATCCTCCTTATATGGAGTTGCTATATCCGACTGTTTTTGGTAATGTTTACGTTTAAACTTCTTATATTTTTCCTGTCGAGTCGGAAGTAATTATGCAATCTTAGCAAACACTTCATGTTCGAATTTATCTGGAGTCAGTGTTATATTATCACGTATTAGGGACTCAGTTAATCACTTAGGAATGTGCCAAACGCTTATTTGGCCCTGTCTTGCTTCGAACCGTGAAACGTGAACAATGACAGTATGGAAAACGAGAGTGTTAACAAAAGAATAATGCACCTGATTCAGTACGCATAAAAAATTAGTTCAATACTGCCGGAGAGGAGAAGAAAGCGCATAAATTATGACACACAACTGTAACCGCTGCCGCTACTACTGCTACTGTAACTACCACCAACACTACTGCTACTGTAACCACCATCAACACTACTGCTAATGTAACCAGTCCGAACAATACTACAGTAACCACTACCATAACTACTACTAATTTAACCACTACATACACTACTGTTACTGTAATCACCACCGACATTACTACTACTATAACCACTACCGACACTCCTCTACTCTAACTACCACCAACACAACTGCTACTGTAACCACCACCAACACTACAACTACTGTAACCACTACCAACACTACTTCTACTACTGTAATCATTACCGACAGTACTACTGTAACTACCACAATCACTTCTACTGTAAGCATTACTGACACTACTACTGTAACCACCACAATCACTACTACTGTAACCATTAACGGCATGACTGCTGTAACCACCACAATCACTACTACTGTAACTACCACAATCAATACTACTGTAACCATTACCGACACTACTACTGTAACCACCACACTCACTACTACTGTAACCATTACCGGCACGACTACTGTAACCACCACAATCACTACTACTGTAACCACCACAATCATTACTACTGTAAACATTACCGACACTACTACTGTAACCACCACAATTACTATTACTGTAACCATTACCGACACGACTGCTTCTGTAACCACTACCAACACTACTACTGCTGTAACCACCACCAACACTACATCTACTGTAACCACTACCACCAATACTGCTACTTCTACTAATAATAATACTGCTCTTTCAACCACAACTTCTACACCTAGCACTATTAACTTCTGGTTTTACCAACACTGTTTCTATATCTGATCTGGTGTCACCGCAGTTGCTGGAGCTACTTTTAGAGTAGTGTAAATTGGGAATAAAAATATCAGCCTGTATTTCGCTTATGGAAAAGTTTTACACCATTGTTACAGTTCATAGGTCACAACAAGTGGTTCTAAAAATACGTAGGGAAATCATACATATAATGAGAATAAATGCAAGAAGCGATAGTATTATTGCCCTTGAAAGGTACCACTACAAGATGGAATCATACACATACTTTGGCAGCAATGTAGACACTGTTGGATGTACATAAAATATACAAAAAAACCAAACAACAAAATACAAAAGATTGGAAAAATGTATGGAGATAAAATATAAATCCGATTGTCATGTCTTTTCTACTGTATGGATATGAAACATAGAGAACCAAATATGAATACAAAAACCAAATAAGCTACAAACTTTAATTTAATAGATGCTTGCTTATGATAAAAGGATTGTAGTGGTATGACTAGTTGACTAATGAAGAACTGATGACAAGAACCAGACAAGAACTGATGACAAGAACCAGACAAGAACTGATGACAAGAAGCAGACAAGAACTGATGACAAGAACCAGACAAGAACTGATGACAAGAACCAGACAAGAACTGATGACAAGAACCAGACAAGAACTGATGACAAGAACCAGACAAGTGTCAGGGGAACAGTAAATGAGAAGGGGCTGGAGATTGCTGAAGCACACACATTGAGGAAACCTGTTGATAGCTTTATAAGGCAGTCCTTGTCCCGGAATCCCCAGGGTAAGACAGGCAGAGGTAAGACCAAGGAACACGTGGAGAAGACAACTGGAGACATACATTACTCTCTCTCTCTCTCCTATTCTTTTCCTTCTAATGGTTTTTTCCGGATGACAGTGAGTTCAAAGTTGGACATACTTCCTTATGTCCAGTTCTCGACTTGGCCAAAAGTGATGTGTATTTAAATTGCACATCGTCGCTCCTAATGACGTGTGTATCTCTGATACATGTCCAGCTTTTATACAATTAATTGTCGCTTCCCCTGCCTCGCCCGTCGATATAGAACTCAATCTTCTTTGTAAAATGTTCCAGCCGAAGTATGTGACTGTGTTCTATGCCGTTGATCAGAGCAGGGCTCTGAGGTGACGCCATTTGCCTTTGCTTTTTTTTCATCTCTGCTATGCTAAACAGAAGTGGCGATTAATTGTCAGGGCTCTCCAATGTAGGGAGTTGTGTGCTCTGCTCTGTCTCCACCGTCATTGATAAATTATTGTTTACACCATTTATGTGGTCCAGGTTATGAAAATCCGAGCAATCTTTCAAATAATGTCGAATATCTCGTTGCATACCTATCCAGAAGTGTTCGAGGGAAACATGGCTAGGATGCATGCACCTCCATGTGGTTGTAAATAATGTTTATGCATTTGCTGCATCAAACGGGTTCCTAATGGAAATGGGACAATTAATTGTCTCTTGTTCCCAACCCGTCTATAAACTAAATCATTTTTCCTATAATATGCTCCATGTAGAATATCTTCTTTCTTCTTCCTCGTTCGTCCTGAAAAGGACGTTGGTTGCGTTGTGTCCGTTTACAGCAAAGCTGCGGTATTTGCGCCTTTCGGCCGACACACCCTACTTCCACACGGCATTTTTTGGGACCGGGTTTGCCTTCCCTCTTCGATCCCTACTCCTTAGCCAGACTGCAGTGATGCAGCCTGTTTCCAGGACCACCACGTGGAGGTGGAGTAGGGTCTTGGTCAGCTTTGGTTCTCTTTTTGATGCGTCAAAATATCGCTGTGGAATATGAGAGTATTTGTTATGCAACTTTGCACAACAAGTTTTTAGTACTTTGTCATCCATTTGGGCCTTTTTCAGCTCCGAAATATACGGGCTGATTAAAGATGGAGGTTCAAGGGCCGCTATGGCGTGTCCTGGGTTCTCTCTTGGATCGACCTGAAATCATGTGAGGGATACTCATGGAAGACATATTTCCTCCCTAAAATCAGAGGATAGACTAAATAGCTTAAAACTGCAGCTTTAATTTTTTCTTTAATAAATCGTGTTAAAACTTCACCTTCAACAGGAAGAATCATGGGTACAATAATTTTAAGGGCCACTATATGTGAACAGTTTCGCCAAAGTACTGATAGGCCTTCACCAGAAATGACGAGACTAGAGCTTCAGTGATAGCGTTTATCATTTCTGCGGATTGACCTTGCTCATTACCAAGGAGCTATGAGAAATATTCGTTCCATTATTTCTGTTGGCGTAGTAAGTAATTTCCCTTGATTGTCCATTATCAATTTAAGTGAGCTCTATTAGTTCTTCCTCGTTTTCTTTAGTATCTTGTAGAAAAGTTTCTCATTTTCGTGAGCATCTTTGTCTCGCCTTTCTCAAAATTCTTCTCAGGATTTCTGTTTTGCGGTTAGCACCTTGTTGTTTGCTTCTATCACATATTTTCTATATTTCTCTTCTTTTCCTTCTGTGTTGTTAGTCTGTAAGTATTCTTTGTCCACTTTTCTTTTCTCTTAATTTCTCATTATCGTCACGTGTCCACTAAGGTGCACTCTATCATTTTTCCCACTTCAACACATTCTTTTATGATGTCATTGAATATAAGCCAGAGGGTTTTTAAGTCATTCTCCAGTGTTTCTCACTGCTGTAGCAATTAGCCCCTGTTATCTGGTCATAACATCTGGTTCTCTTAGCTTGTAGGCCTTAATCCTCATCTCTCCTGTTTGATTATATATATTTTGAGGGATGTAGGGAAATGGCTAGGCCGAGCAATTCTTTCAGTTGTTCTTTTAATTGTCAGCATGTAGTGATCACTTTCAATCTCTGACCCTCTCCAGATTCTAGCATTTCGCACACACTTGAATGAGCTCTTCCTAACAATGGCATAATCAATGACTGATTTATCATTCTTAGTTGGTTCATCTGGTGTATGCACTTATTGGAGAACTTTGTGTTCGTAATGACAAGGTTTTGCTCAGTGCAGAATCTAAGGAGTCACTTTCTATTGTCACTAAGTGTACCTTCTCCATATCTTCCAGTAACTCATGGTCATTTCCAACTCTGGCATTGAAATCTCCGAGAAGGATAATTTCATCCAGGGAGTCGTTCATTGTCTTTTGAATCAGCTCGAAGAATTTTTCTTAGATTATCTACTCGCTCATCTTTGTTTGGCCCATACACTATGACAAGACTGACTATGGTTTGCCTCAGTCAGGCATTATCGGAAGATGCCCTGCAATATCTACCACAACTTTCTTCAATAGTCTAATATATATGTGGATAGTTTACAATGAGGCTTTTGGGAACATGCCTTTCGGAGGGAATCATTACAAACACAAAGTTCCCCCATAAGCGCATACATGCATACACTAGATGTGAACCAATAAAGAATTAGAAGTCTGTGATCGACTATGTCATTGTTAGGAGGAGCTCATTCAAATATGCACGGGATGCTAGATTCTGGAGGGGGCCAGAGAATGGAAATGATCACTACATGCTTACAATAAAAAGAACAACTGAAAGAGTTGCTCAGCCTAGGAACTGCCCAACATCACGCAAGAAACCAAGTAAACAAACGGGAGAAATGAGCATTAAGACCTACAAGCTGAGAAAGCCAGAAATTAAGACCAGATATCAGGGGCTTATTGCTACAGCCGTGAGAAACACAGAAGAACAACCTGATGACTTGAAAAACCTCTGGCTTAAATTCAAGGACATCATAAAGACAGCTGCTGCAGAAGCATGTGGTGAAGTCCGACTTTGGAACAAGAGAAAGAGGACACCTTGGTGGACAGAGGAAGTCAAAGAGAAAATAAGAGAGTAGAAAATGGCATGGAAACAATACTTAGGAGCTAAAAACACAGCAGGACAAATAGAGAAATATACAGAATATTTGATACTCAGAACAGAAGCAAAGAACAAGGTGCTAGCAGCAAAACAGAAGTCCTGGGAAGAATTTGGAGAAAAAGATGCTAAAGAAAACCAGAAATTGTTCTATAAGACCCTAAAGAACACGAGGAAGGAAAAACAATACCCTCTCAAATTTATAAAGGACAAGCAAGGCAAATTGTTTACTGCCCCGAAGGAAGTAATGGAAAGATGGAAAGAATATTTCTCAGAACTCCATGATGGTGAGCAAGGTCCAGCATCAGAAATGATAACCACTAGCACAGACAAGGAAACCAATGGTGATGAAGATGACATAAAGATGGAACAACTGAAGGCAGCACTGGAGAAAATCAAGATGGGTAAAGCAGCAGGGCATGATGGTTTAACACCAGAAATGGTTTAGTACATGAAGGATCAGGTGACTTATTACTCTTAAGGGTCCTACAGGCAGCGTGGTGCAACAAGACCATACCAAAGGATTGGTAGATTGCCATCATAACACCAATTTTCAAAAAGGGTGACAATCGACAATGTGGAAGCCATAGAGGCATATCCCTTCTCAGTGTCTGTCGTAATTTTATCTGAGAGTGTTCTGATGGATATTGGTCCCTTTAGAGTGTAGAATGATAGTGAAGGCTCTGTAAGAATAAGGATTTAGGAAAGTGAGGTAGTAGATTCACCAGTGCTGAGAAGAGTAAGGACAGTCTCATGTACGACAATATTTGTCTCTCAAAACGACTCCTACCACCCTTCTGAACAAACAATTGTTTGTCAGTTCCAGTCACTCAGGCGCACACACCGATTTGGTGATTCTGACGCACAACGTACATGAATCACAACTACGATAACAAATATGAGGAATGTTGGATTTGGGCCAGCCGACACAAAATGCTAACAAAGTTTTAATACTTTTATTATCATAAAAAATCAAGTCACAAATAATTATCAATTTACATGAAGAAATCAAAGGTTACAAAATACACAAATGACAAGGGGGGAGGGGTTTTTGAGGAGAAGTATCCAATACACCTTTCCCGCTTGTATTTACTAACAGAAAAGACCCGGTCCCAAAGACGAGAAGGGGGGGGGGGTGATGATGATCAGAGATAGGCAATTTAACCCAATGGTAAATTTATTACTCTGAGGCAAGGGGTTACAGTGATAAGGGGGTAGAGGAAAAGCTAGGGTTCTTAAATGTTTCTCTTTTACAACAAAACTTTGCGGAAGGGGGGAATGAACACAGTTAAACAATCCCGCTAGGAGAAATCCCGTACAATGTATACAATACCCCTTAATACTAGGACGAACTAATTATAAGGGTAAAAAAAAAAAAAGATTAATAAATCTTCTGTCATTCAAAAACACGCTTGGGATGGCCACCACACACAGTCGCACACACACAGACTTACCAAGTTGTGAATTCTGGCACTTTTGGAATTTTACAACTGTAGCTAATACCGTAGAACAATGGAAATTGTCTTTTTATTTCTTCTGTGTCAGGCCCCAGATTTAACGAGGTGTGCTGGTAGCTAATAGACTCAAAAATCGCCAGACGGTGAAGCGTAAAGGCTACTGTTGGTTTGTTAGATAAAAGTTCCTAATGAATGGCACAGGCACTTGGCTAGGTGTGAGGTATGGTGCGGTTTCTAAGATTGGCACATCTGGTGGAGATAACTTTCATTTGCCGTAATGTCACAAACTACAAAACACTGAGGTAAGTTCTTGGGGGGGGGGTGGTAAAATCCAATGATTATGCTTGACAGACAGTGTCAGGGAAATCTATGTTTTTCTTCACAAATAGAGCAGTGAGTAAAATATTGCTACTGGCAACTGTTCTTCTTCAAGTTTGATAACTATAAAAAAACTTTATGAATTGGGATTTTAAAACAGTCTTTGGGTTTGATTTGTTTCTGTATACTTCAGATAGCTGAATCCCAACAGGATCGCCACAAAGATTAAATTTAAAAATGGTTATAAGTCACTGGAGTTTTCGACTGAGTTGGCAGGGCTCAGTGTATAATTAATTAATTGCTGGAATGCAAGGTCGAAAGATCAATTCGTCTGCACAGAAAAAGAATTTCACTCCAATAGCCAACAATTTAGATGAAATCTAGCAGGAATTTAACTATATGCTAGTGAATCTTAAAATTCTGTCAGACCGAATGATAAAGTTGCCCTTTTCAGATTGTGTATATATCTAAAAGGAATGTAAGTTAAATGGGTCGTGTGAAAATTTCGCGCCTCTTCAGATCCCAGGGCAAGTCGAAGTTATTTAGCCGCCATGCTAACCGCGATGGCCCGACTGGCTTCCGATCTTCGTTCGTCTCAGGCTGCTCACACGAGGATGTGAAATTTCTGCGAGACTAGCCTCGTTCGCGGTGAGTTTCCTGATTCCTCAGATCGTATCCGCTACGCTGAACGCTCCGTCTCTCCCGTTCCATAGTCTTTCGGGCAAGTCTGCCGGTTGCCACAGAGGTGCGAAGTCTGCAAGAAGCTTTCTTCTGACCGCTCGTGTCCGTCTTGCGAACGGTTCAGTGTTCGCACGGAGATGCTAAATTTCTGCTTCTCTGTTCTAGGGATCGTCTTTGACTACTTTGATCATAGCCGCTACTCTTCGTTGATGAAAAGTTACAACAATACTGATGTTCAGGGGTTCTAATGTTATGAAAAGCTAAAGTCCCTTTAATCATCCATTAAATCAGGGAAAATTCACTTGACAAACTAGACGTACGTCACAGTGTCCCTGGTAAAATTTACTCTAGAATCCTAGAGCAGAGACTCCGACGCCTAGCTGAGCCACAATTGGATGAGGTCCAGTGCGGATTCCGAGTTAACCGAAGTACTCAAGAGATTTTTCTAACTGTATTATTATCTCAATAAAATCCTCGAGATTTGCCGCCTTGATTTTAATGGATATCCAGTAAAACCAAAGCAGAAAAAAATACATATTTTTGTCTGAGATAAACTCTTCTAAAATAAGTAATATGTGCAGTAAAGTCACTAACTATAAAGTATAGTATTCGATATTTATAACACATGTAATCAATGAAGAAAAAGAATAGTCATAAATATAACAACCAAAAACTAGCAGTTGAGATGATACTGCAGTACAGTAAAGGATAAAAACTATAGATTTACATACAATACCGTGTCTGGAAGACAACCAACCACAACGGGACTTAAAAATGAACTTATGTACAATGATAGTAAAACAATAATTTAAGGATACAACATGTAAATGGAACAAAAGAGAAAATTTATATTATTATAACGCTATGTACGAGCTAAACCAACACAGCTAACTTAAGTGTGGCATTGTAATATAGTTCAGTCCAGCTCGCTGTCTTTAAGTTGTCTAGGATATAATTGATTGTTACCACGAGTTCATACAACTTGCCACATCAACCATGTAAAGGCTTTCCAAATCGCCAACATAAGAATAATAATCATATTGAGTACCAAATCCCACTGGTATTTCTCCACATTTATTTTACGCACGGATTCACAATATGACATTATACTTCCAGCAGGCATTAATCTATTCCATGAACATTTCAAATACTACTAGTACACATTCGTGATAATGATTAGCACCACTTTTCCAAGGGTTCCTATTGGAACACGATCCGGTACATAGCCTTCCCATTCAAGGCGTAAACAACATAATGCTCAAGTTACTACGCAAAACATTGACACGTCATCTACCAAACACACATAACTACAGTTTACACTAGTGCCGCGCTACCAGCACCAGTCATCCTCATTACTTCTCAAATGTAGTGTGCAATAGCCCACGCCCCGTTACCGCCGCCCGTCGGACTGGTTTTAGTGGAGAGTAGGTCAACGTACCTACCATCCGGTGAAAACATTAAAACTCTGAAATGGCCTCATCGTAGGTAGTCACATCACACATATAAGTTATGCAGATGCCTCATAGTAAAAAAAAATTGTTTCTCCCGCAAGTATATTAAAATATGCATTAAAATATGCAAATAATGACTATGGTACCTGCAGAAAAGAAGACTTTACAGACAACCCGTACGACAATTGGTCATACTGGGGATATTATCACTAAATATGAGAATCTTATGCATAATTACAGCAATATTAAACATTCACATTAATCCTCCGAAAAAAAATATTTCAAGTCATTTGAGACCTATACAACAGAGTCAATGCGTAACACTCGATAGGATGTCGGCTATCGTGACCATGAATAGAGATGACGTCAAAGTCGAAACATTGTAGCTTCAACGTAAATCTCGTTAAACGTGCGTTAAACGACTTGTATGTCTGAAGGTATGTCAAGGAACGTTGGTCGGTGAATAATGTAAATCTTATACCCACCAAAAGTTTGCCAATTTTTACCAACTCCAAAAACCCAGAAGTTCCTTTTCCACGATCGGGTACTTTGTCGCAGCATCAGAAAGGGTGCGACTAAGGTATAAAATTAGATGAGACACTCTATCACCCTTCCGACTCAGACATCCAATGATCCCATGTAATGATGCGTCTTTGCTGAGGAGGAAAGGTTGTCAAAAGTACGGTAGTCGAAGAATAGGACTTTGATAGAAACATGTGCTTTAATGTCAGTTTCATTCAAACATGTATTATTGTTTTGGATGTTAAGAGAGTTTGCAATTGCTTTGCATGCCGTCACCAACTTATCAAACTGTTTAGCCTGATCTACAACATTTGTATTATCATGCATCATATCAGCTTTCTTTATTTCAAGCGCGTGTCACCATTACCTGCACTTTTACGACACACGACAGTGGGCTCAAGTCGTTTAGACCAGTCTTATGTCGTATTAGACAGACAACGATCTGCCAAATCCATCCTACTAGCACGTTGTCGCCAGGCATAATTCTCATAAAAGTAATTGTACTTTGGAGAAAAACTACTGGTTGGAGAACGATGTCGAGAAAAGTTGTACTTTCCCCGAAACGACCTTTCCACTGTGTCATTATGTTTTGACATGTTGGCAAAACATTTGGCGTTGCCGATATGTCGTGAAGCAACCCTATTACTGTTCACTCATTCATAACCCTCCACTCCCAAAAGAGCATAGGCCTTCAACAAACACATGCCAAGTCCTCCTGTCACGTGCCATCATCTCAAGTTCTTTCCTCGTTCTCCTCATCATTTTCACCTCTGTTTCCAGCTCTCTTCTCCGTGTGCTTCTTGGTCTACCTCTGCCTCTCTTACCCTGGGGATTCAAGAACAAGGACTGCCTTGTAATGCTATCAACATGTTTCCTCAGCGTATGTCCTATCCATCGCCATCGTCGTCTTCTCATCTCTTGTTCCACTGGCACTTGTCTAGTTCTTGTCATCAGTTCCACGTTGGTAACCTTATCATACCATTTTAATCCCTCTATTCTACGCAAGCACCCATTTATGAAAGTCTGTAGCTTTTTGGTGGTTGTCTTTGTTGTTCTCCATGTCTCAGAGCCATACAATAGGACTGACTTCACATTTGAGTTGAAGATTCTTATTTTCGTGTTGGATCCGATTTCTCTTGATCTCCATAAATGTCCCAATGTAATGAAAGCTCCTCTTGCTTTTTTGTATTCTTATTTTGATATCACTGTCTGTCCCTTCAACTTTATCTTTATTGCTTCCAAGATATGTGTACGATTCTACATCTTGTATTGGTGCTTCTTCAAGTTCAACCCTGTTATCATTACCTGCATTTATTCTCATTATCTTTGTCTTTTCTATGTGTATTTTCAGACCCAATTGCTGTGACCTCTCATCGAGTGTTTTCAATTTGTCCTGCATCTGATTACGATTATGGGACAGAAGAGCCAAGTCATCAGCAAAATCCAGATCATCCAACTGCTTAGTCAGAGTTCACTGGATTCCATTTCTGTTGTGTGTCGTCGATGTTCTCATAACCCAGTCTATTGCTAGTAAGAAAAGAAATGGAGACAAAAGGCATCCCTGTCACACTCCTCTTCTTATCCTAAACGGTTCTGTAAGCTGTCCTTCATGAAGAACTATGCCTGTCATGTCTTCATGTGTATTCTTTCTTAAACTATTACTGTTACTGTAAGACAAAACTTTGGTCTCCGGAACTATATCTAATAAAGTGTCTAATTTACGGTGTAACTTGGATATCCCAGACTCATTCTTTGGGATCGCATGAGACTGTTTAAAAGTAGCAGTGGCGCTCGTAACCAAGAGTCCCAACGAAGCCTCTTCCTGATGTTTCATAACTACTGTTCGGTTAATGCCATTGTACGTAGGAATTCTGAGTGCATTGTGTACATAATTGCATTCATTGGTTTCTGTAGCTGTTGTGCTTTGGTAGTAACTACATTTAACAACGAAGGATGTGCAATCTCCCATGTATGTGTATCATGATGAGAGCAATCTTTAATACCTTTTATGTTACCCAAAATAATTCAGAGCAAAACTTATCAAGAGCACAAACTCTGATCTTACCCGAAAAGAACGGAGTGTCAGTCAACACATCTGTCAAAGGATAACACTCCGCAGTGCAACCGAAAGTAACGCACTGGACTGGTGTACCCATGACGCACGATGGATGAATTAAAGATTTCTTCATTCCTATGGTGGTACTCCCGTGTCTCGTAAGACCGAAACAGGCCTGTCAAAAAAGAAATCCCCTGTGAAACGTCAGCGAACCATCGCCATCATGTGCTGCCAGCACTGGTAAAGCATGTCCACGTCTTAATCGAGGTGTGGCGCCAGGCTGATACAATGTCATGCATTCTGAACAATTAGCACTATTCTCCAGATCAACACAACAGGTGTTAGCATGATTGTGTGCCTTATTATTAGAATTACTGACAAGTGCATGCTCAGTTTGGCAAGCATTTGCCTGTGTGCGTACGCGGCTTTGAGATCTAGACATTTGAGATATTCGCCGATCCGAGATTTGGTCAGGGGGAAAGTAACCCTTTTGCCCCTGAAATCTCGATTACCACAGGAAGATGGTGAACAATTGTAGTTGTTATATGAATTATGATAAGTATTATGGTTATTGAGCCTCCAAGTACCTTTTTTACGGTGATTGAAGTTACGTCTCTCCCCACCACGTTGTCGTAGATTTATGATAGGTGAATTAAGACTCAGATTGGTCCCTTCAGAATAGACTAGAACATGAGGTGACTCAGTGAGAGAAGATGTAAGAAAATAGTTTTCACGAGTGAGATGGTGGAAAAATAAATAATTCTGTCCCTGAACTCGAGAAATCTCTCGCTCAGCCTATCTCTCTACAACAGAAAATGTATGTCCGACAGATTACCCAGTAATATAGATATACTCTATATCAACCACTCACAGACACGCGCACACAAGTGGCGAACGTTTAGACGTACAGACGTGAAACTATATCTATGGAATATGAATATTTGTTTGGAACAACCTGACCGACACACTTAAATAAGTTAATGTAAGTTTTAATTATCATAAGGAATGTCACAACAGAAATCAGTAGAATATAAAATCTCATACAAATACATATACGTTAATTAATTTACTAAAAAAAAAAAAAAGGCCCATAGGTGTAATCTTTTCCCTCTATGTTTAGCCCTCGATCCTGTTAGAAGAAAAGTGATAGCCCCAAAGAGTCACGGATTTATACGCTATAGTCTAAAATTTCTCCTCTATAGTTTAAGAACAGAGTTAATACCTGAATTTGGTCTAAGAGGAAAACAGCATTTAGCAACAAACTTGCATAAATGAAATTACAAAAAAATACAGAGTTATTAAATGAGTTATTACATGAAAGAATTATTTTTCCTGCATTCGCTCGCTCTGACAAACAAACTGTGATCACAGAAAACACACACAATCAACCTTACCTACAGGTTGCATTCACCACCTTCTGGAAAAATTAGTCAAAGGAACATGCAGCCCATCCACTGTTAATTGACGAGCGAATCAAGCCCCAGCTTCTCCAACCGACTAATTAATCAAATGTTGGGAAGCGCTAGCTTCACTATTTTTTTTAAGCAGGATGCTGTTAAATGTTACTTCAAATTTTGTCCAGGTAGGAAATAATTATGGAATCAACTGGTCACATGGTACAGTAGCGGGAAGTCTTCAATCATACATCGATTGTCGGGTAAAACAAATTCTATTCAGGATCAATCTTCTTCACAACACGTGGTCGTTATATAAGTACTGTTACTGTTTTGATCTAGTCGCCACCACAGGCCGACTGTACATGAACTTTGGAAAAC
Source organism: Oreohelix idahoensis (assembly GCA_024509875.1). Taxonomy (NCBI): domain Eukaryota; kingdom Metazoa; phylum Mollusca; class Gastropoda; order Stylommatophora; family Oreohelicidae; genus Oreohelix; species Oreohelix idahoensis. The sequence goes on from JAMPIV010009805.1 coordinate 142,512, forward strand.
AAACAAGAACTCTGGATATTCGAATAGTCCAGTTATCGTTTATTCTAATAAGTCTTTTGGGCCAGTGCTATGTCTTTATCTGGGTGTAAACCACAAGGCCCGACCGTCACTTTGAAAGCCCTATAAGTTATTTAGAATGTTCTTTCTTTGTAGAAAATATATTCAGTTCATATGGAATGGAAGCCGCCGGTAAGGTTATAGGGTTATTGACCCAGAACTCCAAACAGAACTACAGGCTATCACCACGAACTAGATTTATTCACTATATAGGTATTCTAGAACTCGGCAAAATTGTCGAGAAAACTCAGAACTTCGCTATACAAGGTATTCTCTAGCACGAGGCGATCCGTCTATTGAAACGCAGGAGTACTGAATGAATTTAGTCTAAACTACTGGGGTTTATATCTTATGAAAAGAAATGATTCACTAATTCTCGAAAACCCGAATAGTCCCGTCTTAACACTTACATTAACTCAGACGTCGGCAATTAAACTGCCAGTGCGCGTTTTTACACCTACTGCTACCTTATGGCCGTTCCCAGCAATCCATGTGTTTCATATCACACCTATCACCGAGAAAACTTAGCCACACGAGCCGTGTCAGAGAAAAATGCTAGACGATTGTCTGCCATCTTATCCCTTTCGAGAACGAATTCACACTATTCGATCTCATCAAGGACTTAGCTTAACAGCAATAATTTGTGTTGCTAAATAAGAAAAGAATAGGCAAAGGTTTGAATGGGAGAGTTATATTTTTCACAATCAAACGAATGCGAATTAAAGGATAAAAGAGCGATATTAAAGTAGAAGACACGGGTAGAATAAAGAAAAGATATAGAAATGCATTAATCATAAATCTCTCTGCGACACACGTGAGGCAGAACGATTATTCTGAAAATTATAGCGACCACGGAACGAATTAGGATTATCTTCCTGATATCGTATGTCCATGCTATGAGTGCGTGATTGTTGGGTCGTTCATTCAAATTCCTTTTGTTTAACTTCCATTTCCTTTTGTTTAACTTCCATCTCAATTTTAAGTCTTTCTTCAGCCTCCCTTTGCTTCTGTTCTGCCTCTTGCTGAAATCGTTTCTCTTCTAATTCAGCGGCTAATCTCATTTTTTTCTCCTCTTCCTCAGCTATAAATTTCCTCTTCTTTTCATCCTCCTCAGCCTCAATCCGTTTTTGATCTGCCTCAAATTGAAGTTTTTCTAGTCTTAAAGTTTCTAACTTTCTCTGTTCGGCTTCTATTTCTTGAGCTTTCTTATATTCTGCAAGTGCAAATGCTTTTGCTTCATCAGGAGCCATCTGAAGAGCTTTTGCTTGCTTAATGAAATAATCTAGTGAATACATTATGCTTTATAAGTAGTCACAATACTCTTGATTTATAAAATGATAATTAATCAATGTAAATTAATTAACCTTGTTACTATAACAAGTGTTCTTCGTTCCTGTCCTAGAACGGTATCTTTTGTTATCATACAGTTATGAAATATATCAATAATCAATATAGTAATTTATGTAATGAAATGTCATGAAATCAACAACGTGAAAGACAATAGAAACATTACCGACAAGACACGATAATCAAAGACGAGTAAACACAATCGTAGAAATCAACAAAAATAGAAATGTGTAACTAAAATAGAATATCGTAAAAATTTACGATGACAACTACGATCAGATACTCAACAGGACAATTGACAACACAGTGTAAAAACATAGGTTTTGTAAAAAACTGAACGACAGGAAAGGTGAGACGGACGCATAATACAAACAAAATTCATCATAAAACTAAATACGAGTAAAAATAACTACCAAAAACAACAAGTAAACGTGACGAAACAGCTAAATAGATACTATTAAAAGGAACAATTAGCGATCGGAACTTCGGCAAGGTTTCCAGCCTTGGACCGGAATTATCGCTCAATTGAAACTTACAAGTTGAGCCCTACAGAACGTCTGACGAAGAGCCCGAATTGGCTTCGAGATGGATCTCGTTCGTCAGATCAACCTCCCTACCTCCCACGACGAATGTACAACATATAACATATAACATGGAAAATGTAAAGATGGACATAACTATAGAAGGCACAGCTAAAAGTAATAAAATGTACAACGAAAGCACGTTATACTCATCTCGCGTGTGCCGGGAAAAAACAATGTGCCTCGTCTCCGTGGATGTACGTCTGAGGATAAAATACTTCGCTCTGCGTATATAACAACAGCTCGCACGTAATAATGACGAATAGGTGATCCCAAGGCAGTCAGTCACTGTAAAACTTGACGTGGAGGTTGATTGATGACCTTGAGCATTTGGTAACCGTAAGTTGATTCTGATTCATCATCACACTAGGTTCCAAGTTTGAGATGTTGTCGCCTTGAAAGTTCAAATCTTCTTTTCAACCGATACTTGGATTGAGTACGTTCCTGTGAAATTATTTATTTCCAGACCACACTGGCATACCATTTACTGTTGGGTCGTTCATTCAAATGGTAAAGAACTTCATTACGCGAATGGTTGCAAAGGAACAAAAATGTCAGAAAATGTTCTTCAAAACGAACTCCAACAAGTAGTGTTTAACTGGTCACTTACTGGCAGCACACAAGTCTGTGATGACTGTACATATATTTTATTTAACGTGACACATACGGAGTGGAACAGACAAGACGATCATGGTTACAGATTACAGATGCAAATGTCATACTTTAAAGTTGCTGATCATACTCTTAAATTCTTGGAGATTCTTCAACAATCAAGTCTTCTTCTATCCAAGTGAGCTGAGGATCACTTCTGTTACCCGCTAATATACATTTACAATGAAGTCCGTTGACCTTCTTCCAAAGACGTCTATCGTGGTAAACGGATTCATGTTCAAGGATCAATCTTTGATATCATACCCGTAAAATTCCCAGACTTTCTTCATACAATACTTATGTAGCATATATATAATCCAGACAAAGTCATACACGGCAATACAATCAGGTTAGAGTCTTCTGTTGACTAACCTCTCCCAAAATCCATGCCATGACTTTGGCATTGGCGAAACGGCATATTAAAACATGTGAAGCATACAAAATCAATTAACTTCGTTTCCTCATAGGTATCCTCCCTCTACGGTAATTCAAACAAGGCAATCGACTCCGTTTGTCCATTCTAGGAATGACATACTACGATGGATTCCCGCTAGACCATAACTAGGAGCGGCCTGATACTTCAATTAAAAATCGATAAACATTCAATGTGAAATGGGGCGACACTTACATGATACTTCCACTATTGGCTTCTACATGAAGACCAATATATACATCAATAGAAATAATGGCTTCCACAAACTTGCCACGAATACAAGAAATATTCCACGGACATCAACATCGTCCGTACTGCCCCCATACAAAACATGACGTCACAATCCCTAAACTAGGTTACCCGTGCGTCCAAAGCAACTCATACTGCATTGTGCACGTCAGTGCGTGAATCAATCGAACGCACAAATAATATAAATATATTAAGACTGGTGCGTACATTTGGCAGGACCGAAGACTACCCCCTTAGGTAATAAATGTACGTAACAGTGATCTATCGTATACATGAGTCACTGCACAAGCAGGTAAAGTATCCATTACTTTTGACCTACTCAAAGATACGTTAGGATGTGCGACACAGAATTGTTGACCTACCCTTTCCAACTCAAGTACATTAATTTGTTTACGCTCCTGGATGAAAGCGACGACTGCAGAGTTACAAAAAGACAAGATTTCGTCTCTTAAAATGAGGTCAAATAAGTTCTCAAAAGACTTTATAATGTTAGACTGACTAATTCATCCATTGAAACAGATTTTCACTGCGGATACAAAATCTTCAAAATCTTTACCTTCAATTGGTAACATGGATTTAAATTTTTGTCTGTAGCCTTCTTCGTCTAAACCTTATTTACGCAAAAATACTATCTTCACCTCATCATAAACCTGTCTTTTATCATTATCTATTTCAATGTAAATGCGTAAAGCATCACCAGACAAAAGTTCCATAAATTGATCCGACCATAAACTCTTCTGAATGTTTAAAGTGGATACTTGTGCCTCAAATCTTTCCAGGTAGAACCCTATGTCTTCGTGAGGGGGTATTAAAAGAGGTAAATGTAACTTAACATGAGGGGTAGTACCGTTACCAGATGATCCACCACTACCAGATTCCTTAGTTACTTGGATTTGCAAACGTAATCGCTCTATCTCAATTGCTGTTTCACTCTCAAATTTTGCCTGGCCAGCAGCAATTTCTGCTAAACGAATTCTTTCGTTTCAATTTTGTTATTCCTTTTCTCTTTCTCTTTCTCTTTTTGCATTCTTTCTTGTCTCTTCTCTGTCTATTTCTTTCTTCCTTTTCACTTTCTTTTCTTCCTTCTTTCTTGCCTCGTCTCTTTCTTTCTTTTCTCTTTCTTTTACAATTTCTATCTCAGAATTTATATATGCGGTAAGAGCATCGCCTGATAACACAAGATCCTTGCCGTTGCGCAATTTGTGTCTTAATTTTTACAAAGTCAGCCATCATATAACAAAATGACTTTGTAATATATAACCAATATGAAATCTGTCTATTACTTAGTAGTAAGTGACCTGAATAAGGTGTACCACTAATGAGTACTTACGCAAAAAATCTTTAGCAAGGCTGGAATCATTCTTTGTAAAATTAAATATCATGAAAGTAGACTCAATATGCGATAATATCTAATGTATGCCTGAATAAATAAATGTCATAGTACGAGAACAAACAAAAAGCTAGATACAGAAGTGGAAGCAAATAAGGAAAAGACAATGTGTAAATAGCACTACATAATATCAATAAAATGAAACAAGTGTTTCCCCTGCAGATAGACAAAACTGGACGAAATGTACTTACAAATAACAAATGTAAATATAAAAAAAGATAGCCAGAGGAGAGTGACGCACAACGAACATAATCATACTAAACTAAACAGAATTTGCAACGACGGTGATACTGAACAACACGGCTAACGAATAAGAAAATAATAATCTCAGTCAGAGCGAAATATTCGACAGCACTAAATGCTGAATCCCTGAAAGAGACCATTATAACATTATAATCACGCCCTATAGAACGCCGACACTTGAATATATCTGACGATAAGATCCAAAAATCGTTCTCGCCAGCCACCCACGAGAAAAACAGATAAGAAATATGAAAGATAAAAAGAAATGAGATACGCCCTACAGTTGTAAGACCGAAAACCAAAACATTGCACAACATGTATGCACTTATCTTAATAAAGCACGAACAGCCAATCCTCGCTGCAGCTCCAATGTATCATCATAAGATACCAATGTTAACGCATCCCCGTGTGACGTGGATATGTAAATAGATCCTCAGGAATCCGGCTACTTTGTTTCCTCATTGGTATTTAGGTTTTGAAACGCATATTTTGAAGCCACGCTTATGTTTATCTGTTTCATGCGCTAATGAGCGTTTACAAATTTTCACACCCGACCGTCCTAACTAGAGGGGAGAGAACCGAGATGTTTACCTGAGTTCTCGAGCGAGCTGAGACGTCAGTCTTCGATAGTGACAGATCAGACCGAAGCGTGCGCAGGGATAATTAAGATTCTTTGAAGAGGGAAAAGACGGGAACGAACGAACGAACGAACGAACTTTATTTTCAAAGGGTTGAGAATTGGGCACGCAGGCCCGTCTGACATTCTGCCCTTCCTTTCTCTCACCTTTCATACTGAATTCATTTATTCTCATATGCATTTTACATATCAAATTCAAGGAATTTAACGTTGTAAAGTAAAATAATAATATAGCACACTCATATTAACATTAATTACTTATAAGCATGACATAACATATGTTGAAAAGTACAAACATTATCAGAGATAGATAGATAGATAGATAGATAGATAGATAGATAGATAGATAGATAGATAGATAGATAGATAGATAGATAGATAGATAGATAGAACGAACGAACGAACGAACTTTATTTTCAAAGGGTTTAGAATTGGTCACGCAGGCCCGTCTAACATTCTGACCTTCCTTTCTCTCTTCTTCCATAGTTAATTCATTTATTCTCACACGTATCCTAAATGTTACTTAAATAATAAAATAACAAGAAAGTACAATAAAATAAAATCCCAACATTGTAACAGTACAATAACAGTTACATAGATTTACAGATGCGTATCATAATTTATACTAAACAGGACAAAATTAACTTTAAAACCTACATATGATGTTATGTAATTATTTAAGAACATAACGAAATTAGGGTGGCATATAATCTGCACTCATGATGTATTTGAAAAGTCTGTGATTGAATGAATATGGACTAAGAGTATTTTTTAAGTCGTGTGGAAGAGTATTCCACAGATGAGCAGCAGAAAAAGCTAAACTTTTCTTGAATAAGTCGAGCCTAGGCTTGGGCATGTGTAATTTATTTAAGCGTTGACTGCGTCTTCCGCTGTATTTGAAAATAGGCCACAGATACGTTGGAGCATTCTGTGACAAGATTTTGTGAATAAATTTGGCTTTGTTGAAGAGAAGGCGCTTTCTTAGTGGTAATATGTTAAGATATGTATATGCGTCTACACACTGTGTGAGGTTTTTGTCTGAAATTAGGCGCACTGCACGTTTTTGTAATGAAAAGAGTCTTTTAGTGTTGGACATGGTGCAGCCATCCCAAATTGTGGAACAATAGTCTAGATGTGTTTGTATCTGGGATGTATAGAACATTTTTCGTGTCTCCTCATCTAGGAAATGTTTGATTTTAGCTAACTGGTAAACTTTTTGTGCCGTTTGTTTGGTCAGTGCTTGTACATGCGAATTCCAACTTAAATGTTGGTCAATTATGAGTCCTAGTGTTTTATATTCATTTACATTTTCAATTAAAGAGGTTCCAATGTAGAGCTGAAGTGTTGTTTTCGGCGAGTTTTGTAATTTTTGTCTAGTTGATATTATCATACATTTTGTTTTAGTGATATTTATTTGCATGCAGTTTTCATTGCTCCACTTAATAAGATTGTCTGTGTCGCTTTGTAATAATATTTCTAGCGTGTTGCAACTTTTATCACTAGTATAAATGGTACAGTCATCGGCAAATAGGTCGCAGGATGAGTGCTCGATGTGTAGTGGAAGGTCATTTATGTAAATGGAAAAAAGTAGAGGGCCGAGAATAGAACCCTGAGGAACACCAGTGTCAATAATAGTTGGGCTTGACAAGGAGTTATTGTACCACACTACTTGCTGTCTGTCGGACAGGAATGATTTAAGTAATGTCACTAGTTTAAAGTTAACTTTCATTGTTTCTAATTTTCTTATTAAAACAGCGTGATCTAACATATCAAATGCTTTCCTAAAGTCTACAAAGATTGCTCCACATATGTTATCGTTATTTATGTTTAGGTGCAAGTTGTCTATCATCTTAGTTAGAGCTGTGTGGCATGAATGCTTTTGTCGAAACCCTGACTGACTGTCAATTAGCAAGTCATTGCTAACTAGGTAATGTAGTGTTGCTTTATGTATGTGTTTTTCTAGTGGTTTAGAAAGCGATGATAAAAGAGAAATAGGTCTATAGTTACCAAGATTACTGTTATCTGACGAGCCAGGTTTGAAGAGAGGATATACTTTGGCAATCTTAAAGGCTGAAGGAAAATAACTTTTAGCAATACATTGATTATATATAAAAGTTAGTGAATCACTAATAGCTGGTGCGGCGTAACGCAGTATTCGATTACTAATTCCGTCAAGCCCTGATGAGCTATTATCCTTAAGGCCAATAAGATAGTTATACACTTCATTAACTGTCATAAAAGGAATGTCGGGTGGAACTGAGTTTGTACATTTGTTTTTACAGAATGCTGAAAGTTTGTCTAAGTCACTACAGGAAGGTGGTATTGTGGATTTCAGACCGTTTATTTCTGCTTGAAAGTGATTGCTGAAGTCGGTGCAAGTAAATGAAGTGTTGGAAGAGAATGAGTCTGGTGCATTACGTTTTTTCGCTAAGGTGTTAATTGCCTTCCATATTTCCTTACTATTTGATTTGTTCTGAACTATATTTCTAAAATGATTTTTCTTTTCTTTCCGAATTAAATATTGAACTTTGTTCCTGTATACCCTGTATGTGTTGAGGTCCTTATTTTTGTGCGCTTGATCTCTCTGCCTCATAGCCTCCAACACTTCCTGCGTGATCCACGGAGATTTTAATTGTCGTTTGACGCGAATTTCCTTAGCTGGTACGTGCGTGTCAAAAACATTATAAAAAATTTTTGTCCAGTATTCAATAGCGTCATCCGGATCAGGAAGTTGGTAAACACGGGCGAGAGGTGCAGTTAGCAAGTCATTTAAAAATAATTCCTTACTGAAATGTTTGAAACTTCTAAATTTGATACTTACATGTTTATTTTTTGGAACTTTACATTTATTCTTTGACCATGTACAGCATACTGGATAGTGGTCACTCATTGCAATATTAGGGACAGAGCATTCTATGATGTTTTCTGGGCAAGTTACGTAGATGTGGTCGATTAGTGTGGTTGATGCTTGTGTTACTCTTGTAGGCTGGTTAACTATTTGTTTTAAGTTGTACGATAATATTATATTTTTCCATGTTAGATTTGAATTGTGTATATCGATGTTGAAATCACCAAGAAGAACAACCTCCTTGACTGTGGCAAATACATTGTCCATCATTATGGTGAAATCTTCGTACCATATAGGTCCTGCACTAGGATTTCGATAAAGATATCCCACCAGAAATGGGCCCTGATTCGGTAGCTTTATTTCCAACCATACACATTCTATCTCTGCTGTCTCTAAGTCGTTTCTGCGGCGAAAATTAAGGGAAGTGGAAATATAAACTGTTATACCTGTCTCTTGTTTTTTGCTTGCGTCTCGCCGAATAGTTTTAAAACCATTTAACGCAATGTCATCGTCTGTTATTCTGTCATTTAGGCGACTTTCTGAAAGTCCAAAAATGTGAAAATTATTACTTAGAATGTATGTAAGTTCGGGGAGTTTACCTAGAAGATGGTAAATATTCAGATGACCAAGTCGTAGACCATCCTTGTGAAGCCACGGTACATAATTACCAGCCATGTTTGTATAGTAAAAAGAAAGATATATTTAAAAAAAAAATAAAAATAAAAAAAAAATATAAAAAATTAGTTAAAAAACAGTTAGGCTATGCACACAAAAAGCGCAAAATATTTTTACGAATTAATACTTCACCAAGGAAGTGGAATTCAAGAAATGAGAAATTGCAGAAAATACAATATTAAAATAATTAATACAACTAATAAAAAACAATTTCAACTGAGTATATGAAAATTGTCACAAAACAATCAGGCATACAACATATCACACCAGAACTGCTCAACACAACAAAGTGAAGTTAAACGAGAGATGGAAGAAATTAATAATAGTCACAAGTCAGACAAGTATACAACACTTCACACCTTAACACCGAAAATTCTAACAAATTGAAGCTACGCGTGATAATAAGAAATTTAAATTGTAACGAAATAAGTAATCAAAGAAAATTTTTTTAGAGGATATTAACCGATAAACTATTTAAAAGTTCTGATTATTACCGTTGTATTAAAAAATCAACAAATGTTCAAATGGAGTGAAGGCTGTAGTAACAGAGATTTAGTGAAGCAAAGTGTTTGTTCGTCAATAACTGACGTCTCTGCCGGGCATATAATAGGGATGACTTTGGGCAGACATCATTAATGCTTGTCTAAGTGACGCAGGGCTGAATTGCATCAGATAGACAAGTTCAGGGTTCCACTGAGGACGATAATAAGAACTAGGGGAGGAAGCATGGTGATCTCTGATTTCTTCCGTCCTTGTTGTAGTGTTGGTAGGAGTATTCTGAGCCTGGGACATTGGAATACTGTTGGTAGAGGTACCTGAGTGGGGCTGCCTTGTGACTAATGGGGGAAACATGGTATCATAAGATTCGGCTTCCTGATTGAAAGTGGCGTTGTGATAGCTGGAAGGCTGCCTGCTTGCAATAGGTGTGCTTCTTTGGGGGTAGGTGGGGTTTGTGATGTGTTGTAATTATATGTTGATGTCTCAGTAGATTTCGTTGCATTCTCTATATGGGTTGAGCTGTCTTGTTGTGTCCTTTCTGGATATTTTATGTTTTTGGCCAGGATACTGCTTCCCAGTGTGGATGTGTGAATTTGATCTCTGTAGAGTCGTTTCTTAGGTGCTCCTGAGTTAGATGTAAAGAATGGAGTATTGTTGATGAAGCCAAGGCCGTTTTGTTTACAATAGTTCTGTAGTTTTGTGTTGTAAGTGTCCGCTGTGCGACGCTGAAACCCATAGCATGGTGGTATGATTGATGAAATAAAGATGGAGGCTTTGGGAAATTTTTGTTTTATTGTAGCCACCAATCCTGAGGGGTTTAGGCTCTGCTCATTCATGATATCATTAATTCCTACGTGTAGTGTTGTTTTTGTTATCTTGTGATTAATATCGAACTTATTAATTATGTCCAGTAGTCTTTTAATACCAGCCCCCGGCACTGTCATAACTGAAACGATGTCTTCTCTTGTAGTGGACATTCTTTCACAATAAATACCCTTCAAGAGGGAGTCACCAATTACAATATGTGTAACGTCACTACGTATTTCTTCACTTTGTTTTCTATTAGATTGATGCTGCTGCCTTTTGTGGTGTTCTTTTTGTGGACTGTCGTGATGGCTCTGAGATTTGTGAATTTGGTTTTCGGGCACTGGAACGTTGTCTGGTAGGGATGCTGATACCTGCTCATTTTCTGTTGAACAATCCTCAAGAACTTGAAATCTGTTGGTAATTTTGACTCCAATGGGATATGTTGTGTTTGTGAGTGTCTCTTCGTGTTTTTTGTGTACAGTTTGGTGGTGACCTTTTTGCTGATTTGGCGTATTTTTATGTATGGATTCTTCGCAATCTTCTACTATTGTTTGAGGATGATCTGGTTGTCTTATCTTATAGAGTGAGAAGTCTCTCTGCAGTTTTTCGATGATGTCCTTCATGCTAGAATTGTCTTCCCTCAGAGATACTATCTCCCTTTTAAGAAGTTCGTTTTCGGCCTTGAGCGATGTCTGTATACTAGACATGAGATCACCAATTAAACTTCGTAGCGTGTCCTCCATATTTTGCATTAGCTCCTGGCAGCACGACACAGGTAACTTCGTGGTGTCTTCTTTTTGTTGCTCAAGAGATACAGTTTCAGCTTTTCGTATATTTTCATGGTCCATGGGGTATTCGATGGCCAACATAGGTTTAGAAATTGTAGGGGTGTCTGTTTCAGTGAAACTGTTTGATGTCCGTGATCCCAGGAGACGTAATTTGTTGATCTACGGCAGGCGGTGATAATCAAAGAAGGCCAAAGGCATGGCCAAGTTTCTTTGATGTCGTTTCGGCGTAGCGAGGGAGCGAACCATAGAATCCTCTTTTTCGGGAATTGAACCGTAGATTTTCTCTCATACGGCCAAAGGCGCGACTTATAGCAACCTTCAGTGGAAAAAACACAATTTCTGTATAAATACTCCGTCCTCGTAAAGTCACTCAGAAATTCTTGAAGAATCTAAGCACGACGGACTAGTACCTTTTCTTCACTAATTGTGTTAAATTGTCCCGTGGGGATTTAAATTTCTGATTTGTGATAACAAAAATTGTGCTTAAGCGTTAAAATGGGTTAGGTACCATTTTATTAAATATAATTCCCTAGAGGTTAAAACTAAGTGAAATAACCTAATGCATAGATATTTATTGTCATTCGTTCAGAGTAATGTAATTCCTAATACCCCAATTTTTTCTTACACAAGAAGATACGGCTTAGCGGACTTAGTATTATTAAGTGTGACGGATCAGTGACCGAATAGAATTTGTTTATACTTCAATGTGTGAAATTAAATAATTGACTAGAGTAATGTTATGTGACTAAACAATAGCTGACAATCAATTAGCTAGTGGTGTCAGGCAGATTTTGTTAAAGTGCGCATATAAATAAATCGAATAAAGACTTTGTGCGCTGTTCTTTTTCTCGCAGGCAATACGGGAGAGGGCACATACCCTTCTTTCCCGACATGCCGTAGCAAAAAACGTACGGACAGATGAATAGCAGTTTATATATGTTTTTTCTTCCTTATCTAGCACTCGAATCACAAACCAGCTGCCAGCGGTCTTAACTAGCATCAGTAACAATTCTTATTTAATATCGGGTCTTTGATGTTGAGCTGTGCGGTCCTAATGCTTCATTCAGAGAGAGAGACCAAAAGTATAAACAATAAGTATTAAGTATAACTGGACATACAAAATACCCAGATTTTTTGCACTCTTTTTATCAGCCCGCGGTAGCCAAATATACACACATATTTTTCCGACTTCTGACAATTGTGTTTCAAAGTGGATTTACCCAGGAAAATACATTGTTTCAGAATCGGTACTCAACACCAGAGAGAAAACCCGATAGGATATACCCTCATCAACATTTTTTGATTAACAGTTTACAAACCAGACGTCTCCTTTAACTATTGGAAGTACTGTCCACGGTGAACACTAGATCGTGGTTTATATTTTGCTACATGAACTATCTGATGTGACATTATCAAATCCAATAAGCACCACCAAAGTAGGCGTTCCCCTTAGGAAAATTAATCATTCGCGGAGGAACTGGGGCTTACTTCGGAGAAGCACAACACTGGATTATAATGCATGTTCATTGATGTTTACGTTCAAGAGGTCGTTAGCAAATAGTAAGTAAAGTGTGACTGATGTGGCCACGAATGACAGAATGAGAGAAAATATGTTCTAGTTACGGAAACTTTACCATCCTTTATTTTCTTTGCAATTACTGTTATTTTACGGGTTAGCTTAACTAGGAACTTTGTTCTTTGCTTATTGTCTATTCTACACCCTAGTGTTAATCTTTGACCATTTTGCGGGTTATTAACTTCTTGCGGGATCTTTTCTCAACAGAGGTGAAGGCACTTATGGAGTTATTTTCATAATTCTGTAACCTATGATTTTATTGATTTCTATATGTTTGATGTTGTGAAGAGTTTAATGATAATAAACTAAACAAAACTTAATTAATTGTGTTGGTCAGCCTAGCCCATTACCCAATCTCCATTTACCATAGTTTTCACGTTTGTGTGTCTTGTTGTCACATAACTGTGTGTGTAGATACCTTATAATTACCATTATAGGGAAGTGTGATAGATTGTCTTCTTCTAAAGATAGTCGTATAGATAGGCTGGACTAGAGAATTCACTCATTCCAGAGACAGATCTTCACCTTAATCTATTCACTCGCGGAATCTATTCTTATACTTTCTTTCTCAGATAACCCCACTATTTCTGTTCTATTCAGACGGGACCAAATAAATCTCTATACCTATCTAAATTTACGACACCCTGCAAATACCATGACCTAGAAATCTTGAAACGCCATTGTAAAACATACAATCAGAGTTTGAATAAATAGTATGTGTCCAGAGCCTGATAAAAGGCGAACCCACGTATAGTCAGTAAATCTAGTCCTCCGATCTAATTCAACGACTGAAACGAAGACTTGATTCGGTAACGTAAGATGACAGTGATCTTCGTTTTAAACGCAATGTTCCAAAGGTGTCGATGTAAAGTACCCATGACATATATTTCTTCTGGAAACGTTAGGATATGAGATTACTGGAACTCCGAGAAAAAAATACGTTGGGGTGACCTTGTTGGATTCATACTGTTCGTCACACCGTTTCACGGTATCTTGGCAGCGAAGTGATGCAAATAACGGGCAAAGTACATGATCCAGCTTCCTTTAATAACGATAATCGTGAGATTGGTAATCCATCTCGAGTCTTGAATTAGCATGCACGACTTTGTTGTGTAATGAGTGTAATATGTCAGTCATCAAAAACCGTCCAAGGCCTGGGCATTACCTTCCAAAAAGCCATCGCAGAGTGTAGCGAATACAACGATTTTCGACCTACTAGATAAACCAAGACGCAGCTCCATCATCTAGATTATGTGGCATTATATATTTATGTAACAGTTTCTGCCGAAATAATGTTCACAGCATAAGACCATGTCTAACAACAGACGGAGCCTCCCATATCTGTGGCATTGTAAATTATATAGTTCAGTCCAGCTCGCTGTCTTTACGTTGTCTAGGGTATAATTGATTGTTACCACGAGTTCATACAACTTGCAACATCAACCATACAAAGGCTTTCCAAATCGCCAATATAAGAATAATAATAATAATATTGAGTACCAAGTCCCACTGGTATTTCTCCACATTTATTTTACGCCACGGATTCACAATATGACATTATACTTCCAGCAAGCATTAATCCATTCCATGAACATTTCAAGTACTACTAGTACTCATTCGTGATAATGATTAGCAACACTTTTCCAAAGGTTCGTCTTGGAACACGATCCGGGCTTCCCATTCAATGGGTAAACAACATAATGCTCAAGTTACTACGCAAAACATTCACACGTCATCTGCCAAACACACATAACTACAGTTTACACTAGTGCCGCGCTACCAGCACCAGTCATCCTCATTACTTCTCAGATGTAGTGTGCAACAGCCAACGCCACAGTAAGTTAAATCTCTAAAAGTCGCTCAGTGACATTGCGCAAGGGGCAGTGAGCGGCGCAAACTTTACTGTTAGAAAATCTTGATATCCAAATGTTAAAAGACACTTCACTGGGGGCAGCGAGCATCATGAAATTTCAAATGTTGAAAATGTTGCTGATTAGAAGTTAAGGTACGTATCACTTAGATTTGACAACATGGCAACAAAACATGTCAATGGTGACCACAAACAAGACGTGAAACATCGAAGTATAACAACGCGTGTAAATCCATGAACCAGTGAGCAGATTCATGAACAGGCCACAAACATGAGCGCAGATGAATGTACCGAAAGCGTTAAAATTCTTGAAACAGCGCGTCTATTCTTTAGTATTCCACAAACGTAAGCTCTGATGATAGGAACTAGTGGTAAATGTACTCTCCACGAACATGCCACTTAACTAGATATCCCGTGTTGCATGAAATCAGTAACATAAATCGATAGTGGGCTTGTGCCTGTGTCAGTTAAATGCGCAAGTAGTTATATTGATTTTATTTTCAATCAGAGTTAATCCTTTATATGTTGTTGTTGTTCAAGTGCTACATGCATTCCGCCTGAGATGGAGATTCTTGACTTTTGTTAATTTTTCTTTCAAGGTTCGTTCTTCTCTTATAGGTTTAGTGATAATCAAAACGGTCCCAAAATGACAAGGTATATCCAAACTGTAACGTTCCAAACAAATAGCAATGCAGTAAATTCAACCAGAAGTTTATTTAACGTCATTCGACAAGCACTGGTATTTTCACAATGACATGATCGTTTACTTACGTATAAACAAAATAGTGAGTTATATCCAACAGAAATAAACTACTGATCTTCATAAATCTCCAAGACGAAACTTGAATCTGGCTTGCCTAACTCAACACAATGAATTCCTAGCAAATCTCTTCCTTTTCTCGCATTTTCCCACCTTTTATACAGCTACTTCTTTTTCCCGCCATTTTCCACACGTCTCGCTAATTTTCCACACGTCTCGCTCATTTTACACACGTCTCTCTGTTTTCGACATTTTGCACACGTCTTTCTGTTATTTCGACATTTTTCACACGCCTCACTTTTCCACCTTAACAATTGGAAAAAAAAAACAAGATCACAACTCTCACTTCACCCTTTCCGCGCATAATACCCATCCATTATTATTTTCTGGGACTGCCCTACATTTGCCCTCTCAGAGCCGTTACTGCTAACTGAACTTTTTATGATACTGCGTTTTGTGCGAAAACGCCGTATCTGCTTTTAATGTCTGTCATTCCTACATGTAGCATTATAGCACGTATAAATGCTAGTGTAGTAGCAGGGATAACGCTAGCGTGGTAGGCCACGCAATCACTTACGTACCGGGGCCCCCAAATGTTTCCCAGAGGGAGAAATTTGCGTACTATCAACTAACTATCTCATCCTAGTGAC
The DNA here is from genome assembly GCA_024509875.1 of Oreohelix idahoensis. Lineage (NCBI taxonomy): Eukaryota > Metazoa > Mollusca > Gastropoda > Stylommatophora > Oreohelicidae > Oreohelix > Oreohelix idahoensis. The sequence continues at coordinate 158,572 of JAMPIV010009805.1, forward strand.
TGTTATAAACACCTAACCTATTGGTAGAGGCTCTCAGAAAAAAAAATTTAAAAAAATTATTATTATTTTTTGTGTGTGTGGTAAAACCAGGGATCCCATTATATTTATAATGGGTAAAACGGGGGATACTTAAAATTTGTTAATACACTTCGCCATTAAACAATATTGATGTACACTACTTCTCGACAATATCAATATGAACAACGCTGTGAATTAGTCATCACCATAATGTTAACATACTTAATGCTAACATTTTCCAAAAAAAAAAAATTGCATACGATTTTCATCGGTTGTGCAAACAACACAAACAAAAACAAACAAAAAATACTTTGACAATATTCAACAGAAGTGACGAATATTCATTAAGTATTCAACAATCTTAAATGTAGTAGCTGCAACGAACATCAGCCTAACTGCATAGAAATAGTGGTCAAACATCAGACCGTGGGACGCAAAAAATGTAATATATATTCACTATGACATGGGGAAATACAAACATGGCAATATTAATCTATAATTTTATAAGAAATATGAACTGGAGCTGTACGCTCTCGTAACTGTCAATATAAAACGTGGTAAACATAATACAATCATATGATACATGCGACCCTATCCAACCACTGCAATCAGTGATTTATCAGGATGTATATGGGTCTTAAACACCAAAAATCTGGACAAGTTGTGGTGAACTGTCTGTGTGTTCGTCGTAAAATCGAAATTTAGAATTATTAATGGAAAGCATGTAATACACTTACAAAGTATTTGTTAACAAAAAAAAATGTCTCTAATCTCCAGTTTATGTAATGGTCGTTACTATAAGGGAGGACAACAATACCGATACAAATAACTATCGGGTGGTGGAGTATGAACGATCTCAGTAACACACAAACCAAGTACCAAACTGTTTATAGGTTCTTCATCAAATAGCAAATCTGCATGCAAATACAAATTCATTATAATGGACAACAATTAGTCAAGAAAATATACTGCGGCGTTCCGCTTACAACGTGACAATGGTCAGAAAAATACAGGTACATCAATATGTGATGTTTATTTCTCAATACAAGGTTTATCAACATGTGAACATATCCGTTACCATGTTAGCGATTTCTCATGGAATCGTCATGTTTTGCATGTAACAATGTACGTACTTTTTCGCCAATCCGCGAACTGTGTTGAATAGCATATAAGTTGTACAAAACTTGCAAAATATGTCACCAAATCAAATTTTAAGTAAAAGTATATATGTCTCAGTTATTTAATGGAGTGGGGTGTATATTGGGATACATGACGGAGTAGGGTTTATCACCATGGGAGGGGAACGAATGTCAGTCATGGGAATGTACTCGGAGGTCTTAGGGGCATTAGCTTTTTCAGTGGGGGTAACAATGTCCTCATTATCTTTTACCGATGTCCGATGTGGGTATCTAATCTTCTTGTGCACTTGGTATTTATACATCAAACAGCTTAAAATTTAAAACACCAACTATGCTAGCCAAAATCAATAGTCCAGACACTCTAGTATGTCGGATCATGGCCTCTAGTGTGTGGACAGTGTCTAATTCTGAAAAAAGAGTGGACATATCTACTGACTGTAATGTAGGTAGTCGAGGAGGGACTGTAAACATATTCACCGGATTCAGGAATGCGAAAAGGGGTTTCCAGACTACGGAAAGAGTATTTTAGAATTTGATAGACACATTAACATAGGTAAAGTCATTTTGAATAGTGAAGGATGCTCGGAACGGGGCGTTGATTTAGAACGATCCGTCTGTGATGGAGCATGTCGGAGAAGGTGAAAAGAGATGGAAAGGCGTTTAGATGTGTAGGGAAGAGTAAATTGACGTCTGATTTGTCATACATCTTTGAGAAAGGGTAGTTGGCTCGAATAATGTGAGTAAGCCATATACGGTCATCGAGGTTGTAAACTAAGGGTAACATGTGTGCGAATCGAATGGTTCGAGTACAAATGGTATGTGTCTTAACAGCATCATTAAGAAAAATCGTCAAAATACATTCTCGATGCGATTGAACATTATAAAACGGTTTTTCCATAACACAAAAGGAAAGCGGGGAGTTAACACATTTCAAAAAGCTCTCATGTGTCATAATGGAAAAATACGTGTGTGCTTTGTTAACAGCCATTTCGTATGCTGTCGTATCATATGTGGCGAGGGGGTGGATATTTGTGTTACTATCGTAGGTAATGGACGGACGAATAGGTGTAGGGATTGAGTGAATCATATACAGGTCATACTCGTCATCGACAATTATTAAAGGAATAGCGAGAACACGATTAGTTCTGACTGCGAAAGAATCGCGTCAAGTCGTAAAGAATCGTAGTACTGAAAGAGATTATGATGTTGAATTAGTGATGGACGGAGTGTATGTGGGAGGATAGTGGACAAGTGGTAGAATAATTCTAGAAGATCAGTGGGAGGTAAAAGGGAGGGAGGTAAGCGACTTAACTTGAGCATGTCTATGTGCGACTCTAACATAGTTAGCGATTGTGTAATGTGTGCGTATAGTGTGTTTGCTTTTGTCACAAAATTCATCAAGAATAAATAAGAGTTCAAAAACTGTTCTAAAGCATAAGTCCAATTTTTAAGATTTTCAAAGGCAAATGTGGTGTAATTTTTACAATGATTGAGTACGTCTCTAACATCATTGAGCACTCTTCTGTTTGACTTAATTGGGTATTGGGTGTTATTTAATATGGTAACACTTTTACTGAGAACATGTGTCATCACTCTCTGGTTAGCCTGGATAACATAGTGTTCTAGATCTGCGAATGTTTGCGAAAGTTCATCAATTTCTTGACGTAGCGGTGCAAAAGATTTAATCATAATGACAGTCCATGTCGACGAAGAATCTGAAATAATTCTATAACATTCAAACACAGTGGCGTCACGCCATAATAATTTGTTAGTATCTCTGGTTATTACAGACGTCGTAACTGTCTTTATCATCAGTATCATCAGCAGGATCTTGACTGAGGCTGACATCTTTCTGAAAAATAAAATTTCTTACCAAAAAAATTTATACTAATGACTTTAGATGATGGTGGGGAATGAAGGGGAGTACTAAGTAGAGGGAGTACTCATCGGGTACTATAGCTGGGGGAGTACCTTTTGGTTATTAGAGAAGAATGATTCTCCAATAAACCAATAATCGTTGAACTGGACGTTTACTATGTTGACACGATGAACTTGGCGATGTCCATCAAGGTAACTTCTTTCCTCGTCAATCGTTGATCACAAGAGGATGGCGTATTTCGCACTGTCGAGTGGGTGGTGGCTCCAGCTGTTGAGGGTAAGGATGAAGTAGTTTTGAAATGGTGCACCTTATGCTGCATTTTGTGGGGGCTGTCTGCATTTTCTTCGCAATTTCATACGTACGTGCTCTTGAGGTAACCTCACAAACTTTGCTAACGGTGGGGAGTCATCTGTTGAGCCAGAAAATGGGCGCTTCGTTGCTGTGCAAAATTCATTGTTGTCTGGATTGATCATACGTTCGTGGTCACTCTCGGTATCTGCCGTATCAAGGTCAGATTTGTGTCTCAATGGAGGTGAAGGAAGAATAATATCATCTTCTTTAAGTGTGCTTATAGCGCTGTCTGCGTTTTCTTCATTAGACGGTGCTGTGTGTCGAGTATCATTATCTTCAGTATACTGGTTGTTGTGGATTGTTCTACTTTGAATCACCTGCACGGGCGTCTCGTCGTCACCTTTCCACTGTTCATCAGAGTGGTAGTTGCTTGTTGACGGTTATTCATTTCTATAGTATGGTTGTTGTACAATTGGCTGGCAGTAATCTATCCTGGTGTCAGGGTGTTCAGGAGTAACGTGCTCAGCCTGTAACCTGGTGTCGTGAAATATTCTAATCCACATATATAAATTATCAGGTAAATATAAAGCCTAACAAATACATTTAAGAAAGGAAGAAGAATGGTAAAGAACAGTGCTGTCACAATGACAGTACTCGAAATCCCCCTTGTTTTCTACTTCGTAGGCAAATTGTAACGCTTTCACGTTGATAGTAAAAGCCTACTGTATTATTACCCGCGTTCTTCAATGAAACGTGTGCTGTATTTCTTGCAAAAACATTGAGATACCAAGCTGAACAATGACCTAATTTTAATATTTCATTCATTCCATTTTATACACGGCGTAACTAAAGACAGATGGACTAAAGGATAGAGAGAAGGGAGAGGCATAAAGCCGAACACGTGCAACACTAAACACGCGTCGCGCGATACACAATTACTACTATCACGCGTGTAAGGCCACATGCACTAACTTTTTCGGACGGACAGTGATAAAAACACTAACCTTCCCAGAGTTAGGTTTTTAAATCATGAAAAACTCTTATTAGAAAGATGACAATAGATGGGTTTACGTTTGAAAACATTACAGTACCCAGACAGCACATCTTCGAAACAGGAGGTAGAAGGAATTGCATATTTTGAACGCAGCATTTTAGCTCTATTAAATATATATATTTGGGTTCCTTAGGGTTTGCTGACAAAGAATATGTACAACGTTATGCAAATAGTCTAGGAATTAACAAGTTATAGCCAAAATAAAATGATGGTGCTGTCAGACAACACCCAAAATCAGAATCGCTCAGTGGTAGATTTTTTTACACCACCATTGTACGGGAAATGGGCCACAAGTTACATTTGAACTGATTGGCTGGAATGATATGTAAGGCTAAACACGATTAGTCGGACTATAAATGCTATCCTTGGTTGTTAGGGGAGACGTAGGAAGTTAAAATTTTTTCAAACACTTGTCGAAACGTGGCTCCATTGGCCAGACTCGCTGATATACTCACTTAGGAGCGTTAGTTCGAGACCACTAGTTCAAATAAGCTTGATAAAGCAACAGTGCGTTGAAGCCAGCTCATATTTTTGCTAAATAAAAGCCTGGAACATAAGCAGATGGGAATTTGTGCCAGTATTTGTGCCAGAATTCATTGCTAGTCAACGTATCTGTGTTTGTTTCCATGAATTGTGGGACTGTGGTCTTGACGTTATTGAGCAGCACCTGGTCAGAGCTTTGCTGAATCCAGAGTCGGACAGCATACTCCTTGGTCCATTTAGCTATCAGTGAGGTGTCTCCAGAGCACAGGGGAGAAATCGAGCAGAGGAGTCTTTTCCTGCCGCCATCACGCAAGATAAGCTGATCTGGCCAGCTGAGCTCAACATTATGTACCCCCATCTTAAAATAACATTGTAACATAAACTTAAGAGGGGAAGTAAATTGTTTTAATATCAGGAACTGAGAACATCTCCAATACTAGTTCCAATAAAGACAAACTATTGAAGTCATGATGACAAATACCAACAGAGCTTGAACAAAACAAAACCAGTATTACCTCATATTACTACTACACAACTGACACACATATGATACTTTTAATAATATATGTCACTACAATATTCATATTGATAAATTCTGTACATATACTTGTAATTAAAATTGATTGTGATTCCTGGTTCCCTTTGTATTTGAATCAGGACACATATTCATTCATGACAGCAATGAATACATATTGTTATTTGAAAAGTTATCAGTGACTCCTTTAAGATATCCTTGTAGAGTGTTTTATGTATGTGAGTGTCACAGTGTTGTCAAGTGTGGTGGAATAAATTAAATTGTTTATCTGTCTGTTGTTGTTATGACTTACACTTCATCATACACATACCCTAGACATATAACGTAGTCATCACACTATTCCAGAATAATTCTGACTGAGGTATACATATGTGGCAGCAAGTAAGGTTATATATAATACACTACTCTTATTAGATATATATACCTTCACAGCTGATCTCAGTCAGTACACTAAGTCCCCTATAAATATTTATAACATCCCACTTCACCACATATATTGGGGTCTCGCTCCGGGATTTTGAATCTTTCCCTATTAAAAATATTGGGGGTAATTCACTTCAGGGAATATAAGAATTAAAAGGTATCCTTGGGTGGAATTAAATAAGGTTGAGCTCACGGTGCCTGTGTTGTCCATTAGATATATATTTAGAGATTGAATTGTTGGTTAGACATTGTATAAATTTACCTGATAGACAATGGCGGACCTGGCCAAATTTCGATCTGCTGCTGTTCAGACTGCAAAAGAGTTAGGATTAGATGGGCAAGTTATGGTTGCCTATGTCACTACAGAATGTGACAAATTTATTGAACGCGAAGAAAGAAGGTTTGAAGCCGAAAGAAAGTTAGAGGCTGAAAGGGAAATTAAGAAGTTACAATTTGAGGCTGAGGCTGAGACTAAGAGGTTGCAGATTGAGGCTGAGGCTAAGAAATTGGAAGCAGAAGAAAGAAGATTGACTGCAGAAAGGGAAGCAGAAGAAAGAAGATTGACTGCAGAAAGGGAAGAGAAGAAATTAGCTGCAGAAAGGGAAGCAGAAGATAAAAGATTACAAAGGGAACATGAGTTACGACTAAGGGAGTTTGAGTTTCAAGGCCATGCTCCTGAAAATGGTGCCAGTCCCTTTGCCTCTGATGCCACTGCTAGCCAAGGAGCCTCAACCTCAGCTATGAATTTTCATTTAGATCATTTTGTTGAGAAAGACGATGATATAGAGAGCTATCTAAATAGGTATGAACTATTAGCTACCACGTATGGGTTAGAGAGAGAAAGGTGGAGCTTAAAGTTATCTCAAGGACTTCGTGGGGCAGCTTATGAAGTTTTTGCAAAAATGAGCAGAGGTGATCAGGAAAATTATGACATGCTAAAGCAGGCTCTTTTGTTAAGATATGAAAAGAATGCAGAATTTTATAGGAAAAAATTTAGGAATGCTAAACTACTGTCAGGTGAAACCTATCACCAGTTCTCTGCACGAATAGAGACATACTTGGAGAAATGGACTTCTCTGGGGAAAACCCAAGATCTTAAGGAAATGGTCCTTATAGAGCAATTAAGAGAGTCCATGGCTCCAGACCTGAGAAAGTTTCTCATGGAACAAGGTGCAGAGAGGCTGGGTGAGTTGCTAAATGTTGCTGAAAGGTATCAAGCAGCTCAAGCAGAGGTAACAGGTAATAAAAAGAAACAAGTGGATAACTTTAGGGCACCACAGAACTTTAATAAATTTGATCCTAGGGATCAAAACAAAGGTAAGCACCAATTTGATAGGCCACGGTATGAAAATAAAAATAAATTCCCACAATTCGATGAAAGGAAATATGATGAAAGAAAATCTTTCAACCAAGGAAAAAGGTGGTGTAAAAATTGTCAGATGGACAATCATGACACTGACCGTTGCAGAAGGAAACCTGTGTATATGGCAACCCTTCAGGTCAGGTCGACCTCAAGACAGGAGGAGGATATTATGTTGGATACCACTCCAGAAGAGATGAGGAAGGCACAGGCTGGGGATAAAACACTCAAGCCTTGTTTCAGAAAATTGTCAACTTGTCATACAACTCCAGGCAAGGGAGACTTTTACATGAAAAACAAGTTGATGTATAGGAAGACTGGAGCTAGATCCAAAGGTCAGGGACAGCTGGTACTTCCTAAAAGATATAGGGCAGACTTAATAAGGAGCCTACATGTGAGTCCAGGTGGGGACCATGAGAAGATAGGTACCATCATTCAAAAGGTGGCTCACAATTATTATTGGCCCAAAGCAAGATGGGACATTGAGAATTTTGTAGAAAGGTGTAGCATAGCACATGAGGGAACACCCACAAGTGGGAACATGGATCAGGACCTGGACACGCCACGGGGCAAAATTAGGCCTGATAATAAAAAGAAAAATAGATTTGATAAAGTGGACCAAATGGAATGGGAAGCCCCTTTTCACGGACAAGCTTCACTTAACTGTTTTACAATGGCCACTATGCGGAGAGTGCAAAAAGATGTCTTACCCCAGGATAAGCCGACAATCCCTCAATCGGCCTTAAACAAACTGGAGGAAGAGGATGTAGAGAGGAAATCTCTCATCAAGAATTTTAAGTGGGGAGAAAGCCCCAAAAGAAAAATTGGTAGCGGTCGTTTTGTGAATCATAATTCTGGGAGGAAAAATCATCACTATAAAGCTTCGAGTGGAAGAGACCATACCGGTGCATGGACAAATAGGTCCACACAATTAAAGGTCCATATGTAGCTTTGTTTAGCCCGTGGCCTGATGAAAAGGCAGAGGAAAACATTACATCTTCATACCAATATGTGAATGAGCTGACCACTCGGTTAAAAACTGGCTGGAAACTTGCCAATGAAAATTTGAAACAAGCCAGGAAGAAACATGCTGCCTATTATAACAGGAAGGCGAAAGACAGAAATTTGGCTGTGGGAGAGAAAGTACTGCTTCTTTTGCCCGGGAGTCAGAATAAGTTACAAATTGGATGGCAGGGTCCATATACAGTTTTAGAGAAGGTGTCTAGAACAAATTATAAGATAGATAAGAAGGGGAAAGAAAAAATCTATCATGTGAATCTCCTGAAGAAATATTTGGAAAGAGAACATCAGGAAGAGACACACTTGTTGACCTTGTCCATCGCCATGGAGATGAAAAAGGAACCACTTTCATCATTTGAATATCCATTACACCCCTGTGAGACAGCAGCACAGGTGAAAATCAGTACACATTTAACGAAAACTCAGAAAGAGAGAGTGCAACAGGTTCTAAATAATCATGCAGAGGTGTTAACAGACCGACCAGGGCATACAAACCTATTGGAATATGATATGAAACTGATAGACCCCACACCTGTCTGTATGAAACCATATTCGATTCCGTTTGCTAAGGAGAAAGCTTTGAAGGAAGAGATAGACTATCTGTTGAAGGAAGGAATTATTTCGCACAGTGAATCTTCGTATAGTTCCGGTGTTGTACTCTTAAGGAAGCCCTCTGGAGAACATAGACTCTGTATAGATTACAGGAGACTGAATGCTATTACAGAAGGACAGGTGGATCCATTGCCGGATACAAATCAGCTGTTTGCCAGACTAAATAAAGCTAAATATTTCTCAAAAGTGGACCTGAGTAAAGGATACTATCAGATTCCAGTAAAGCCTGAGGTTAGACCATTCTTCTTCTTCTTCCGTCCTTAGCCACCGACCGTCAAAGCAGTCAGTAGCCATTACGCCTAGTGGCGTCTTAGGGCAACAGCAGATAGGTTTTCTTTGCCATTGTTTCCCATCACGCCTATTGGCGTCTTTAGGGCAACGGCAAATCAATCCATTTGCTGTTGTTTCCGTAATCGAAGTGACTGGTTAGACCATACCTAGCTTTTAGTACCTCAGAAGGACACTATGAGTTTAATAGATTGCCATTTGGATTGAAGAATGCGCCTAGTGTCTTCTCTAGAATGATGAGAAAATTGTTGGATGTAAACATTTCGGAGGAACGTAATGAATCCCTGAGTTGCCTCTTTGATTGAGGATATTCCGAATGTTTCATACAGGATAATAAGAAGATTATGGGATCCACTACGAAAACTCTGCTATCACCAGGTATATGTTATCTCCTCATAACGTACATTTTGAGGGAAATATAATGTTCTCTGGACATGTCATTGCGCAGACTCAGAGAAGAGAAATGGTGAATACGGGTTGCGAAGCAGCATTAAGACAAGCACTCACACTTGCGGCTGTTCAGTAACATAACCGAAATATATTATTGGTTGTAGAAGTCTGAGGCAGATTTCAGAGTAGTGCCTACTCTGAATGGACCCAACTACATAAAACCATGATAGCACCACAGCAGAGTAAAGTCAAGTTGACTTACATTTATCTATGTGTATATAGAATAAAGGACTGACATGGGATGTCTGTTTTAAGAGGGGAGGTGTCGTGAAATATTCTAATCCACATATATAAATTATCAGGTAAATATAAAGCCTAACAAATACATTTAATAAAGGAAGAAGAATGGTAAAGAACAGTGCTGTCACAATGACAGTACTCGAAATCCCCCTTGTTTTCTACTTCGTAGGCAAATTGTAACGCTTTCACGTTGATAGTAAAAGCCTACTGTATTATTACACGCGTTCTTCAATGAAACGTGTGCTGTATTTCTTGCAAAAACATTGAGATACCAAGCTGAACAATGACCTAATTTTAATATTTCATTCATTCCATTTTATACACGGCGTAACTAAAGACAGATGGACTAAAGGATAGAGAGAAGGGAGAGGCATAAAGCCGAACACGTGCAACACTAAACACGCGTCGCGCGATACACAATTACTACTATCACGCGTGTAAGGCCACATGCACTAACTTTTTCGGACGGACAGTGATAAAAACACTAACCTTCCCAGAGTTAGGTTTTTAAATCCTGAAAAACTCTTATTAGAAAGATGACAATAGATGGGTTTACGTTTGAAAACATTACAGTACCCAGACAGCACATCTTCGAAACAGGAGGTAGAAGGAATTGCATATTTTGAACGCAGCATTTTAGCTCTATTAAATATATATATTTGGGTTCCTTAGGGTTTGCTGACAAAGAATATGTACAACGTTATGCAAATAGTCTAGGAATTAACAAGTTATAGCCAAAATAAAATGATGGTGCTGTCAGACAACACCCAAAATCAGAATCGCTCAGTGGTAGATTTTTTTACACCACTATTGTACGGGAAATGGACCACAAGTTACATTTGAACTGATTGGCTGGAATGATATGTAAGGCTAAACACGATTAGTCGGACTATAAATGCTATCCTTGGTTGTTAGGGGAGACGTAGGAAGTTAAAATTTTTTCAAACACTTGTCGAAACGTGGCTCCATTGGCCAGACTCGCTGATATACTCACTTAGGAGCGTTAGTTCGAGACCACTAGTTCAAATAAGCTTGATAAAGCAACAGTGCGTTGAAGCCAGCTCATATTTTTGCTAAATAAAAGCCTGGAACATAAGCAGATGGGAATTTGTGCCAGTATTTGTGCCAGAATTCATTGCTAGTCAACGTATCTGTGTTTGTTTCCATGAATTGTGGGACTGTGGTCTTGACGTTATTGAGCAGCACCTGGTCAGAGCTTTGCTGAATCCAGAGTCGGACAGCATACTCCTTGGTCCATTTAGCTATCAGTGAGGTGTCTCCAGAGCACAGGGGAGAAATCGAGCAGAGGAGTCTTTTCCTGCCGCCATCACGCAAGATAAGCTGATCTGGCCAGCTGAGCTCAACATTATGTACCCCCATCTTAAAATAACATTGTAACATAAACTTAAGAGGGGAAGTAAATTGTTTTAATATCAGGAACTGAGAACATCTCCAATACTAGTTCCAATAAAGACAAACTTTTGAAGTCATGATGACAAATACCAACAGAGCTTGAACAAAACAAAACCAGTATTACCTCATATTACTACTACACAACTGACACACATATGATACTTTTAATAATATATGTCACTACAATATTCATATTGATAAATTCTGTACATATACTTGTAATTAAAATTGATTGTGATTCCTGGTTCCCTTTGTATTTGAATCAGGACACATATTCATTCATGACAGCAATGAATACATATTGTTATTTGAAAAGTTATCAGTGACTCCTTTAAGATATCCTTGTAGAGTGTTTTATGTATGTGAGTGTCACAGTGTTGTCAAGTGTGGTGGAATAAATTAAATTGTTTATCTGTCTGTTGTTGTTATGACTTACACTTCATCATACACATACCCTAGACATATAACGTAGTCATCACACTATTCCATAATAATTCTGACTGAGGTATACATATGTGGCAGCAAGTAAGGTTATATATAATACACTACTCTTATTAGATATATATATATATATATATATACCTTCACAGCTGATCTCAGTCAGTACACTAAGTCCCCTATAAATATTTATAACATCCCACTTCACCACACCTGGTATTTCGATATTCTAGTCTTTTGCGTAACTCAGCGAGGGGAATATCGTCTTCACTGTCGGATGTGCTTCTATATTGTCTCATTCTGTTGACTGCGTCACGAAATTGGTCGTTTTCAGAGGTGTGCCGTTCTGCTTCTGAAACATCGTTGTCTGAGCTAGACTCTGACGTAGTGCTGGATGGTTGATAATATAATGTAGCTTTTCATATTGGCCTATTTGTGGTCTCTTTATGTGGTATAATGTGTCGATGATCACCTTTTTTATTTGCGTGACATGGGCCTTGGTAAAGATATTTCTTTCTTCGTTCCAGATCTTGTAATTAGTCGGGGTTCTCTTATCTAGAATCTTGAAACCGCCCATCCAGCGGGCATCACATTTGTTATCACGGACATTCTTTCGGTAGTACACTCTGTCGCCTACTTTAAAGCTTTCAAGCTTGACATTCTTGTCGTGTTGTTTCTGTTTCTTTACAAAGGCTTTCGCAGTATTCTTATGTGCTATTTGGTGGACCTTGAATTTCTCTCTTAAAATCACTTCTATGGGGTCTTCACCTACATATTTACGTTGGGGCTGTAACATATTATCCAGAGGAAAAGAGGGTTCTCTTCCAAAGAGCATATAAAATGGCGACATACCAGTAGATCCATTATAGTGATTATTCCTGTCTGCTTTCATTAAAGAAAAGGGCAGGTCACGGCGCCAAAATGACTGGATATGTGCCCGTGTCAGTTAAATGCGCAAGTAGTTATATTGATTTTATTTTCAATCAGAGTTAATCCTTTATATGTTGTTGTTGTTCAAGTGCTACCTGCCTTCCGCCTGAGATGGAGATTCTTGACTTTTGCTAATTTTTCTTTCCAGTGTTCGTTCTTCCCTTCTAGGTTTAGTGATAATCAAAACGGTCCCAAAATGACAAGGTATATCCAAAACTGTAACGTTCCGAAAACAGCAATGCAGTAAATTCAACCAGAAGTTTATTTTACGTCATTCGAAAAGCACTGGTATTTTCACAATGACATGATCGTTTACTCACGTATAAACAAAATAGTGAGTTATATCCAACAGAAATAAACTACTGATCTTCATAAATCTCCAAGACGAAACTCGAATCTGGCTTGCCTAACACAATACAATGAATTCCTAGCAAATCCCTTCCTTTTCTCGCATTTTTCCACCTTGTATACAGCTACTTCTTTTTCCCGTCATTTTCCACACGTCTCGCTAATTTTCCACACGTCTTGCTCATTTTACACACGTCTCTCTGTTTTCGACATTTTGCACACGTCTTTCTGTTATTTCGACATTTTTCACTTCCCTCTTTTTTCCACCTAAACAATTGAAAAAAAAAAACAAGATCACAACTATCACTTCACTATTTCCGCGCATAACACCCATTCATTATTATTTTCTGGGACTGCCCTACATTTGCCCTCTCAGAGCCGTGACTGCTAACTGAACTTTTGTTGATACTGCGTTTTGTGCAAAAACGCCGTATCTGCTTTTAATGTCTGTCATTACTATATGTAGCATTATAGCACGTATAAATGCTAGTGTAGTAGCAGGGATAATGCTAGCATGGTAGGCCATGCGGTCACATGCTGAAGACGCCCTCGTACTTGAAATTCATTGTTGCTTGAACACGCCAACAAACATGACCCACTAATTTCAGGAATATAAAACAACAGTACTTGGCTCACAACCATGGACAATAAAACTCCTGAATTCGTGCAGCTGGCAAACTTGATGATCTACCTAGAGCGAATTTCCCTTAAAGAGACATCAAATAACACAAACTTCTCCTGTCACACTGTGCTGGCTAGGCCTTTTCCGCCGCATGGAAGATGGTCACTTCCCGAAAATATCTTCTACGGACAACTGGCAGATGGCAAAAGAACGGTTGGGCAGAGGCAGCTGAGGTTCAAAGATGTGTGCAAGAGAGACATGAGGGCACTAGACATAAATCCAGCAACCTGGCAGGATTAAACTGCCGATCGCACTAATGTGGCAATGCTCTTTATGGCGCTACCTCAGAAAGGAAGCTCTCACAACAGGCAGAAGAGAAAAGAAGCTCTCACAACAGGCAGAAGAGAAAAGAAAACATAAAGAAAATCAGGAAACACCATCTGTAGGCTGTGACCTCAGATTCACATTCCCATAATCAGTTATGATTGAAGGGGCTATTATACACACTGTGTATTATTGGTGGGAGATATTGGGTATGCGTTGTATGTGCTGGGAAAATCACACCTTGTGTAATGGCACGTATGATTGTACATAAGAGTTTGAAAAGTCCTTGTAGATCACACATTCACTCTTGAACGAACTAACACATCAGGAGTATAGTCTCACAGCTTAATATAAAAGATAATGGTATGAACATCGATATTATCCAGGAAATACAAATGATCGTAATACAAACAAACAAATGTCACAAATATGTTATAATTCGTAATCGTATTCAACTTTTTCACTTCAGAATAAAACAATACAGCCAGCTCCTTCAGCATTCAGCCCTATCAATTTTCAGTTCACCTTCTCAGTCCAAACCTCACAAACACTGATAACTTATTCTCCCGTGTTTTGCTAACACATTCACAACAGGAGACAAAGTCACCATCCATTTATGTCATTAGCGTTTCCCAGCGTGACCAGTATTCATTCACGCTTACCATATAGTTCCGTAGGAAATTGAAGTGTTAGAGACTTCACTATACCACGTCTGACATCGGGAGATGGGGTAAAACGTTCCTTACTCCTCTATTTTTCTTCCCTAATCCAAGAGCAGAGTTAGGTAAAAATGTATTGCTAGGTAGACCGGATTGTAACGTCAACGTGTTACGAACACCTTTGCAACGAGAGGCCAGCGTTCTAACCACTCCGCTAATCAGACGCACAATATGCTAGTGTATGCTATATTATCATTTCCCCTTGTGCTCCGTACGGAGCATGCAGCCAGAGCCACCACTACAGCTAGCCAGCATGTAATAGACTTGTACCAAGTAGTCACATGATCTTGCAGCAGTAGTTTATGTAATAATTTATTTGACTTAATGATGTTGCCAGCTTCACGCACACATCCATGTTAGTCGGCGTGTACGACATGCATGAGCGTGCTGTAGACCTACTCTCTCACTGTCTCTTTAGACACACCCGGGAACTGTACAGGGCATCTGCTGTACAAACAATGTTGAAAACGTGTAACGCTGGTAATTCCGTTAAATGTACAGAGGAAATAAAATAGTTTTGACGATGTCATGAGTATTATGTTAATAGTGGTTTTTTTTTTTACATAACTTTTATATTCTTACAGGTACTTGGAATGTATAATAAGGGGATTTTATTGTCGAGCGGTGAAAACTGGAAGGAGCACAAATCTGTGGCTGTGTCGATTCTCAGGTCCTTCGGAATGGGAAGGAATCTGCTGGCAGAAAAGATACAAGTTGAAGTGAACTGCTACTTGAATTATCTAGCGAGTCTTAAAGGAGCCCCCACAAATATCCGTGTTATGACAAGTATTGGAATGTCTAACATTATTTGCTCAACTTTGATTGGCCGCCGTTTTGAATATGATGACAAGGATTTTCAAAATTTGATACACAAACTCGACTCTTTGTTTGCAAACCAACAAAATGTCAGTTTAAATAACTTCTTCTTTTGGCTCAAATATCTTCCGGGAGATTTATTTATGGCGAAAACAATAGCCTCAGACGCAAAGACAATTATGGATTTGCTTGCCAGATTTATTGAAGAGAAAAGGCGACTCGTGGACGATTTCGAAGAAGCAAATAACCTGATTGACGCGTATGACTTTGAAAGAAACAAGAAAATCCAAGCCGGCATTTGTACCTCAATGGATGATGACAACTTAAAACAACTCATGGCTGATCTGTTTGCTGCGGGATCTGAGACAACTAGTTCAACCGTCGACTGGTGTATTCTGTACATGATCAACTACCCAAAGATACAAGAACAGGTATACAACGAGATCAAAGATAAGGTGGGAACAGATCGAACCCCTACCATACAAGACAAATCACAGTTAACTTATCTAAACGCTGTCATCATGGAAACTCAACGATTGGCCAGCATTGGCGCTCTTTCGGTGACCCACATGTGTTCTGAAGAGGTATCTCTTAGAGGTTACACGCTACCCAAAGGAACCTACATCATACCAAACCTTGACTCTGTCCTATATGACAAGACCTTTTGGGGAGATGACGCCATGAGCTTTAGACCAGAGCGATTTATTGACGACAACGGCAAGTTGAAGAACCCTGAACAGTTTATTCCCTTCAGTATTGGACGACGTGGATGTCTGGGTGAGGGCATGGCTAAGATGGAATTGTTCTTGTTTCTGTCTTCCATGATACAGAGATTTCAGTTCCTTCCACCATCTCCGAGTTCTGTACCGGAAATAAAACCCAATTACGGTATAGTAATTTCCCCGATTCCGTACGAGGTGCGAGTGGTGGAGAGAATGTAGTTCATCGTGTCACTCGTTAAGACGACTCTAACTCTAATCAAGATGTTATCTTTCTGGAGAGGTGCATGAGGGGATTAGTTACGTGACACTGTAGATGACTACTTTTCATCATGTGAAAAAGCAATATTTTAAGTGAAGTAATCATCAAACATGATACTGAATGTAGAAAATATACTATATTTAGTAATATTCGTCTGTATTTACGACAATTATTTCAATCCTGCAACTGTATTTTGGACTTTTAATAATGTAAAATGAACTGCTATAACATTGAGGAAAATGCACCTGTGTGGTTACCTGAGGCATGAAACAAAAGTGTCGTAATTTGAGGTATTTATCATCACCCTTCAACTCCGAAAGGAGTGTCACAGCATATTATAACAGTGAGAGGAGTTATGACGCCTGTGTCAGAAATTGCGTAGAAATCTCGACTCATTTATCGTAGAGACGGCTTGGTTTATAGGTAATGACAAAAAGAAAAAGAATACATAGGCAGAACGGGCAGAAAACGTAACGGATATGACGTTGGTGCTTGAAAAAAAAAAGACTTTTACCTTGGTTACCATCGAGAATGGAAGCAAGAGGTCACCCCGGTCAGAAATACATACTGAAGTTTTCCTTGACAAGATGTTGTTTTAAAAAGTAACTTCTACAACTCAACAGATCCATAGAAAAATACTATGCAATTTTAAGTCCTAGACTGCTTGAAAATTCAGGAATGTTCCTAACTTATGTGAGTATTGACCACAGAGAAAGTGCTATTAATCCTAGTAAGTTAATCCATGAATTGTAACCAGTAACACTTCCTAGACCAGTCAACTATAAAGACATAATGATTTATAACTTTCAAGATTTGAATCGTCCCAGATTTCTAATTTGGTTAGGAAATCTATTATGAATTTGGCCGCGTTGGCTCCATTATCGACGGGTAATTCTGGAACAAGATAATTCGTTGTATTTACAAGAGTGACAATATTTCTTAAAAACAGCTCAGACTGGCCTGGACGTTGACAGTCAATATTGAACTGACATTTCTGCTAGATGACAAGACTACGTGCATGTCCATTCACGTCTTCCATACTGTTGACCACATAAAAGAAAAGAAAAGATGAACGACGTAACAGAGAGAGTGACCATTGACCAAAGAAATCCTTCACATTCATCCACCTCCACAATATGGGAACCAATAAAGATCTGAAACTTAATTTCGGCCTGTTGTTAAAGATTGTTCCAGCTTTCACGTTGACTACGTTACAGTTTAAAAACCTGGTTATGAAGTTTATGATGTTTGGAGATTAAATTTGGACTGACGGTACTTTATAAACATGGACAATAAACCTAGTATTTTCAGAGACAAAACTTCGTACTCATTTTGAATAAATCAATAACATAACCAACATGCTTCGTAAAGAGAAAAATGATAAACAACCGAGGTACTCACTCACAAGGTAGAACCCTATACGAATCACTGACCTGAGCTATGCTATTTGCGTGCTCAGTATTGAGGTAAAGAGATCTCGGCGTCATTGGTAGCATCAGGTCTACTCAAAAACTGCCACAAGTTTAAGTGGTGCCGTGAGACCACGATTGCACTCGGTGAGTTTTGAGACTGTCGCGGGTACTGTGAGCACAGGCTGGCATGGGATCGAAAACTACGCTGGAGCCACACCATCCTTGTTGATGTACGGGACCAGAAATTGTATTCTTCATGATTGTCAGAACCCCTATAGCCCACGTCTTTGTTGGTCTATATAACCAGGTTAATACACTGTCAGACGCTGACAGCCACAAGTCCTGGTGAAGGTCGTCGCTGAAAATTAGAAAATGTTGAAAACTTTACATGGATGAAACTTCGAGCAGGGTCGTCGTTGGACATTAGTAACGGTTGAAAACTCTAAACTGAGGAAACCTCGATTCAAGGTCGTCGCTGAACATTAGAAACAGTTAGAAACTGATGAAACTTCAAGTCGAAGTCGTCGTTGAAAGCAAGAATAACGATAAAAACCACAACGCCGAGGAAGGGTTCAGCACTATAAAATCGGTCATTGTATGAGGTTGACGCTGGGCGAAATAGTTGAAGATAACATTGAGCCTAGTAACCACAATCTTCGCTTGCTAAAACGATTCAGTAAAACAAGAAGAAAAGTCAATTTATCACACTACCTAGAAACAGTTGATAACTTTTGTCCAAAGACATTCAGAAACCCCGATGCAGGTCAAGATATCCTTTTTTATAGTTAAATCACTTATTCATTTTGACTTGCTCATTTGACATATCATATTACTAACATTTCAACCGTTGACAGTTCATCTGTGACATTTTTAGACGACGGTATACTTACTTTTGAAATAAAACCTTGATGGGGTATAGTAGTTACTTACAGGGACCTTAGAGTAGTTGAATTGTCTAAAGTTAGTGACCAAAAACTATTTTTGAAAAGTATCTGTGGTTAAAATATGGCGGAGACCTTACAAATAGATCCCACCATGTTGGTACTCTCACCAATTATGGTGACGATTAAGTAAGGTGGATCTGGTTAAACGCAAGGTGATGGCAGACTAAAGTTGACCTTTTTCGAATATTTAAATTATAAACAAAAATGGCGACCACGTGGTTCAATAGACTTTACATGACAATAGTCACAAGAAAGAGAGAAGATGTAAAGAAAATCGTAAGGACAGACGAGTGAGTAAAATTCAGTTGGTCAGGTGTCAAGAGTGTAGTCATGCACTAAGGGTCGTAAAAACATATGAAACCATAGACACCTGTGCGGTGAAAGAAGATACGGATTACCGTCAAGTTGATAAAGGAAATAGGTACCAAAACAGCGGAACATGGAAAAATTTGCACAAAAGAAGGAGGAAGAAATTTGTTGAGTAACTTGAGAGATGTTAGGACAAATGAAATTGGGAACATTTGTGTTAGAAATAGGAACAACCTAAGAGCAACAATACACTTAACCCAGGCAACGAGGACCCACCAGGAACTGGAGGTGTTAAATAGAAAGAAATATGGTTGCTCTGGGAAGTTTAAAGAAGTCATAGGAGAAATTATCAGAAATATTTGACAAATAAATTTTGGGAACAGAAAATTGGAATTTGTAGATGTGAGTATTCAGACAGAACCTAGAGAGCAGATATCGTTTGATTATGACGGGTATTCACGGAGGTTTAATAATTTATAGAAAAGTCACAATTCAGATGATGAATGTTCGGACAGTGAAGACAAGCAGAATAACTATTTAAGGATAGAAGTACGAGATGTGGCCACACAAACTAGTGGGACATACAAAAGGAAGAGTTAAATTCCGATAAGAATAAAGGGAAAAGGGAGAGAAACATTTATTGAAGGGACAGAAGATGAGAATATTCGAGGGACTAAGAGACATTACACGTCATCATCCGATTCATCCGATTATGAAAGACGTCTCACAAGATAGAGAGATGAAACACAGTCGGAGATGAGGCAAAGAAGGGAGAATAAGGCTAGAAGTTGTAATGTGACGGAAATTGAAGAGATAACTGCACTGTGTGCTGAGCTCGAGAAGGAAGATGGGTCGCTGTAGTATTATGCTATTGTGACCGTGTGGCCAGAAGGATGCAATTTTAGACTGGGTAATTAATTTACGATCTGGTTTACGGTGTATATTTGTGCTCATGCTGGCATTCTCACACGGGAATGGGCGATTTGAACGAAACACACCTTTGCCATCCGTGAAGAGGACAAATGTGTGAGACGTAGAAGATGTAATGGGAGACAGCCCTCGGGTGTTAGAGATCTCAGTGCTGTCTGACACCAGAGGAACACACCTTGGGTCTGCACAAAACCGTGAGGTGTGACTCCAGGCAAGAGATATCGTAGGAATGTAACCATTAGTGGACGGACCTTGACTTGTGTCGATTAAGAAGATAATCTTTACTAAGATGTGATCTCGTGTCATCCAAACTGAGCATAGGACTCCTGATTTGCTCCCTAGAGGGATGGATTGGAGTTTTGCCTGACATTTTGACGTGGCTATCATGTGGTACAGGAATGGATATGTAGATTTAAACTAAAAGAGTTGAAGGCTTCAGTAAGAGCTGAGAAGTAGCCAGATTGCTTTCTTGTGCAAAACGCGCCCTCGTACGATAACCAAGTGTGGTTTGGGCTGTTGCATAGCTGCGTCTGTGCTAAGAGAGCTAACGACATTGAGGTATGAGAACATTTTATAATACTTAACATAAAGTAATATTAGACGTCTCAGGTTTAAAAGGTAATGCATTTTAGCGTTTGTCTATCTATAGTTTGATAGAAGCTGATTGACGATTTATGTGTTTTTAAGTGTAATTTCACGTATATCTATCTTATCGCTACTTTCAACTGTGAGACTGTGTTAAATGTGTAAAGTACTAAGGGATTTTATTAGAGGAATTCTAGTGGTGCATTCTTAAGTTCAACACCCAGACAATCCCAAGAAGCAGTAAATAATTTGTGTCATCTTTCGGTTAAAATAGGTCTCCAAATAAATGCCTCTAAAACTAAAGTTATGAACTTTTCTAACGAGACCTTTAATATCATCCTGAACGGGGAAAAACTACAGAAAGTTGAAAGTTTCAATTATTTAGGCAGTAAAATGACTCAGGATGGTGACACAACAAGAGAAATTCATACTAGAATTGCTTTGGCAGCTAGCGCCTTCAATAGATTATCTAACATTTGGAAATTACGATCATTGAATATACATACCAAGCTTCGTCTGTTTAATTCAAATGTTATCTCAGTGTTAACATACGGCTGTGAGAGTTGGAAAATAACAAAATCATTGGAGAACAAGCTGAATACATTCGAGAACAAATGTCTTAGAAAACTCATGAACATCAGTTGGAAAGAATTCAAGACTAATCGACAAATAAGAGAAGACTCTAGGCAGAAATATGTCTCCAACTATATAAGGAAAAGACGATGGTCATATATCGGTCATGTCCTACGAATGCAAAACAACAGAATACCATTGCAGGCACTCACTTGGGTTCCTGAGGGTAAGAGGAAAAAAGGAAGACCAAAAGAAACACTCAGAAGAACAATAATAAGAGAAGGAAGAACGTTGGGATTAAACAATGTGCAGGAGCTAAGAGGAGTGGCGTCACAACGTACAACCTGGAGAGCACTGGTTTCTGCCTTATGCGCCGTGTTTGGCGCTTAAAGAATTTATTATTATTATTATTTATTGCGCTGTAAAGAAGTGTGTACGTATTACCATTATTATTATTTGTGTAGTGTTAAGTAATAGTTATATTGCATTCTTGTGAGCCGTAAGTGTGGTTAATTTTACATAAGTGATTTTTGTAAGAGAAAGATTAGGGTACCCTCTAGCTCCGTGAGTAGCCTATGCCTATTACGTTTAGTATAGAGCTGTAAGAATAGAGTGTGTGTGTATATATATATATATTTATTTATTTATTTATTTATATCTGCTTGTTCTTTAGAGCAGCTAAGCCTCTAAGATACTGATAAATTGATGTCATTTAGACCAGTGAGGTGTGTGGAATATTTCGTCATAGATAGAAGTGTTTCATTTACGTTTTCTCTCGCGTAATGATGTAGTTAGTAATTAGCAGGAGTGTGAAGGCATTATTGTTGACTGAGATATGTTTATTGTTGATTACACATATACACAGACCTGCATGAACACGCACACACACACACATGGTCATTTACTAGCATATTTTCACACATGTGTAACACCACACACAACATACACACACACACACACACACACACACACATGGACATATAAGTGCATGTACTTGTATATTTTCACACATATGTATGTATTATTACGTATATAATGTTTGTCCATTAGTACGATGCTAGTTTATTTTGTTTCATTTTATTTCAGAGAGTCCAGCAGTCTGTGCTGGGTTATATGGTGTTACGTAGAGAATACCTAAATAGCTTGGTTATACGGTGTTGCTTAAGAATTGCTTCCAAAGAAAACTTGTGGACAACATTGTTTCTGTATGATTCATATGCTACCTGATAGGGTTTCATTAATAAAAGTGGGACCCCTGTCATCAAGAGAGTTTTTCTGTGACTGCGGAACGTGTGTGAAAGTAGGTCAGAGAGAGTGACGACAACATTACACACGAATTCTTGTTCTTCTTGACACATCGTCTTCGCATTGTCACACACTATACACAACGAGTAACTAACTCTATGGTTAGCTTTGACAGTGGAGAAAAATGTTGTATGTAGAAGAATTGCGTTAGAAATGAGAAAAAGAAATGCTATACACAATGGGTGACTAACTCTATAGTAGGCATCGACAATGTAGAAACAGTTTGCGTTCAGCGATAAGGAAAATACGATTTCTGATGAAAAGAGTGTCCATTCTGAGAGATCAAGGGGAATAACTCTCCATTAAGGTGAGGGAACCATGGCGGTTGGCAATAAGTAAGAAAGAGGTGGTTCTATGAATAGAGAAATCACATAAATTAACCTGAGTAATAAATTGCTAGTAGTCAACAAAAAGAAAACATGGCTTCCAAAAATTTAGTAATTAACGAAATGGAAGACAATGGAAAACTCTGGTTGGGAATGGTGAGCGCAAGCCCGAAGACAGTGATAAACGTGCTCATACCGCCCATCATTCCGATATGATTTTATCTACATTATAGACTGATGATTTCGGTTGTATTGAGTGTTAAAGATGTGAATCATGTGTAAAAGTAAAAACTTAGTTCAATAAAGCTAGTGATTAATGAATTACGGATTCATGAAATTTTGTTGGATTACGGAAGTAAAACAGCTGGAAAACTGTTACTTCTTCCTATATACAAGGTATGTTAGTAAATTGTAATACGTTGCAATTTAAGAATTAGACAATTTTACGACATTGAATTTGTAGTTGGTTGAATTAATATGAAACTTAGTTAGTTAATTTTGTTTTGAATCAATAATATATATATATATATATATATATATATATATATATATATATATATATATATATATATATATATATATATATATATATATATATATATATATATATATATATATATATATATATATATATGTATATATATGTATATATATATATATATATATATATATATATATATATATATATATATATATATATATATATATATATATATATATATATATGATTTTAAAAAATATATGTATAAATATATAAATTTCAGAGGGGTAAAAGTTGTTAGATTGTATGTATAACATACATTCTCCAAAAACAACTAGGGGGTGGATATGTCACAGCAAGTTATAACAGTGAGAGGAGTTATGACGCCATTGTCAGAAATTGCGTAGAACTCTCAACTCACTTGGTTTATAGGTAATGACGAAAAGAAAAAGAATACATAGGTAGAACGGGCAGAAAATGTATGGGATATGACGTTGGTGCTTGAAAAGAAAAGAAACTTTTTTACTAACTTGGTTACCAACGAGCATGGAAGCAAGAGGTCACCCCGGTCAGAAATACATGTTGAAGTTTTCCTAGACAAGATGTTGTTTTAAAAAGTAACTTCTACAGCTCAACAGATCCATAGAAAAATACTATGGAAATTTAAATCCAAGACTGCTTGATAATTCAGGAAAGATCCTAACTTATATGTGAGTATTGACCACAAAGAAAGTTACTATTAATCCTAGAAAGTTAATCCATAAATTGTAACCAGTAACACTTCCTAGACCAGTCAACTATAAAGACATAATGATTTATACCTTTCAAGATTTGAATCGTCCCAGATTGCTAATCTGGTTAGGAATTCTATTATGAATTTGGCCGCGTTGGCTCCATTATTGACGGGTAATTCTGGAACAAGATAATTCGTTGTATTTACAAGAGTGACAATATTTCTTAAAATACAGCTCGGACTGGCCTGGACGTTGACAGTCAATATTGAACTGACATTTCTGCTAGATGACAAGACTACGTACATGTCCATTCACGTCTTCCATACTGTTGACCACATACAAGAAAAGAAAAGATGAACGACGTAACATCTTAGAGAGAGTGACCATTGACCAAAGAAATCTTTCATATTCATCCACCTCCACAATATGGGAACCAATAAAGATCTGAAACTTAATTTCGGCCTGTTGTTAAAGATTGTTCCAGCGTTCACGTTGACTACGTTACAGTTTAAAAACCTGGTTATGAAGTTAATGATGTTTCGAAATTAAATTTGGACTGTTGGTATTTTATAAACATAGGCAAGAAACCTAGTATTTTAAGAGACAAATCTTCATGCTCATTTTGAATAAATCAATAACATAACCAACATGCTTCGTAAAGAAAAAAATGATAAACAACGGAGGTACTCGCTCACAAGGTAGACCCCTATACGAATCACTGACCTGAGCTCTGTGATTTGCGTGTTCAGTATTGAGGTAAAGAGATCTCGGCGACATTGATAGCATCAGGTCTATGCAAAAACTGCAACAGGAGAATAGCACTCTAACATGTCATGTCTTCCTGTGATGAAACAATTTGAGAACTCAGCTTTGAGACTAAGCTTAAAGGACTCATTTGAGCTCCAGATGTAACTCTGTTTTCTCCCTGGTTGGCTGCACCTAGAAGGATCTCACTATGTGCTTGTGATGGGCAAGGTGAGCTGAGTAGCGGCTCTGTGTAGGACGTAATAATCCATTGGGACAGCCCAGAACCATAGTACAGTTTTTAGCTCTGCAAATTTGGATAGTTCCCTTAGATGACAGAGAATGCACGTGCTTCTTTCTCCTAACTTGGGACCAGATGTGATAATTCTTTAAATACCATCCAAGCTGGAGAAGCTGCAGTATCTGACTTCAACTCAACATGTTTCGAAATGACAGACAAGCATAGAACTACGGTGTAGATAATACTAAGTAGTCTTCAACGTGGAATCATCTGCAAAAGAGCGAGAAGCTCAGCAGTCTTAGTTAAACGATAATAATAACCCAAAACAAAAGTTATTTGTACTCATTCTGTTCTTCAGAGCTATTTTCAGATGAGTCAACAACCCTCATGAAGGTAACAGTCCATTACGATGGAAACACAACACAACACTTTGACATACGCGGTAATGTGAAAGAAGGCTGCGTCCTGGCTCCGACACTCATCGGAATCTTCTTTGCATTGATCTTGAGACATATATTCGGAGATGCAACTGAAGGAACATGTCTTCCTAATAGATCAGATGGCCGAATGTTTAACATCTCAGGGCTGAAGGAAAAAACAAAAATCAGGGGGTCACTATAAAAGATAATAATTAACAGTGAAATTATTATTATTATATGGCTGTATAGATGTAAACATAGATATATTAAAGATACTGATTCAACCCTTTGCACTTCTCTCCGTAATAACTAAATCAACTATGAATTTTTAAAAACAATATATAACAAATGATCAATTAGTTTGGAACAAATATATATATATATATATATATATATATATATATATATATATATATATATATATATATATATATATATATATATATATATATATATATATATATATATATATATATATACATACGATGGCACAATCTTCCAGTTCCTTCTCCCCTTGGAGTCTGGGGTTACCTCTGATTTTGGTTCACTGAGGGAACTAGTACGAAGCAATCGCCAGCGCTTTGCTATGGCGGTTCATGAATATATCATTTTCGCTTGTTGACATGAATGTATCATTTTCGCTTGCTGAGGTTGCCACCCTCGTAAGGACCTGTATAATAATCAGCAAGTTCAAACTTGTCAAATTCAAAGTATAAAATATGTGTTACAACTGACCCCGAACTAGTTGAGAACTAGACTTCTGGTACAGTAGAATAGTCTTGGTAACTTGACAAAGATGCCTCGAACACGCGTTTGGGGTATTATTTCTATTAAAGAATCCTTCTGTGACTTTGTGAGTAGGTTCTGTAGGAGTCCGGTTTCCATATTAAAAAGTGGAGTTTCCTTATTGTATTAGTCAAAACGTGCTTCAATACTTGTTTTCCGTTCCTATAAGTTGAGAATCCTAACTTCTACTTTTTTCCTGGCGTCTGTCCGAGCTGTCTACTTTGTCGATTCTGGAATGCAGTGTTGTATGTCTAAAATGTTCTACGTTATTTTTGCAATATTCGGCACACACTTCTGGCTGGTGTTTTCTGACAAATCTTCAAATCAACGTGAATGTCTATTCGGGCCTCCAATACCAACCCACATTCAAAAGTTCGTGTTATGACGACTTTCCTCATAGAATTTTCTGCTTGACTCACGCGTTTGTAAAATTGAAACGGTAATTTTTCCGAATAAATAGTTGCTATATCCGTCTGTTCTAGGTAATATTTACATCTACAACCTCTTACATCATCCAAGTGTCTGTAATCTCCGAAGTTTCTATAATGAACTGACGCTGATCTATCAGCCTGTTCATGGCGTGCGGACGTGTTTTTGTGGAGTCCTACATTTGGATTTTTAAACAGCATTTCTAGCAATATTTCTGAAGGAGTTTTATATATACCGTGAACACAATATTAGTTGCTTTATAGTGAAATACATATTATTGTGTTCATGTGAAAAGGAACTGTGATTTATTTGGAAAAATGAAGACTAGCATATCTTCTATTATAAGTATAGTAAGTCGCTTTCTTGTTGGAATTACAAAACGTTCCACATGATCGGCACTGATAATCGGGGTAGCCGACAGAAATGGATGTTTTATTACACCCTACGGAATGTCAGAGAACCGTGGCTTTAGAAATTGGTCACCGGTACATATGTGTGTCGACGAGTCAAGCTGTCAATGAGAGCAGTGAACGCCTATAAATTGACCTCTTTCCACGCTTATTAAAAGCGCCGGGGCATTTACGTTCTCATTCACAATATTACACGTATATTCGGTAGCACGACCGGACCGAACACAAAAGGTACCAAACAGAAGGACTACATTTTGAATGTAACTAAAGCGGTTAAAAAGAAAACTAGAAGTTTGAAGACCAACACGCTTTACACGCCATGCGTAACATTATCTTACAAGATCAATAATCAGTGTGCGGTTCTGACGTTTTCTACCTTAATTGAAAATGAAGCATTACGTAACCTGTCTAAGGCATACTATGAATCTAGTGCAACTGTTGAAGCAAGGACTGACGCTAATGGTTCATATGTAGAAGATGTCATTTCCACAGGAGAAGTTGTCCTCCATTTCTATAACACAACAAATAAAGTAATGGTACAAGGTGCAGAGTGCGCTATTAAAGACTTGATTAATACGGACTTGAATAATTTATGGAAATCAGCAACTACTACTGGAGTCAGTCGAGAGGCCATCATTTAAAATGTGCCGGTTCAAAGTATTCTAGCAAAAGCTTCCAGATCTAAGAAGTTAGCAATCGCACATTCCATTGTTCCTGCTGATATCACAACAATTACAACTCCCATTAAGGAGTGCAAAAAGGTGTCACAGACAAAACCAAAGTCACCAGCGTTAGCTGATACAAGTAACATCACAGAGACAGAGCACCTATCAAGCACTTTTGACAGTAGTCCAACAACATCCCCTCTTACATAACCTATGCAGTCGTCACAAGATCATTTTTCAATAATATTTTCTGAGATGGAGAGACTAAAGGCAGAGCTGAGCAGCCTCAAAAAAGCTTACGAGCAGCTCCATGCTGATCATATGTCCCTTAAAAATAGCTGGGAAAGAAACGAGTCTCAACAACAGAAAGAAAGCACACAGCAGAAGTAGAATAAATACAGACTGTGTCACACACACAAAAACTCAAAGGGTAATTCCAACAGCAGTGAAGTACAACAATCGACACAAGCTGAACTGAGCCATAAAGAGGACCATGTCCTGTGCACTCTGGAATTCCTTGCAGACGTCAGCACAATCCCTGTCCAGATTTCTAATCAGCAGCCCCCACTTTGACCGGAAACAGCCAGTTCACATCATAGCAAGAAACATTCACACAATCCCGGCACATTTCAAACACAAGAAACAGGACACACTGCCACCGGCACATACACACGTCTTTCAAATAGAAGGAAACACTTCATCTTTGGTGACCAAAATGTGAAGGACCTTCAAAAATTTAAATTAGTAACAGCAGATACAGATACTCACACTCAGACAGCTGAGTGAAAAGGCCCTTGAGTATAAGAGTGAGATGCATCTTTGTTTCATAGATCTGGAAAAGACGTTTGACAGGGTCCCCTGGAGCAAACTTTGGGACTGTTTGGCAAGGAAGAATATTCCAGCACCTCTGATTCATGCTATACAGAGCTTCTACAAGTCTTGCAGAAATTATGTGAGGACAGCAAACCATAAGTCAGAAGAGTTCAGGACCACCACTGGTGTAAGACAAGGTAATATCCTATCACCTTACCTCTTCATACTCCTTATGGGCGATGTCATCAAGGCATGTAAGGAGAGAACAAGAAAGTATTCAGTGGGGTACTGGAAGATGAGACAAGTCTATATTTCGGAGCTGGCATTTGCTGATGATGTTGCCCTGATTGCTAAATCAGAGGCACATCTCCAATCCAACCTGCAAGTCTGGAAGGAAGAGCTGGAGAAGAGAGGGATGGTCATAAGCAGCTCTAAAACAAAATCCATGGTGATATCACGAGAAGAAAGAAGACATCAGATTAAGCTGGGAGAACAGGTCCTGGAGCAGGTCGACCACTTTAAATACCTCGGAGCTATTATAGACCGAAAGGGAGGCATCAAAGAAGAGTTGGCCACTCGAAAAGGAGCAGTTGGGAGACTTTTTCAGGCCATAAATCGAGGATTCCTCAGCAAGAGAGAGGTTGGTAAGAAAACGAAGATGGTTGTATACCGCTCCACCTATGTCTCAGTCTTGACATATGGATTCGAGTCATGGGCAATGACTACAACCCATAAATGCCAGATCCAAACCTCAGAAATGAGGTATCTGAGGAAGGTGGTTGAAGTAACAAGAAGAGACATGGTACGCAACCAGACGATACGTCAAGGCCTTAAATCCTACCCCATGTAGACCCAAGTAGAACAGTCCCAATTAAGATGGTTTGGCCATGTCTGCAGAATGGGAGAAGATCGGATACCACGACAAGCATGGGAAACAAAGAGCCAAGGATCCAGACCCCGAGGACGACCCAGAGTCCGCTGGGAGGACAACATTAGACAATCTTTGAAGGACCGAGGACTAGAATGGAACCATGCCAGGAGGAAGACAGCCGATAGGATAGTCTGGCGCTCTCTCTTTCAAACCTCTACACCTCACGGTAGAAGGGGAACGACTAAGTAAGTAAGATACAGACACGGTCACTGTTCGCTACAAAAATTGGGCATCTGCGCAGGACCTACTGACTCTCCTTAAAAGATATGAAACTGATCTTAATGTAGCCAGGGTCATTGTCAACATTGGTTGTCAGACGCGCTAAAACATAACGAAATGGCACAAACAGAGGTAAATCTAATCACATCTAACTTCCAGTTCCTGTTCCCAAATGCAAAGATATACTTCTCAGCTATTATACCTCCAGTTCGCTCACATTATCGGAAATCTGTTGAGATTAACAACAACAAATTGAAAAAGCATTGCATCAGACACCACCATACATTTATAGAACACTCCTCGTTCCTTGGCACATCTGGAGCTCATAAGAAGCATCTTTATAGCGGCGACATTTCCTTATCCGATCAAGGAACCAGTATGTTGGCGACAAATATCAAACATCCAGAAAACACCCTCAGAGGCACAACCAGCACATCAGCATCCAAGTATCCTTCTAAACGACACACGAGTGCAACCAGCCACTCCTCTAATGCGAATTACGACCTTGAGTTTCCATCAATACCCACAACTTCAAACACCAGCCAGACAACAGTCACACATTCAGGAGTATCAAGACATACCCCTTGTTAGAAGTACAGATGTGCAGGAAACAGCCAATAATATCAGCCTTCAGCAACATTCTACGACCGACGACCCACCTCAACAACAAAAGCCTGAGGCATTCCATCCCCAAAGGTCTGTAAGTGACTCAGTTCAAACAACTCATGGTCCATCTACTGAAATCTCTCCACGTCCGCTGTCGTACCCGACACCAATGAGAGATCACCCATCATCGCTGTCATCACATGTTTTCCCATATCAACCAGCACATTCAACCTTTCATAACTTTCTACATCAGCAAAGCCTCTTGAACTGCGCACCTTACACTTGGAGGTCCTACTGGCCGGAATATCCCATTCAAATAACAACAATACCTCAACATCCAGCTCACACCTACAACCTAATGAATCTTCTATCACGGCCAAATCCATCTCGCTTTTATTGTCCACAACCCTCTCCTCAACATTATTAGTGACTGTTCACTTCACAAGTCGACGTCTCTGTAGGACCAGTAACTGTCGGATAATGCTTATCTACTTGTTCTCAATGTCTGTCTGCCTGTTTGTCTGTCTGCGCGTCTATTCTCTTGGTGCAGCTTAGCTTTGTTGTTAACATTCACAGTGTGGATGGGTGCGCTTGTTTTGTGACAATTTTCTTAAAATTTTTACATAGTTCAGTTATCTGAATTGTTTTGAATTAGTTGTATTAAGTTTTGCATTTATTTACTAGTACTATTAATCTCACTTCTTTAGCAACTTCGCGATGTTTAATTAGTTATTTACTTTCTAAATAATAACATTCCTATGTGTTCGGAATAGACTGTATTTGAAGATTATAAACCTCACTTTTTGCAAAGATCCCCATACATTTAACCGTGTCCACGAACGTTAGTGAAATCTACTGTAGTGTATATTTTATAATTTGTTTACAATTTTGTATTAACCCTTGACATTAATTTTTATTGCGTCTTACTACTATTCGTCTTGGTGCCCAATCCTCTCATTCCTACTTCCACCATTCACTCTTTCCTCCTGACTTATCATGTCCGAGTGCAAAAACTCTACTCAAAATATAGGCAATACCACTAATCCATGGCTTAAACCAGTGTTTCTCAAACCTGATAGTAGCAACGCCCCCTTTTGACAACCAATATTTTTAAAAGCCCCCCACCCTTTTAGCACCCCCTTGCTCTTTATCGTGTATACACAAACACCCACACATATACATATATTCCACCATACTTTTAAAAAAGCAATGCAGTTAATGAGTTATATTTTCTTATAATATAAAAAAGAGAGAAAGCATATTTATAAAAGCGTAATTATATTAAATATGTGTTTAAGTACGGAATTATGTACACCACAAGTTTATTATCCTTGAATTACAAATTGGCAGAGCAAATGATATAAAATTAATTCTTACAACTCTATAACTATCATAATCATATCATTTTAATAGCGCCTAAATGACTGCATATATATCTTCAAATCTGAATATTTAAGCCTCTCCTTATGAAACCACTTTAAACATGAAAAAATCAAAAAAATTATTAGTTGATAATAATGATATATTTATAAAAAAATTCGCTTTCTAATGAAGCATAATGAGATCCTTGCGCTTGGTGTGACTCAGCCAGTTTTGTAATAATTGGTTCTAAGTTTGTTAAAATCCTGTTACAAATCTGCAGTCGGTTTCGTTGCTTTTGTAGTAGCAACACTACTGCACTGAACCCCTTCTCCACTAAATACGACGTTGGGAATGCTGTAATTAGCAATTTAGTTTCACACCAAAGAACGGGATAGGCAAGCCTCTGCTGGATCCAACATTTTTCGTAATGTGTGTGACTGAATCGGGCTTTTGCCTCGAAGTCATTTTGTAGCTCAATTAATTCCTCTTGTACATGTTGACTAACTTGTTCTACGTCTGATTCAAACTGATTAATTACCCAATCCGGTATTATTAGTTCTTGCAAGTCTTTAAATCTTATGCTCATATCATTTTTAATAGCGCCCAAATGACTGCAGTAAACCTCTAAATCTGAATCTTTAAGCCTGTCCCCACCTAACTGCAGTAAACATGGAAAATGAGAAAGTTCTCGGCGACTAAGATTATTTTTAAATAATGTCAATTTGTTGATGAACCCCATGATAATTCCTTTCACTTTAATCAGACTGATCTCATTTCCTTGTAGCTTAAGAAGAACCTCAGTTCACTTTTCAAATATATGTGAAAGATAGGCTACATCGTTTCGCAATACTTCTCTTTCGATGCTAAATTCTTCTTTGATTGAATCCAAAAACTATGCTGTCTCCTGACAATGGTAACATTCCAGGTACTAAAATTTTGCGTTTGGAATCCTTGAAACACTTCATGGGACGCAGGGCAAATAAAAACTATCGTGTTACAAGCTATGTGAAGGGGAATATCTTTAGTAATTGTTTCATATTGATTCTTGTAAAAATGTACACAACGCCCCCCTGAATGGAAGTAGAGACCCCCAATCGTTGCGACCCAACAGAACGCCCCCAGACATCTTGAAAACGCCCCCCAGGGGTGGTACCGCCCCCGTTGAGAAACACTGGCTTAAACTAACAGATCTGTACATGGACGAGAAAGGGGTTCAAAGCACCTGAAACGGAACACATCACAGTCCACTACAGAAATTTCAAAAACCTTAAACTTCAGTTGTTCCTACAAGACCTACAAATATCCCCTCTCTCATAAGTGTACCAACTTCCGCATCCAGAAGAAGCCATAACTTACTGGACACAAACTTTCTACAACTGTGATAAGAGGTTTAGATGTTATTAATTATAGGATATCCTGGACAAATAGATGTATCAGAAGATACCAGGATAGTGCCAGATAAGAGACTGGTCTTATAAGAAATACCCCTTCTCTGAAAAGATCAAGGGCGTATAGACAATCAAGGTGAGGTCCAGCTATGTAAGTTCCCAGAGTAAGGAATGATGATGATGAAGTTCTCTGGGTCCATATCTGCTACCTCTTGAGATCTCACCCAGAGTAAGTTAACTGTGTATAGTTATTTGGCAAAGTGTCTAGGGTAATGTATTATCACAGTTATGAATTTCAAAACAGAACTTTAACTTTAATAGAAATAAGCAAGACTGTTTGAAAATAGATATATTTACAATTTAATTTTCCTGTACCTCAATCTTGTTGGGACAGGAATTTCAAGAAAAGGTTATTTACATGCAAAAATAAATATTTTTGGAAACTCTGTCCATTTTTTGTACACCAAAAGTCACTGGAATGAATATACCCACAGTTCTTGATATTATCACTACTTCTATACTGTAAGGTCTGTTATTTTCATCACCCCCAGGTGGTATAATTTTTCTGGTGAAATTATATTTTAGGATGAGGTATCAGTGCCTGTATGAAGGACTTATCTGGTAAAGAGTTATTGCAGCTGTTTTGTTAATCTTTGGCATGTACATCAACGTTGTGACTCCTGACTGAAGAAACGGAGCTAGCTTCAAGGTGTAGCATGAGCACTCACTCCAACATGTTCTTCTTTTCAGCCTACAGCAGCAACGAGGTACTTTGTAATACAACCCTCAAGTAAAGAATCTTCACATACACAAACTGCCCGACAGTAAAGGGCTATAGCACTAAGCACTCTCAGTACAGACGGCAAAGGCTTGTCCCTCTGTCTCTTTCAATAATGTCAGCTTGGTATGGAAGCTTTGTCGTCAAATGGCGGACTTTACAAGCAGTTGTTAATTTTTATCACACTACCCCCGACCAATCAGATGACGAGTCCAAAAAAATTAACTATTTCCTAGGTTATAGAATTGAGCAGTTTTAAGCGTGTTTGTCTAATCTGACCGAATTTGTTTATTATATATCATAGTTATTGGTGAACCGATTTTAATTATCAAAAGTGATAATTAAACGGCCAATTATTCTCTATCGTTCTATATAGCTTTCCTTTAGTTATTCCTTTGCATTCAAATAGGGTTAATTTTTTTGGTAATTAAATTTGATCTTAGCCTGATGTGAAAATATTACTAAATTAAATTTTCTAAGTTAAGATAATTTTTCTATGTGGGAATCTCTATGTGTATAGGTTAAGCAATATCAGCGCTATAATTTGAGATTTCCCTTTTATTTTAATTATCTTTAGTTATCGAGAAATAAATTATTTAAGTTCGGTCAAAAACCCAAAATAGGCATTATTTCCACTTCAACCAAAAATTTTCTCGTCCTTGCAAAAAAGAGGTAACGATTTGATTGGTTGTTAAATTTTACTACGTCCTTCGATAAATATTAGGATGGGTGTGTGAGAGGGGGGGGGGGGGGGGTGGTAACTTTTAACTTGTTTTCTTAGAAAAATTCAAATACTCTTAGTTAAATGTTGGCGGTAAATTTTACTAGACCCTCAGACAAATTTCAAATACTGTAGTTATTTATAGATTTTAAATAAGTTAGCTAGTACATTTTAAGAGGGGAATTTGAGCGTGTTGTCATACGGATTCACTTCACTACAACAACGTATTCGACAAACATGTTCCCATAAAGCAGGTCCGTGTCAAAACATCAGAAAGACCCACAGGATAACATAAGAAATATTATCAGCAATGAGAGAGCGGGACGAGGCTCATAAGCTCAAAGATTTCAGCAGGTATCGGATACTTAGAAACAAAGTACAGTACCTCATTCGTCAGGAAAAGAAACTACATTTCAGAAAGATGATTCAAGACAAAGCAAACAGCAAAGAAGTCTGGGCAGCCATTAGAACACTAACACGCAAATCAAAGTCACTAAACTCTTTACCAAAAAGCTGCTCCCTAACGGCAACTCATTTTAGTAACCACTTAAAAACATAAATTAACCATCTCAAGTCGACACTAAAGCCTATGGACTGCGATATTAGTAAATTAACAGACTTCTGCAGCACCGAACACATCACAACAGATCTAAGAGATATTCCTTTTCTAACAGTACACGAAGTACTCAAATATATCTTGGCATTAAAAAACAACAGCTCATCTGGACTTGATGGTATGAGCAGTAAGATTCTACGTTACGCTGCACCCATCATTTACGACTCTTTAACCTATGTATACAACCAATGTATTGCACACAACTACTTCCCTACAGCATTTAAAGCTGCCAAAGTGTATCCTCTCTATAAATCTGGCTCACATAGCGATCCCACCAGTTACAGACCAATATCCTATCTATCATCTATATCAAAACCACTAGAGAAACACATTTACAACACAACACTTCAACACTTAACAGCAAACAAACTGCTCATTAAGAGCCAGTCAGGTTTGTGACCAAAACATTCCTGTCACACAGCTCTCACCAAAATGGCAGACAACTGGCTGTCGAACATAAATGATGGAAAATGATGTGCTGCTGTTTTTGTCGACTTCAAGAAAGCATTTGACATGATTGACCACACTATCTTGGTTCAAAAGTTAGAAACCCTCAGAATAGGTCCTAATCCACTAAACATCATCAAATCATTCCTGGCGGATCGACAACAGTTAGTGCTCCACAACAACTCGACATCAGATTTCTCGAAGATAGATACAGGAGTACCGCAGGGTTCTATTCTTGGACCCCTACTCTTCGCACTGTTCATCAACGACCTGCTACTACATCTAAAATATTCACCTTGTGACCTCTTTGCAGATGATTGTACTATCTACACTAGTGACACTGACTGCGCGGCACTTGAAATGACTCTTCAAAGCGATGTAGACAATCTAACAAAATGGAGTAATATGAACCGTATGCCTGTAAACACAGGAAAAACAAAATCTATGCTGATTAGCACCAGACAGAAACTTCTAAACTTCACCAAAAGATCGCTACAGCTACATGCGGAGTCAATACGCATTGATCATGTAACAGAACACAACGTTCTAGGCTTGACGATTGACCAGCACTTAACGTGGAACTCCCACGTACGGGATTTAACGAAACACTTAGCTCAAAAGACATACCAGCTGGCCAAAATAAAACACTTCTTAGACACAGACACTAGACTATTGTTCTACACCTCACATATACAGACTTATCTAGATTACTGCTCTACACTATGGGATGGTTGCCCTGCTTCCACCTCAAAGAGACTGCACTCCCTGCATAAGAGAGCAGTACGTCTGATTACGGATAATCGCACGATACTACACGCAAGGACACGAGAAGAACCCAAAATACTGTCCCTAAAACACGTCTCCTCTACAACAAAGCCAAGCTGACTCACGCAATTCTATCAAACAACGCCCCACCGTACCTACGATCATTGTTTAAAACCAGTAGAAGAGAGGGACTACAATTACATCAGTTACGTCTGCCCAAACCTAGGATCGACCTGTTCAAAAAGAGTCTAGCCTACTCTGGAGCCTACTTGTGGAACAGCCTTCCACACCACGTAAAAACCAACATACACAATACTCATTCAACAAAGCACTTTATAAACACTTGATCAACACCGATTATCTACCCCCATAGAAGCAGCCATTGTCAGTCCACATCGTATCTATATGTCAACCTTTCTTTTCCTCTTCCGCTCGTTATTGTCTATGTGAAAAATTTGTTTTATATCCACGTAGTATTGCTATATAATGTAATGTATGTGAGAATGTACCTGCATAGCACTGTACTTTTGAAATATGTAATTGTATTTTGTTTGCTTAAATGTGATGATGTGTATGAGAATGAGCAGATATGCATTTTTACAGCTAGACCTGGGTCCCCAATTCTTTACCCTTTTAAATAAAGTTATGCCCATCTATCTTTCCTACTGATTCTGCTCTTGGGTTAAGGAGGGCAAAGAAATAACACCAAGTCTTACCTCCTTCAATAGCACACTGTCAAATACTTCATGAGTTCTGATACCATGCCACCTAATCTGATTATTCTTGAAATCATAATTTACTGTTCGTTTTTTTTTCTTTTTTTTTTCTTTCTAAAATTTAATTTAATTTAATTTTTTTATAATATTAGTTTAATTAACATTACTTAATTTTGATTATGACTGCATACTGTAAACGCACGCTGTTATATTACCTTTATAATGTTGCATGCCTTCATATTAATGCTTTAAGTAACATGTGGGAATGAAAGGATATAATATGCAAGATAAATGAGAGTGGAAGGGCAGAATGTTAGACGGGCCTGCGCGCCCAATTCTCAACCCTTCGAAAATAAAGTCTGTTCGTTCGTTCGTTCGTTCCCCTTGAAACATAACACTAGGTCACTACACGAAAATTACCTTGCCAGCTAATCTAGTTTGATTTGTATTAAACTCTCAGGTAAACAAACACGACACAAATGAATGGAAGGAGTGTAAACATTGACTCGAAAATGGCAGGTAGGAAAATAGAATGTGCCGACAATCGAATCGTGCACATAATTAATACGCAAAATAAAGATAGTTCAGTACTGCCGGAGAGTAAGAGAGAGCGAACTAAATTATGTGACACGCATCATGTAGCAATGTTCTCTACGGCGCCACCTCAGACTGGGCGAAACGAAGCTGTCACAGCAAGCAGAAGAGAGAAGACAACATCGAAAGGAACACCAGGAAATTAAGCAGCTGAGGGTTGTCACCTCAAGGGCGCTTTCCCGTAGTCATTTATGACTGAAGGGGCTATTATTCAGCATTATATCGTCTATTGCATCGTATCAGGCAGTAAAAGCATACAATGCTGACCTTTCATCCTGCAAGTAGGTCAGGCGTGTGGTACTACTGACTGACCTCTATTTTCAGTTGCTCATTTAAGGTACAGACTACCCCCTTGCAGGCATAATTAATAAAGAAACTCTCATGAAAACTATGAAATACAAAGCCACGAAATATACTCAACAAATATCAAAGGACAGTATAAAGAAGACGATAACACATTAGGGATAGAAATTTATGTTCCCGTGTGGCAAATGGTGAAAGAATAAAGTATACAGAAAGTACATCTATTTTCACAGCAGAGATGGTTGCAATTCTGAAAGCTCTTGACATATTTTCTAACAACCCTCATTTGACAGAATTGTCTTTTCTCTTTTCCTAGCATTCATATTTATCGGCGACATTAATTCGCTACGTCTCATATTCTGTACTTAATTATTGTTTACATTCCCTTCCCTCAATTCTTGTCATGTCAGGACTCCAGCGACCATTTTTTGCTGATTAGGGTGATCAATTACTTTGGTTTTTTAATTGACACCTTAATCTGTAGAGTGAAATGGTGTAACACAATGTCCTACCAGACAGTGCATGGGGCACGACCGGATTAGTGAGCAAACAACCTTGGAATGACTACAGTCGATTACCTTTGATAAATGTTCGATCTACCTGTGGGAGTGACAGATTGGATGAATGAAAGAATAAAAATATATAGATAATATCTGTATGAAGTATGACAGTGTTACTGTAGAAATTCGTTACAAGCTGTTCTGTGAGTGGTTTCTGTTATTGTTGATTGTTTGTGGTGGGTGTTGTGGTGTAGTACCACTGACAAGGTCGATGTCAGTAATGTCGGGCTTACTGTTAGTGGCCAACAGGTGTGTAAATATAATGGGCGAATGTCATGAGTTCTTTTGGTTTGTTTACATCTAATATCACCCACACAACAGTAACGTTGGGTCAGGAAATAGACAAACTAGTTTTCAACTTATACACAGTTTATTTACGACAGTAACGTTGACATCATGGATAACAGATCACAGCAAATCACAAGGTATCATAGTAAGTAAATCCATAGATAAATTGAGTGCAACACCAGCAACTCATCATAAATCGACATAGCATACAATCCGTCAGAAAGTTGAGTGCATCACCAGCAACTCATCATAAATGGTAATAATATATAATCCGTCAGAAATTGGTTGCATACACAGCAACTCATCATACATGGTGAGAGTAAATATAATCCATCAGGAATTGGTTGCATACACAGCAACTCATCATACATTGTAATAACAGGAAAAATCCATCAGAAAAAATGGTTGCACAAACAGCAACTCATTGTACATTGCATTAACAAATATCCTCCATAGGAATATCAATCATATCAAATCTCTGTCATCCAAAAACACCCTGGACACACTAGCAAGACTATAAAAACCCTCTCGAAGCCTACCAGATACCTAATGACCGAGATTATTCTTTCTCAATACAACATCTTGACTCAAGCGCGAACTAACTGCTTGACATGTGAGCCCAGCTCACCCGTATCTCTCCCCCAACTACTACTAAGAATATTTTAACACTTTCTTTATGTTTAAAAAACTAATACATACTCAGTTGAGCTATGTTCAAGCACCCAAATAAAAAATCATCTCACAACTTTAAACGTGCTTACTAGCGTGTCTATAAAAAATCAGACCCGTACATAAAAATCCCTAACACTTAACTCCCACTCGAAAACATGACTTAACAGATAGTCTACGAGTTCGAAAAGAACTGCCTCTCCTCG
Source organism: Oreohelix idahoensis (assembly GCA_024509875.1). Classification (NCBI taxonomy): domain Eukaryota; kingdom Metazoa; phylum Mollusca; class Gastropoda; order Stylommatophora; family Oreohelicidae; genus Oreohelix; species Oreohelix idahoensis. The sequence continues at coordinate 198,230 of JAMPIV010009805.1, forward strand.
GGAAATAGTCTACTAGAAAAATCCCAAATGCAAAGAGAATTCTGGCAACAAAACAGGATATTTCTGGACTATAAATTCGTTCACAGAAATCATATAAAAGGACTATGTAAAGTACAAAAGGTTGAGAAAGGAGATTTGGTGTCCAGCCACATTAACTAAAATATTCCGACTCATGGTAAGTTAGTTTAATTGTGGCTCAGCCCCCAGGGTGTAGATTTATGTTTAAAAACAAAATACATCCCAATTAAAAGTAACAAGAAAAATAACAGCATACACTGTTATGTTGGAATTAAAAAAAAACGTAATAGATTCTCACAACTCTTACAGATTTACAAATGACAAAAGTATTGTAGTTTTGCTGCTAAGAATTATACTCAACTCCCCAATGCCTTTAGTAGCTGCTGATATGATTTTTGGACTGACTCTTGGTTTGGCATGTCCCAGCACTGAGGTACAGTTAAACTGTTCTCTGGTTTCAGAGGGTGTCAGAGTTTGCTTCCTGGACTCAGTGCACATCACAAATACGGATGGAGTAAGTCAGCCCTGCTGAATACCTTCTCTGCTTACTGGACTATGACTCAGGTTAGAGTCATCTGGTATGACAGCCTAGAGTTGTACTCTGGGGTGGGATTATTGGTATGGTATGGGTTACCTGGTTGGTAGGGTATGGCTTGTTATGGTTACCAGGTTGATAGGGTATGATTGGTAGAGTAAACTGGTGGATAGGGTATGGTTGGTAGGGTAAACTGGTTTTGTTCTCTCAACTCGTAACCTGGTTTACTACCTTGGACCGGTAACCTGGTTGGACTGGAGGATGAACCAACTGAAGTCCCATTAGTGGTGTTTCAAGAGCAATCATCTTGTATATCTGATCTGCGATAATCGTCCATCATAAATAACATTAAAACGATCATTGCTAACATTCAATAACAAAGTGTTATCTAGTATCTATGACATACTCCTACTTAACTGACATTATAAGCGTTTCTGTTGCTCTCTGTCTCTCTCGGGCTGTCTGCTTATTTACTTACTTACTTAGTCGTTCCCCTTCTACCGTAAGGTGTAGAGGTTTGGAAGAGAGAGCGCCAGACTATCCTATCGGCTGTCTTCCTCCTGGCCTGGTTCCATTCTAGTCCTCCCAGCTGACTCTGGGTCGTCCTGGGGGTCTGGATCCCTGGCTCTTTGTTTCCCATGCTTGTCGTGGTAGCCAATCTTCTCCCATTCTGCAGACATGGCCAAACAATCTTAGTTGGGACTGTTCTACTTGGGTCTGCAGGGGGTGGGATTTTAGACCTTGACGTATCGCCTGGTTGCGGACCATGTCTCTTCTTGTTACTTCAACCACCTTCCTCAGATACCTCATTTCTGAGGTTTGGATCTGGCTTTAGTGGGTTGTGGTAATTGCCCATGAATCGCATCCATGTGTCAAGACTGGGACATAGGTGGAGCGTTATACAGCCATCTTCGATTTCTTACCAACCTCTCTCTTGCTGAGGAATCCTCGATTTATGGCCTGAAAAAGTCTCCCAGCTGCTGCTTTTCGAGTGGCCAATTTTCTCTGATCCCTTCCTTTCGGTCTATAATTGCTCCGAGGTATTTAAAGTGATCGACCTGCTCCAGGACCTGTTCTCCCAGCTTAATCTGATGTACTCTTTCTTCTCATGATATCACCATGTATTTTGTTTTAGAGCTGCTTATGACCATCCCTCTCTTCTCCAGCTCTTCCTTTCAGATTTGCAGGTTTGATTGGAGATGTGCCTCTGATTTAGCAATCAAGACAACATCATCAGCAAATGCCAGCTCTGAAATACAGACCTGTCTCATCTTCCAGTACCCCCACTGAATACTTTCTTGTTCTCTCCATATATATACTGAAGCACATTAAAAACGCACCACCTGTATAATCCAGGAACAGAGTGTGAAATGTAAATATAAGTGTTTACAAGTTTACATATTTGGAATCTTTATTCATTTTCCTATGAATCCATGCTGGTCATTAATTTGTACATTTGATTGTTATGAAATCCATTGCGTTCTGTGCAGGCAAGGGAGAAAACCAAAAATGCAACCAATAAAACAATTCATTCACACTATCCTCAGTATCTGGTATGTCCACCGTGTGCTTGCAAACAAGCTTGGCAGCGGCTCCACATGGAACGCACAAGTCTCTGAAGGAAATTCCGGGGAATCAAGTCCCATTCACGTGTAAGAGCAGCTTCGAACTGTTGCAGATTAGCTGGAGAACCTTGCCTGTAGACTCTGCGTCCAAGCTCGTCCCACAGATGTTCTATAGGGTACATGTCTGGTGATAGGGCAGGCCCAATCAATCGTCACAATGTTCTGCGATGGTGAAAACTGAATCCTCCTCAAATGTGAATACTGCCCCCACCTCCAAATCGGTTGTGCTGACGAACAAAGCAAATCTGCAAAGCGCTCTCTCCACACCGTCGCCCAAATCCGCATACGTCCATCAGCAAAGGATATGTTGAATCTGCACTCGTCGTCTTTTTCCGTAACGACTAACGCTAGCAGCGTATTTTCTCTTCATTTTCATATAATTTGTCCGGGAAACGCCGGGTATTTATACTATTTGGTAACTTAGATACGGTTTCAACACTGTTGTATACGTTGCTAGGTTTCAACACTGTTGAATACGTTGCTAGGTTTCAACACTGTTGTATACGTTGCTAGGTTCCGAGTTCCAGTTGCACCGGGTAATACTACACCGGTGCCGCTGGAACAACATTAAAAAAAAAAAAAAAAAACTGCACCATTTTGCACCACGAATAAACATGCGCATAATGCACGGCTATGTTACAAATGCCGGCAAAGAGAGACGCCGCTAAATCTCGCTGGGGTTTTACACTAACCAATTACACTGATGCCGAATATGAACTCAATTTGACATTGAACTACTGCCTCTTGAATATTATCATTCAGTAACCAAATCAGCAATAGATTTTAATGCACTCTTAACCTGATATTCCGAGATGCCTGACTCAGAAGACGGTTTGGAGAAACCGCTCAAGCGCTCTCCACATCTTCGCCAAATCCGCATACGTCCATCAGCAAAGGATATGTTGAATCTGCTCTAGTCTGTGAATAGGACAGCATTCCACTGCAGTCTAGTCCATCTGACATGTTGCTCTGCCCATTGCAGGCGCTGCTGACGATGTCTGTGAGTCAAGTTTGGCCCAACATAAGGTCGTCTTGCAGTAAGGCCTGTATCTCTGAGTCGTCGTATGACTGTCATTCAAGAGACTTGCCCATGTCTACCCACTATTGCTCTTGCGTTTTGACTTGCCGGGAGAGAATGATTCCTTAGGTGACTCAGCACAATATGACGTTCTTGCGCAGGGGTAGTAACTCGTGGTTGGCCACTCCAAAGTCTATCCCGGGCACTGCCAGTGGTTCCGTAACGTTCATTGAGACGTACAATAGTGCTGTGGTGGCAATTCATCCTTCTGGCAATGGCCCGCGAGCTCATTCCGGTCTCCAACATACCAATGGCTCGTTGGCGGTCGTTTTCAGATAGCCGTGGCATTTCAAGCACATGTACTGGGTGTTTTGTCTCAACTGCCTTTTTATACCGAGTATACTGCCACAACGCGTACACATTTTCAGGGTCATAGCTGTTGGGAATCGTGTTGCACGTATAACTTTCAATGTTTTCATGTAGTCTGTACACAAACCCGTAGGTTGAATCATGCACTTTCCATTCCAGCAGCCATTCGCTCTCTATCTCATGACAAACACGGGGAAAATCCATTCACACACTTTTTTTCTAGCTTTTCGGCATCAGTATATATAATAGTGGTGCATTTTTAATGTGCTTTCAGTATGTGTGTGTAAAGTTAGTTGCTTATCCTTTACAGGACGTGGCAATCAACCCCAGCTTTTTATTGGCTGTTTGTGATTTTTCTAGGCAATTTTTTCATTCAGTAGTTTGCCATTGCTTTCTGAACGGTACGGCGCATATACTATTGTTAAAAATCCACACAAAAATTGTAAAAAGAAAATATTCAGTTTTAAAGAAAAACATTAACCACTGTTTTATTCAATTCCTTATAGTGAGTTAAAGTGTTTTGTGTTTATGTACCATCATTTTCATTACTCCCCTAGACATTAGGTACATCATACACCAGACACTAGAGCCAAAATAGTGACCGTGTGAGATCTAGGGAGGTAGCGTTAGGTTCCCTGCAAAAACCTCATCATCATCTTTTAGAGTCAGGGGCCTACATGTGCTTGATACACCCCCCTACTCTGAATTCGAATAAATGTAATTAAACGTTAATGTTATTAGTCTGTTTACACCCACTGTTGCGAGTGTAGTGGTTCGGTCTATATCATCGCCACACAGGCTAATTCAATATATGTGTGCTGCTGTCCTGTCACTGTGTCTGGAATGTTGACCTGGGTGTGTGTTGATATGTTCGCACACCACAGTGCGTACGTAAGAGTACATGCAGGAGTCAAAAAGGGTTGCAAACGACTGGAACAGTTCGCTACTGTTTATTCCGTTACAACACAGACACGATGACATAAATGACACACATTCGACAGCAAAACACGAATCATATAATATAATACTGCATTGAATATATATAATACGGCCTGTCCACATCCTGGCCTATAATAATCTTCATATGGCCTAAACAGTACTGCATTACTCAATAAAGCCTGCAACATACGGCAGCTATAATAATCTTCATATGGCCTAAACAGTACTCCATTACTCCATAAAGCCTGCAACACACGGCAGCTATAATAATCTTCATATGGCCTAATCAGTCTTCACTACTCCATAAAGCCTGCAACACACGGCAGCTATAATAATCTTCATATGGCCTAAACAGTACTCCATTACTCCATAAAGCCTGCAACACACGGCAGCTATAATAATCTTCATATGGCCTAATCAGTCTTCACTACTCCATAAAGCCTGCAACACACGGCAGCTATAATAATCTTCATATGGCCTAAACAGTACTCCATTACTCCATAAAGCCTGCAACACACGGCAGCTATAATAATCTTCATATGGCCTAATCAGCCTTCACTACTCCATAAAGCCTGCAACACACGGCAGCTATAATAATCTTCATATGGCCTACAAAAGTACCTTAATACACAGCGAAGCCTGCATCACCCGGCAGCTTCATTAATAAGGTTCATATGGCCTAAACAAATCTTCACTGCAGTGTATCACATAGGCTGTACACACAGCGAAATATATAAGTCGACATTTTCTCAAATCCTACGTAGGCATACATTATCCAAAAACACTGGGACTCGACCTACACGGTCCACGCCCAAAACACAACTCCCCAAATCACACACTAGTCCCGCCAAAAAACCCGTCACGAGATTCGGTTGTCTTGAACACCGCTCTCGATAACACATGCAGACTAGCTGCGAGTTATTCACATGACTCAAAACAGTACAGAATAAATACATTAAACAGCGTTCACACGCTTATCTGTACTCTGTCACCCGAAAAATAGGAAAAGATAATTCTATCCTAAAGTCAAACAAGTATCCGCTTAATCAAGCGTTGCAACTCGAAATTTAATTTGTCTAAAAAAACCATTCCCAAGATTACTTCCCTTCCATAAATCCACTTGCAACACTTGACCTCACACGGTTAACACAGACACAGATTTCATTCCTTTTAGGTATAACATCATAACCTCCCCAGCAAATTAAACTTGCTACAACAGCTTACGGCTAATGATCCAAGAAGGAGAGAAAATATGGCTCTTTTGGAAGACAAAGATTAAAACGTGATCGAATTCATTCAGATCTCCCCCCTCCCCCCATCCTCTCCTTTAGATGCATTGGATCGTCAATGCAATTGGTCTTTTAACGCTGGATGTCATCACGTGGTTACTATAAGTGCATCTTCCTCTCCTTTTTCACTCCTTATGGAGCATCGAGAAACCACGCCATCTGGTTCCCTTGCAGAAAGCCTACACCACGCATGTATATGTTTGGTGCATGGGGGTGGGGGGGGGGGGGGGGGTTCTACTAACACTGTGTTTTACTTGATGAGATCACTAGCCCTTGGAACTTAGTGTTCTTGCCATGGTTGTTTCTGTTAGTCTGTTTCATATGTGAGGCTGCTAGCTTTATACACAACCAGAAATTAATCGCCACTTACGACACACATGGGGGGAGCTTTGAGCCTATGAGGTTTTAGTTTCTTCACAGACGTTCTGAAACGCACGAGATATAATAAGGTAATAATTATGTGTACACAAATCAAAATGTAATAAATGAATACAGTAAGTAAGCAAGGTCAAGGTAGTCCCATAAACTTCCGTAGTGCAGTGAAATGTTAGAGACTTCATCATACCAGGTCCAGCTTTTTTTTTTTGACGTGGGAAGACAAGTTCCTTCATGGTCGTCTTTTCCTTCCCTAACTCACGAGCGGAGTAGACGGATCTTGATGCTACTAGTTTTCGATCCCGAAACCCATGACATGTTCCCGAGAAGAGCGCGCTCTAACTGGTTGGCCAATCAGACCCACAGGTTTGACAATCTTATGTTGACACAGGAAAATAAATCTGGCAATAAACGTCTACTGTCAGAAATAAACGGCTGCGGACCTTCAGTGTTTGATACGGTCAGTGATAAGCTGTTGCCAATATTTAGTGACTGGCTAAAATAATAACGCAAGCGACCTAGTAAGTTATAAGTTGTTTATGCAACAGTTGATGTCAATTGAAGTAAGTAACGGAGCTCTTCGGTGTTATATAAAACCAACCTTGACATAGGAAGTGAGTCTTGGACAATAAGTAAAGCACTAGAGGGCACTTCTGGTGTTACTGATGAACGTTAAAAATATAATATACCGCTAAAGAAAAAAAAAGAAAAAGTTCTAGGGACGTTTTGAAACGACCCAATGCACAAAGGAAGCTTATATCTCATGTTAGAAGGAAACATTTCTGTATCATTGGGCAAGTTATGAGAAGACGACAGCTAAAATATATCTTGACAACAGGATAGACACTTGTCATTGGCCATTTGATATCATGACGTAAACGGAAGTCAACAAAAGAATTGATAAATTGGCGGTAAGCTGTGAAGAGACATTACCCCACCCGGCACCTTGCTGTGCTGGTATTAGCTTGTCCATCACATGGGTATAAAAGTGCTCTTGTTGCAGACTGTATGTTCTTCTTAACTGTAACGTTACGCAAGCCTCTCGTATGTCTATGGTGTGTTAAAAAGAAATATTTTTTCCTGGAGTGAACACATGCTCCGTTGCATTCAACATACTACCTGGACACATTCAAATATTTTGCTAACTAGGCAGGTACAGATTTCAAAAGCCGTTTACAAAAGGAAAAAGTTATGTTCCTTGCAACCTTGCTAAAAGGTAGTAACTTCTGAAATGAACAGAAGTTCGCTGTTAAATTTAGGTTTTCCAGCGACAACGATGCTTTTCTTCGCTGCAATCTAACACACGACAGAGCTCGTCGTCCTCCAAAATAATGTAAGCCCGCCTTCTGTCAAACAAATAACCTAGGAATGTTACGAATATCGTGATGATGGTTCTCTTGACACTTCGCTGAGTCTCCGACTGATAAAGCAGCTAGGATTTCAAGATTTGTGACACAGTAAAAGCCATTAGCATTCTGTGATCCTACTGAGGTGCGTTCGGAAAAACAAATTTTGAGGACATAACACGGGCAGATAGGTACGTACAATTTATGTCACATTCTACATGTGCAATGAATCATAATGAAAATTCAGTTGTTTGCTAAACAGTGCAATGTAATCTCTTTGTGTGCAATAATACTTTGAGCTATCATCAGAACTAAAACTACGAGTGATTGTGTCTCTCGTGAGAACATTTTCATTTGATAATGGTTAAACTCGACTGCTGACAGTCTGCCGTGTTCTAATTACTTATTTCACCATGTTTAACTATTGTCCTAGTTCGCTATCTTATTCACACATTGTCCTAATTCACCAGTGGCGTATCCTGGTAATGCGAGCTAGGCGTGCTGCTACTTAAAATGAATATGTACGCCTACTATTTAACTTCTTCCCCTCTTAATTTAAAAACCAACTATATTCAATTACGCAACGATAGTTATTAGGGGTATATGTCAACTATCTCCGAAATACTAATTAACTTACAACTTTAAACTCACTGTCACTGTAATAATCTGCATTCCCGGCAACTAACAAAAATTAATCACAAAAAACACTGGACGGACCCAACCGATTTTTACAACTCGAGAGCTGCAGGACCACCGCACGCATGTTCGCATTGTATTTACGTATCTGGCCATGATCCCGATCCAATCAAACCAGTGTTCAGACGTGAATCCGAAACGTGCCGCATGCATTGTGACGGAATTACCCGAGAAACTTCGGGCGATTGCTACCAACCAATAAAAAAACTCTGCCATCAATGGTACCTATACCTTGTAGCGGTATGGCAGCTTGCGTACCCTGATAATCCCCAGAGCTATGCCAGTGGGAGTTTTACTCCTGGTAGGTTCAACCAAGCTGGACTGGTCTGTGTGGGTAGGGGTCAGACAAAAGCTGGTACCCTGGTCCTCCAGGTTGGGGGTTTTAGCACAGGGCTGACACCCCTGTCTGTGTAAAAAAATACAATGAAGTTACGGAAACAATAATAAATGAACAAACTTTGCTGCGGGATGGACATTCGGAGTCTGTGGCTCGATGAACCAGAGTTGGGGCACTGTACGAAGGATGGCCACCGACCGAGCAAAGTGGAATCAATTTGTTGTTGCCCTACAAGACGCCACTAGGCGTGATGGCCACTGACTGCTTTGACGGTCGGCGGCTAAGGATCAAAGAAGAAAGAATAAAAAACTGCACTATAAAAAGCGTCTGGGGAAACTGAAACTAGATTATACTCGTAGATTCTATGCGGGAAAATCCGTTATCCTGGTGCGTGCGGTCCGAAAGCAGAACATTAGAAGAGAAACATTTTATAGAATAATAAATTAAATTTTTATTTTCCTTCGGGCATAGGTGTGCGCAGCACGCACAGCACACATAGAGAATACGCCACTGTAATTCACCATTTTTTTCTCATGTCCTAAACAACTTTCTTACTATGCTGTCTTATTTCATCATCATTTCACCTTTTTATGGGCTCCTTACTGAATATGTAGCAGACACTGGTCCCGTTGCAGCATTCACATGTTCTTGTAGTGTAAGGCTTCTGTAGCGCTTTGTTTCACATGATGAGGTAGCCAGTTCAATGCACAAGGTCATAATATTCGCTTTGTACAACATGCCTCAGAGTACAGTAGGCCGATTCTTTGTCTCTTCAAAGATCCACGGAGCAACACGAGACACTGTCGTAGTTTGCTGACTTAACGTATTGTCCCAATTCACTATTTAAATCTACTGTCCCAGTTCAACATTGTATTATGCCAAACTAACTCATTTTTTTGGGAACCATTCTGGATTGCTACTTTAATGAGTCCCCTATATTCTATATGATAACTGTCTTATCGGTAACGGCCTGTTTTTTAACAAAGTTTCCAAATAAACTTGCAATATTTTCACGGCCAAATTAAGGTCTGTGAATTTAATTGCACGCCAAATTGAAAGAATGCGCATTGTTCTCATCCTTAATAATAGCGGATGTGTGTTTTTTTAAACAAAATTTCTGGAGCTTTCTCATTTTTTTTTTTGGGTGAGTTTGAACGAGTATCTTATATTTATATTTTGCAGTGATACTGAATGTAGCTGCTCATTACGTTAGCTGTAACTCTGCCGATTTAGTTGCTTATATCTGTGACGGTATTGCCTCTCCTGCTTTGCAGTAGTGGTCCAACAACGGCCAAAACTCAAGAGTATCTATTATAGGCTTCAATGGATCTATTTGTGCACAAGATTACTCTTGGCAAAAATGTAGATAGAAGAGTAGTAAACCTTCTATCACATGGGAGTCTTCACAAGAAATTCAAGTAAGCGAAAACAATGCTGGCTGTCGCTGAGCACGTTAATTCTGTAACCTGCCGACAACTTTTGTGAAGAATTAAGCACTTATTTATCAGCTCGTTAAGCCCCCACCGCTGATTTACTCAGTAGAATTCTATCATTCAAGTATAGCTCTGTTTTGAATGTGTGTAGCAATTGACTGAGACAAACATGCAGTAACTTTAAAATGATCAAATCGAAATTAAATTTCTAACATTACAAATAACAAAATGTAATAAACACTTTAGTTTTAACAGTTTGAAAATAATTTGAATAGTTATGGATAAAGAAAAGCTATCATCTCCTTGTATTTGGGGATTGTGCAAAAGGGTAAAACAGTTCAGATGGCAGCATATATTTGAACTTAGCTGCCAATCACGGTTCTGTCTTTTCACGCTGATCACTCGTCTCTGGTCAAGGTTGTCGGGTGTAGCTCGTCTCAAATAAACTTCAAGGAAAGTCTACACAGTGCGTCCTTCGTCTTAAAGCGTAGGCCACTGATCCCCTTTTGTTCCAGAAACAGTACGTTCTCCTGGTACCACCAATAATTGTGATAGAAGAATAGACAAGAACGCTCTTCTCTGTATGGCCTTCTCCAACACATAGTTATGTGTCCCCCCTCTTCTATTTCACCCTCCCACTTAACTCAGAGTTTACCCTCGATGAGAATTAAATTTAATCCCTCGGGATAAACTTTCCTTTACATTTAAACTGAATAGCTGTAGCTTTACATTGCATTTAAATGGAAATGTTAAACGTACAGATATAAAATGTTTTACATTTACATCTCCACTGTTTGAAAAGTGTTCACAATATAAATTCATTTATGTTTCATTTACATTTACACTTGTGGAAAAGTTTGAAATTTCTATTAATTAAAATGAATATTTTCACATAGACATTTACGTTGGTTTAAAGCGTGAAACCTTACATTAATTTTAAAGTGTATATGTTTATAGGAACATTTACACTGCTTTGAAAATGAAAGTCTTATGCTTAGAATGTACATCATTTCTTTTCATCTTTACCTCCCTGCTCCAAATGGAACCTGGAACTACGTTATGCTTTTAGTTCTCTTTACGGAACTATCAATAAAGCAATCACCAGACAGTGCAGTTGTGGTTCATGAATCCTCATTCTATACGCTAAGGTTGCCAGCCTCAAATGACTTTGACATCCAACAGCGAGTATCACACAATAAAATTCACATGGTAATATATATATATATATATATATATATATATATATATATATATATATATATATATATATATATATATATATATATATATATATATATATATATATATATATATATATATATATATATATATATATTAGTTCACGTTAGTAATAAAATATGAAATGTAAATCACAACGTACGCCAATCCTGGCTACAGACTTGTCGCACAGATGAATAAAATAGACGAATCTTTCTCTTACACGTGTCTGGGATTTCTTTTAATTTTGCAATAGATTGCCCCTTCCGACTCCGTGTTTTTACAGTATTCCTTGTCCGGGTTTTCCTTAATAAATTTTGAAAGAGATTTCATGTGCTTTATAAGTCTTATCTGGTTCTCCAATAAAAGGTCTGGATAACAATTAGGAATTATGAATCTAGTTCTTCACTCTGGCGAAGGTCTAGTGTCTTGGCGAGCGTGCAAATCACAGAGAAATAAAACTGTGAAATTGTCATCCTATATTCCCTCCAATGCTGTTTTGAATCTCATCCGAAAAATCAAATCATTTCAAATCATGCAGATAGTGTGCGATATTTCAAAATATTCCCACGTGAAATATGGTGCGTGCCTGCAAAGGTCACGTATTACCATATATGGACATCTGATGTCTTGCATACGCTCTCACCAACACATTTGTAGACTCATATTGTCTGAAATGGACTAAATCCATGATTACTTTTTAACAAGTTACAGGAAGCTGTTAGATCACTCTTGTCTGCCCACAGGTGTCACACAGACAGTAATGTCGTCTTATCAGCGGTTCAATCTAAACGCGCCGGCGACTATCTTATCTCAGCTGCTTGTAGGCTGCGATGACCGGGTAGCAAACCTGTGACATATCTGCAAGGAGTGTCATAGATGTGATATCACTACCAGGTGATTTGATAAAATCACATATTTGCTACTTAGCAGAAAAAAAAGAAAGAAAGAAAAGTGCGTTAATTGACAGCACCTAATAGAAATCAGTACCACAAACGTACCGATACTGCCGGAGAGAGGTCGCCTCGTTTTGTCACAATATCGATACGCCCTTAAATAGTAATTCGGAGAAAACGTAATAGAAAGATACTCGTACATTTAAAAAACATGTTGTAATAAAACAACTGTTGATTAATTAGTTAAATTTAAGACCATTGACCTTTTTACGTCTTCTATGTTAGTTGCGACGTGTTGCTCTATAGCTTCATTATGTAAGTGACCACAGGATGATTAGTGGCATCATCATGACATGAAGCAGAAAAACAACACACTAGAACTCGCACTTTCATATTTCATTACCAAATGATTCAAAATATTAACATAAAAGAGTTGAGTTAAATACGAGCTCTCGACTTGGTTTAAACGCTCCCAAGACATGCTACTCGAGCAGCTTCTGACAGCTCGTGCATCGTTGTTTACATAACAGGAAAAGGAGCAAGTAGAGCTTTAGTGCCGAAAATAGCTATAATACTCCAGGTAAACGAGGTTTGTCATGCTTGGATTCGAAACCAATCTAGGACTGTAGCGAAAGGTTTTCCTAGTGTGATGATAGTGGTAGAGAAGAAGTAGGATCTCTGTCCAGAAAGGATGAAGTTCCAGTGCCAGAGAAGTACACTGGTATCACAATTGAGTTACAGCTGTGAATACTCTGAGCTGGACAATAGATTTAGGCTTCAGAAGTATACTGTGCCACTTTCGCTATAGTAACCCTATGTGATAATATAATTAAATTAGACAAAGTAACTCAAAATTTAACAGTTAAAAATTTACCAAGTCAAATGAGTACAATTTCATAATTTATTATGTACATCTATATATTCTTGTAATGAGAAATGGGTGTTTCATTCATTCATAACCCTCCACTCCCAAAGGAGCACAGGCCTTCAACAAACACATGCCAAGTCCTCCTGTCACGTGCCATCATCTCAAGTTCTTTCCATGTTCTCCTCATCATTTTCACCTCTGTTTCCAACTCTCTTCTCCATGTACTTCTTGGTCTTCCTCTGCCTCTCTTGCCCTGGGGGTTCCAGAACAAGGACTGCCTTGTAATGCTATCAACAGGTTTCCTCAGTGTGTGTTCTATCCATCGCCATCGTCTTCTTCTCATCTCTTGTTCCACTGGCACTTGTCCAGTTCTTGTCATCAGTTCCACATTGGTAACCTTGTCATACCATTTTAATCCCTCTATTCTACGCAAGCACCCGCTTATGAAAGTCTGTAGCTTTTTGGTTGTTGTCTTTGTTGTTCTCCATGTCTCCGAGCCATACAATAGGACTGACTTCACATTTGAGTTGAAGATTCTTATTTTCGTGTTGGATCCTATTTCTCTTGATCTCCATATATTTCCCAATGCAATGAAAGCTCCTCTTGCTTTTTGTATTCTTATTTTGATATCGCTGTCTGTCCCTCCAACTTTATCTATATTACTGCCAAGATATGTGTATGATTCTACATCTTGTATTGGCGTTTCTTCAAGTTCAACCCTGTTTTCATTACCTGCATTTATTCGCATTATTTTTGTCTTTTCCCTGTGTATTTTCAGACCCAATTGCTGTGACCTCTCATCGAGTGTTTTCAATTTGTCCTGCATCTGATTACGGTTATGGGACAGGAGAGCCAAATCATCAGCAAAATCCAGATCATCCAACTGCTTAGTCAGAGTCCACTGGATTCCATTTCTGTTGTGTGTTGTCGATGATCTCATAACCCAATCTATTGCCAGCAAGAAAAGAAATGGAGACAAGAGGCATCCCTGTCGCACTCCTGTTCTTATCCCAAATGGTTCTGTAAGCTGTCCTTCATGAAGAACTCTGTACGTCATGTCTTCATAGGTTTTCTTTGTTAAATTAATGATCTTCAGGGGAACTCCATAATGCCTCATCAATTTCCAAAGTGATTCTCTGTCCACACTGTCAAATGCTTTTTCGTAGTCCACAAATCCGATGTATAGTGGTGAATTCCATTCCAGACTTTGTTCAACTATTATTCTCAAAGTGGCTATCTGGTCTGTACATGATCTGTTTTGTCGAAAACCTGCTTGTTCATCTCTCAATTTCTTGTCTATGGACTCCTTTAATCTCTCAAGGATAATCCTGTTCAATACCTTTCCTGGCACTGATAGTAACATTATTCCTCTATAATTTGTGCACTCTTGTAGATTTCCCTTCTTAGGCAACTTAACCAGATATCCTTCCTTCCATTCTGCTGGTATCTCTTCCTTTTCCCAGACTTTAACAAGTAATTTATATAACATCTCTGTAGCCGTGTCGATATCTGCTTTGATGGCCTCTGCTGGAATGCCATCAGGTCCAGACGCTTTTCCATCTCTTAGAAGCTTTATGGCTTTCTTTATTTCTTCCTTCGTTGGTCTTTCACCGTTAATTTGTAGCTCTTCTTCTGCTGGCTGGATGTCCGGCGGGTTTTGTGGAGCTGGTCTATTGAGAAGGTCCCCAAAATATTCTGTCCACCTCTTCATTTGCTCTTGTATATTGCTGAGCAGTTTCCCATTCTTATCTTTTATGAGGCAACTTGTTTGCTTGTATTTCCCAGTTAGCTTCTTTGTGCTGCTATACAGTTCTCTCATATTTCCTTTGGCTGCAGCATCTTCTGCCTCTCTTGCCAACTCCTCAATATACTTCCTCTTGTCTCTTTTGATACTTCTTTTTACTTCTTTGTTTGCTTCTGTGTACACTTCTTGAGCCTTGGCTTTGGAACTTCTGGTTTTGCTTGTGTTTAACTCTGCTTTCTTGTTTTTTCTATCTTTTATCTTATTGATGGTTTCTGTTGTTATCCATGCTTTTTGTTGTCTTTCCCGTGTGTTACCGGGGCCCGAAAGGGGAGCAAAGAATAGTAACACTGTCCCCTGCCAAGCATGTCGTAGAAGGCGACTAAGGAGGGTTGGGCATGGGGCCGGTTACCCCATCCTGCAAAAAAAATTTAAACCACAAAAAACTTCAACAAATATGGACAAGTCAAATTAAGAAAATAAAACACAACCATCCAAGACAGGGGAAGGTCCTCTCGCGGGGAGGCGTATGATGCAACACAGAGAAAGCCGAAAGGAGTCTGTGTTGCTGACTAACCTTCTTTCTTCTAGGAGAACTTCCAGATTTGGCACCTGGAATGTTCGGACATTGAACGAACAAGGGAAAGTGGCACAAGTAGCAGCAGAAATGAGGGAATACAAAATCGAGGTTCTGGGAATGTGTGAAACAAAGTGGAAGGGGGTAGACAGGAAGAAACTCATCACAGGTGAATTGGTGCTGTCCTCAGGACACGAAGACGAAAGTTCACACCACAGTGAAGGGGTAGCTCTTATGTTATCTAAAGAAGCACAGAAAGCACTCATTGAATGGGAAGCTGTGGGACCCAGAATAATAACAGCTATTTTCAAAACAGCTAAAAAGAAAATTCATGTCAATGTCATCCAATGTTATGCACCAACTAATGACAAAGAAGAGTCTGTGAAAGAAGCATTTTATACTAAACTACAGGAAATTATGGATAAAGTAAAAAGAAGAGACATCACAATTTTGATGGGTGACATGAATGCAAAGATAGGTACAGTCAATACCGGATTTGAAGAAGTCATGGGAAAACATGGGCTAGGAGTAATGAATGAAAATGGAGAACTATTCACAAACTTCTGTGCTTCAAATCAACTGGCTATAGGAGGAAGCATGTTTCCACATAAGAGAATACACAAGGCAACATGGATATCACCAGACCATAGAACAGAAAATCAGATCGATCATATATGCATAAAGAAGAAGTTTAGATCATCATTGCAGGATGTAAAGGTATATAGAGGAGCAGATGTGGCATCAGATCACCATCTTCTGATAGCCAAAGTAAAAATGAAACTCAAGAGATATGCAACAATGCAAAATTATAGACAACAGTTTAATGTAGGACAGCTAAGAAATCAAGAAACAAGAGACAAATTTGCGGTCACAGTATCCAACAAATTCCAAGTGCTCCAACAGTTGGAAGATGTAGAGAATACAGAAGACTATTGGCAGCAGGTCAAAACGGTATGGAAGGAGACATGTGAAGAAATACTGGGGAAAAGGGAAATGGGTGTTGGAAGATGGTAAAATGTATGATTATTTATAGTTACAAATTAAAATAAATAACAGAAAAAAATCTTGGATGAATCTTCCAATGCAATTAGAACAGTCTGTCACAGTATATTTTTGATATAACTTGCTATCTAGTTTCTAGCTGTTATCATTATCGACCATCGCTTTAAAAACTGCTCACAGGATTTGTTGGATTGAATAACACATAAACTCATCTGGTATTTGTTCGAGGTTCCTGAGACACACTGATGATCAGGAAGAATTTCCTTCAGCCCGCCCTATAACTACGGGG
This sequence comes from Oreohelix idahoensis, assembly GCA_024509875.1. Taxonomy (NCBI): domain Eukaryota; kingdom Metazoa; phylum Mollusca; class Gastropoda; order Stylommatophora; family Oreohelicidae; genus Oreohelix; species Oreohelix idahoensis. Next base: position 214,801 of record JAMPIV010009805.1, read on the forward strand.
GACTAAGGTGTTGAATATTGGTTGACCCCTAGGCTTCATTTAGCAGGATCAACGGTCGTCACGTCTTTAGTTAAACTCGAACATGAGCTTGATCAGAAATGATCATAAAACTCGATCATAAAACCTGGAACAAAAGGTAATAGGTGGCCATGGTGTTCCAACAATCTCACCACCCACTGCTGTTCATGAGGCGACCATGTCTTCAGTGTTTGTATATAAATGAATGATTCATGGTAGTATGTTACAGAGATAGCATGATAAGATACTGTCCACTGTGCAGAATTAACAAAATACATGAATAAATCACATGTTATGATACATGGGTACGATATAACCTTTGCCTTCCACTTATGGATGCCAAGTTACTTATGTACTTGCTGGTATGTCGTAAGCTTCCAGACAAGAACTAGCCATGATATATTTGGCTAACCAATTAATGGTTATGCTTCCTGACAATGCCGGTGGAGGTTATCTCTGGTTAGCGTCATTCCCTTTTTATTATATCTGATACAATCAAATCGCAAATAAAATCTGAAATAAAATTATATTAGTCATACATATATCTTTAATAAACTTACATACCCTCTTAGGATTAATAAGGTCACGGTGAGGCTGTATTGGTTGAAGTTAATCTGCCCTACATGCAGCGTGAAAAAAGAACTTTTCTTGCAGATACTGTCTTCCAGTTTCTCACTCTGGCTTCTGGATTTGGTGTGTGTGATTTTCAACGCGCCGCTCTGTCCTTATATTTGGGAATCTCTCCTGTACGAGAAAGCACCTCCTAAAGTCCCAAAAGATTTTCGTTTAATCTCTCGGTTTGAGGCGATCTGTGCTTTTTCTGTACGTGTTTTCTCTTCTTTTCACTACACACTTATATCCTTCCTTCTTTCCTAGGTATCCTTTCATTTTCCCCATATAACGTTTTCATTCTATCTAAGTTTTATTTACATCCGTTTAGGCATGTACGTATAATAAATTTTTAAAGATTATTAGCTAACTTTTAGCAGATGTGATGACGATGAAAAATGTTAATTATTTTTAACACTATTTATATTTGAATAATATTCTTTTGGATATCACTTATACTCTATCTCCTTTGGTGAATTATTATTATTTAAATGTATTCCAACCAGGCGTGCTCTTGTAGCTTTAAATTTTCTTTTCTGTAAATGCAAACTTTTAAAGTCGGCCATTCCTATATTCGCTATTTTCTCATTCTTCAATACCGTCCGGCTAAACGTAATTCACATTTTTCCGCCTTCTTCAAACTTCAAAGCAAGATCCGTCGCGTGTTATCCCTGCGCTGCCTGTGTGAGTATATGTGTGTGTGTGTGTTTGTGTGTGTGTGTATGTGTGTGTGTGTGTGTGTGTGTGTGTGTGTGTGTGAGTGTGGCGTTACACATTTTTTCACAAACAAAGCAAGTGGTACCAAGTCTCGCTACAAGGACAAGTACATTTCCCCGTTTAAAACCACCCGTTACCTTTCATGTAGACTGGGAACAGCCACAGGAGACGAACCAAGGCCCCCGAATAAGGTTGCGTTCTGAAATTCGATGTAAGATATCATAGGAAAAATTCTGACATAACATATGATGATCTCCCCTAGGTCATAGATAAGACATTTCATAGGAAGGTGAAGGCCATTAAGATTTATAAAATGCAGTAGAAACTTTGTCAACAGCAGCTATAGTTTACCATGGAACCATGAACACACTTTATAACATTTCAATCTATTATAAGCCATTCTAGGCGTCAAGCCGTTCATGTGCTGCTTTATATTAGTTTATACTTTTTCAGAAAGAGGTCTGATTCAACATACAACTGTCAAAGTAAGAAATATGTGTAACACTACATAAGTGTAAATTCATGGATGAACTGATTTTCTTACAACTCTCAACTATTCAGAGCTTGTCTATCTTGTTACAGCTCTCACATGTTCACAGCTTGCCTATCTTGTTACAGCTCTCGGATATTCACAACTTACCTATCTTGTTACAGCGTTCTGATATTAACTGCTTGCGTATCTTGTTACAGCTCTCAGATATTCACAGGTTGTCTATCTTGTTACACCTCTCAGATATTCACAACTCTCCTATTTTGTTACAGCTCTCAGATATTCACAGCTTTCCTATCATGTTACAGCACTCAGATATTCATAGCTTGTCTATTGTGTTACAGCTGTCAGATATTCACAGCTTGCCTATCTTCTTACAGCTGTCAGAAATTCACAGCTTGTCTATCTTGTTACAGCTCTCAGATATTCACAGCTTGCTTATCTTGTTACAGCTCTCATATAGTCACAGCTTGTCTATCTTGTTACAGCTCTCAGATATTCACAGCTTGTCTATCTTGTTACAGCTCTCAGATATTCACAGCTTGCCTATCATATTAAAACTATCAGATATTCACAGCTCCCCTATCTTGTTACAGCTCTCAGATATTCACAGCGTCTCTATCTTGTTACAGCTCTCAGATATTCAGACCGTCTCTATCTTGTTACAGCTCTCAGATATTCACATCTTGCCTATCTTGTTACAGCTATTAGATATTCACAGCTCGCCTATCTTGTTACAGCTATCAGATATTTACAGCTTGTCTATCTTGTTACAGCTCTCAGATATTCACAGCGTGTCTATCTTATTACAGCTATCAGATATTCACAGCTTGCCTATCATGTTACAGCTATCAGATATTCATAACTTGTCTATCTTGTTACAGCTCTCAGATATTCACAGCTTGCCTATCATGTTACAGCAATCAGATATTCACAGCTTGTCTATCTTGTTACAGAAGAATGGAGTTGGTCACTTTGTTGTTAGCTGCCATCATTTTGCTGATTATCTTCATCTGGTTTCATCGACGAGCCGGCTCCAATCTTCCACCCAGCCCTATGCGACCTCTGCCCATTGTGGGTCATCTTGTCTTTATGGCACGTGACTCCCGACCTCTGTTTAAGGAGTGGAGAAAGCGATGCGGGGATATTTACAGGTGAGTGCCACATAGAAGTAGTTCTCTCAAATAAATCTGTTGACATCTGTTGTCATCTGTTGTCATCTGTTTGATGTGAGGAAGTTAGACTTCTAGTAAATCTGTAGCCATTTAGTGAATGCTCACGGTGTATCTATCTAGCAAATTTGTAGCTCTTACTATATAGCAGTGAGCATGAGATCGGCAGAGTGGTTACAACGCTGGCCTCTCACGGTAAAGGTGCCGGGTATAAAATCCCAGTTGCGTCACACCCCAGTCTCCACAGCTGTAAATGGGTACCTGACTGCACGTGAGTTAAAAAATGATGAGGCATCAAGGGAGGGAACTGATAAGCCAACTAAGTATAGCCAGTGCCAGGCTATTATGTGCCGTAAGCATAGCTAACTACTTGGCCCTCTGTTACACCCCCCTAAAGATAATAGGAAAATCCGGGAGGTCATTACTGTTGTACCTCCGTCAAGCACGTGAAAGTCAATCATGGCTGTCACTGAAACTGATACAAAGGATTGGTGTATGGTACGGTAAGGGTGTCTTATTGATTATCTGCTAACGTTGCTGCTGTGTTGTGGATCTGGTAATGTCTACATTTGATACATACATATACGCCACACAGGCAAACACTGTAGAAGTCTACTGGTAAGCGATGCACAAGTTCTCGATACAGATAGACCACGCCCACTCCGGGGCTATTTCTAAATACGTGTTAAGTTCCCTGTCACACTTGTAATATTAAGTGCGTGTGTTGGTTTAGTCGTTTACACCACAGGTACGTACACAAGAGTCATGGATGGTTGTAAACGACTGATGACATTTCATATGGGTTTATTCACGTCACAACACATTGATGAAATACACATAGAATACCGTTCACAGCACAACACAAGATATAAAGTACCACATAATAACTGCGCACTCGGCAGCTACAATGATATCATGATTCATGGCCTAAAGTACTCTTATTAAACTCAGCGCTATAAAGAATCCTCAATAACAATCCTCTCACAGGAGCTAATGATTCATGGCCTAAAGTACTCTTATTAATCAAGACTCCTCACACAGGAGATAATGGCCTTTAAAGACTGCACACTGCAGTTATAAACATTTCCACAATAATCGAAACTGCAGTTTCATACTACGCTGTACCCACAGCGAAAAATCCGTCGACATTTTAAATTCAGCACTGTACAGGCATTTCACACTTCCCAAAAACACTGTCTTCCTACCCGGTCAAAACGCCCGGAACACTCTCCCTAGATAACACACTCGTCCCGCTCAAAAGCAGACCCGAGACTTCCTCACGGTCAACACAACTCAGTCAATCAATCATCTGCTCCTAGCCGCGAGCTATTCTCACTCCGCTCAAACATTACAGAATAAATATATCAGCGCTTTTCACGCTGTCTGTAATCTGTCTCTCGAAACTATCACGAGATACTCTCTAAATAATTCGATAGCTAACAAGCAACTAAGTGCTATAACTCAAAATCTATTTCAACAACTAACATACTCCAGTTTACTTCCCCTTACACTAAAACTGTTCGTTACATCTTACCTCACCCCCAGAGAAAAAAATTGATTCTATCAATTTTTTGACAAATACATTCCCCAAAACCAAAAAGATTAAGAGGACAATGAAACTCTAACATATGCGTATAAGAATTACTTTAAGTTAAGTTAAGATAAGACATCTACAAAATATAAGCATTAAGTGAAATGTAAAAATGAAGTATCCAATGTAATCAACTAAGCATACCAAAAATAATGTATTACAAAACCAAGTTAAGTGAATACAGCACAACTAAATAGGAAACAACCGATAGTACAAGAAAAGACAAGATCAAGCAAACGAAAAAATGATCCGTAATAAAGGTAAGTATGAAATCAGAATATGAGGAAAAAACAATAATATTACATTCAAACAATTTGTTATATGTAAAATAATTACAAATATCACAAGTAGCTACACTATATTAAGTTATACCATTAAAGTAACAATACATAGAATGAAAGTTTAAGAAGCGAAAGAAGAAGTATACAAGAAAAATGAAGTGAAACGTAAATAAAGCACGAAATGTAAACAAAATATGAAACCATACTGAAAAGACAATAGAAAAGAAGGAATGGAATGAAGGATAATCAACAGAGACAGATAGAAAGCAAAAGGTATGAATATAGAGATCGTTGATAAAAATGTATACAAAGAAGTATTTAGATCAACAACGTATTTCAAAATACATACAAACACGATCGAAAAGCACAAAAGAAAATAACAAAGTATTCCTATACTAATACTACAAAAAATAGTTTATAACTAAACAAAACATAATCAGTAATTTAAACAAGTTATACAAGTTATACATAATCAACAATAAATTATCGACACCACACAAAAAAGTGATAGCATTGCTACAAGACCAACGCATAATCAAGCGCTAATACAACATAACATCCAAAAACAAACAAAAAACTTTCTTTAAAGAACTAACATTACTCTACATATCAAACATAGCACATAGTCAAACGCTAGGCATATACAAAAACAAAAATAAAAAATTACAATGTCTGGGAAAAAATATTTTCCAAAAAATACTGTACAAAAATATTTCGTAATGCTAAGTTACATAAAAATAGTATTTTAATTTAATTAATTCAAATCTATAATTAACAAATTAACAAAAAACTAGCTTTAGCAAAATGAGAGACATATAACAATTCCTGCATCTAAGCAAACACGAAACAACACGTGTAAATTTTTCAAAAATACATCACAAAGAAACACATAGAAAAACACACTATTACCAACATACAGGTTTGCAAATACATGAAAACAACGTAATGTATGTTAAGCAAGTGCTTAAATCAGATCTCTAGATTTCTCAATCCAATAACAATATCAGCAACCGCTGTTAATTTTCTCTATACAGTTCAATTTAAACTTTTAAATATTTCCGGCTGACAATCACGTTCAGCTTAGCTATAGTGTTATTCAGTTATAAATTTATATTTATCTCCATCTGATATATTAAAAATAATTATTGTAACATTACAACTAATGAGTATGTGCATAGGGCTAACAAACTCATCATGTACAAAACTATTCTACCCAACACATCTGTAAAACAAATACCAAAAAAAAAACTGCAAGTTCTACACCAGAGTATAAAAAATAGGCATAAGTTTGTAACCAGTAAGGTTAAATATAAATCTGCTCATTGCATTCATGAATAGTAAACAACACGTCACTACCATCTAACATACTACATATTATCCAAAACACAATAGTATAAAAATAGCATCGAAATGAACTAATTTATAATCAAAACAGTCATACATATCAAGAAAAACAATAGACATCAAATGATGCGTAAAGATGATGATCATAATATAACAACCTATAATGATCTATGCAATAGAATACATTAACATCTACTGTCCTAATAAACAAACAAAACAAAAATCAAACGCAAACAAAAATCTCCATAGGTCTTGCCGACATCTCATAAACACTAGGGGTAAAACGTCCAATCATGGTTAGCACGCTGATATGTTCTGCTTGAGAAAACACTCACTCGGGCACAATCTTGGCCTATATTCTTGTCGCTACCGTAAACAGCCGTTAACGTAAACAGGAGCGCTGACCTATATCAAGAAGTCGCCTCTGTTCAAAAAATACAAATGAAAATTCCATTTTAATGAATGGTGAAATTTACTACGAACAACGAAGAGGTTAAACAAACAATTACCCCGCACTGTGGTCCGTGTGGTAATCTGGTCACCCCACGATGTCATCGACTCTTCGTTTAAGTTCACAACAACGTGCTGCTCTTTCAAAATCAGAAACATAACAAGCAGTAGTATTTGTGACATCATTATCATTGCTACTTTGCTTAATAACAATGCTTCTAGGCTCATGTCGAGCAAAATTAGCATAATTGCTCTTATTATTCGTCGTTTGATCAAAATATTTATCATCATTTCCTCTTTGTTTGAGACTATTATTATTTCTATAATCCCAGTTAGACTTGTTATGATTAACGTTTCTACTCCGCACAAAAAATCTGTCAGAAAAATTATTGCACGATTGAAAACTCTTCTTGTATTTGTCTGTACCATTATTTTCAAAATTCTGAGAATTAAACTGTTGAGATACATTAACTTGTCTCTTATCTCTCTGAGAAGGAAAATTATTATCATATGAATTTCCTTGGTACTTTCTAACCTTAGAAACATCTCTCCTACAAAAACTCTTTCCATTCTTTTCTTTGACAATATGCTTGTTTGCAGTATCATCTGCAGATCTATAAGTATCTTTATCGTCACGCCTATAATGGGTTTCATCCTTGGAACCACTACTTATAACTTTATCCCTTGCTATCATCTTCTGAGAACTTCCAAAATCAGTTACTCGTTTAATCTTTAGGCTTTTAGCTTGAAATCTCTCAGGACTGACTGTTACCTTATCATTCTCTCTATTACACTTCCGCCAAGATTCGTTGCTATTGGAAGCAGAATCAAAAGATCTTCGAAAGTTATATTTTCCTCGTAAAGATATTTGTCTATCACATCTAACCTTTCTCTCCGCAAAGATTGTATCGGGCTGGATCTTTGCTTTTTTTTTCTGTTGGTAAACAACTTTCTGTCTAGTATTGTCAACATTGACAGTAGACCATATTCCGCTGTTTAAAATAACATCGAGTAGACCCTGTACCCTGTTTGTACTTTCTGCAATTTCAACATTTTTTTGTGAAATTTCTTCACTTAATTTCCTATTTAATATGTCAAATGTCAACACTTTACTTCTCTCCTCTGTTAACAATCTCTCAATCTTAATCATTTTCTCTCTCTCAGTCGTTAACTCTTCTAATTTGTCTTTCTCATCCTTTTCTTCATTTACACTTAGTTGTCGTGTTTCATTCTCACTATCCTCATCATTCATTAGTTCTTCAACTTCATTCGGAAATACAGTATAATTCTCTTCTTCAATACCAGAATTTACTTTATTCAACAAATCAAGAAGTGTGTTTGTATACGACCTATCACGGTCAGTTGTCTCAGCTTCCAATTTACTACACCTCTCTTTGTTTTCCTGAAGTTGTTGCTTGAGATCACTTACTTCACTATCTCTATAACGCACTTGATCTTCCAAATCTTTAACTTTGCCCAATGCAGCATCTAACGCCGCTTGCACTTTAGTAAGTTCCGTGTTTGACTTATCTAGATCATGTGTTAGTCTCGACACTGTTTCTCTTAATTCCTTCTTTTCGGCAATATCCTGTAGAAAATTGGCTCTTTCCTGTAGAGCATTTTGTTTGTTGATTTTTAATTGATTCTCATTTCCTAATTCCTTTTTCTGCTCATCAGGATTACCGTTGTGGATTATTTTGAATATCCTTTGAACTACATGTCCGTGCTCAAGCTCAATATACTGTTTCAAAAACACACGAAGGTGCTGTAACAAATCAATCAAATCCTTAGCCATTATTGAATTACAAAGAAGCTTAAAGTTATGTTCAGCAAATAACTTTAGGGATACTGACACATTAACCAACAAATCGTCCATGATCCATACTCCAAGTCTTGGACCTCTCAATCCCTTTTCATCTCTACCTATTAACAATGCACTCTCCAACATAGGCCTTATATCTGCAGGATTATTATCAAAATCCATGGTGATTTAATCACTCAGTTAACTATATATCTATATCAATATAATTATTAATGTCGCAAGTTTATGTTTCAAGAAGTTCTGACAATTACCCTTCCATTTCACACAGTTCAGTATGTATACCAAAAATATTATTCATAACTTTGTATCATCAATTCCTCTTCCATCTGAGGGAAGTCAACATATATCATACAACCATCAATACTTAGCATCAATACTAAATCCTAATAATATGTCTATATAGAATTAGACAACAAAAACAACAGATTTCAACAGTATAGGAGATGCAAAGCACAGGAAGGCTCGTTGACATAGTTAAGGTGACACAGTTCACATCACAAACATAATCACTTATCTTGAATGAAAACTCTTCTGTTCCTTTCCGTTAACACCCTGGATATCACAAAGTTCAATGGTAAAACAATCGACAACAGAAAGGCATTGGAACTTGACACCTCGATTCCGCTCAGGTCCTCGATTCAGCACGCTACGTGCTAACACACCGCACAGGAAAGCAGGAAATGGGTCACCGTCTGTCAATTTCGTTGAAAGGAGGTACACCGCTCGTTCATACTGCCAGATGATTACTTGTACTGGTATACAGACGCCACTGTATATCATGACATCTCATAATCTTGAGTAATAAATTTCTTGACTTGCGAGTTGCGACTTGCGACTTGAGTTAACAGTTCCCAGTTTAACTGATACTGAATAAGTTTTTCTTGGGCCTGGATACAGCTCTCAAATGTGATGTCTGTCTTTCATATACTATCGCCACTCAGGCTACACGCTAACACTTGTGAATTAATATCACGCGAATTTCGCGGGTGTCTGATCCTATAAAACTAGCACACCACTGTTACACCCCCCTAAAGATAATAGGAAAATCCGGGAGGTCATTACTGTTGTACCTCCGTCAAGCACGTGAAAGTCAATCATGGCTGTCACTGAAACTGATACAAAGGATTGGTGTATGGTACGGTAAGGGTGTCTTATTGATTATCTGCTAACGTTGCTGCTGTGTTGTGGATCTGGTAATGTCTACATTTGATACATACATATACGCCACACAGGCAAACACTGTAGAAGTCTACTGGTAAGCGATGCACAAGTTCTCGATACAGATAGACCACGCCCACTCCGGGGCTATTTCTAAATACGTGTTAAGTTCCCTGTCACACTTGTAATATTAAGTGCGTGTGTTGGTTTAGTCGTTTACACCACAGGTACGTACACAAGAGTCATGGATGGTTGTAAACGACTGATGACATTTCATATGGGTTTATTCACGTCACAACACATTGATGAAATACACATAGAATACCGTTCACAGCACAACACAAGATATAAAGTACCACATAATAACTGCGCACTCGGCAGCTACAATGATATCATGATTCATGGCCTAAAGTACTCTTATTAAACTCAGCGCTATAAAGAATCCTCAATAACAATCCTCTCACAGGAGCTAATGATTCATGGCCTAAAGTACTCTTATTAATCAAGACTCCTCACACAGGAGATAATGGCCTTTAAAGACTGCACACTGCAGTTATAAACATTTCCACAATAATCGAAACTGCAGTTTCATACTACGCTGTACCCACAGCGAAAAATCCGTCGACATTTTAAATTCAGCACTGTACAGGCATTTCACACTTCCCAAAAACACTGTCTTCCTACCCGGTCAAAACGCCCGGAACACTCTCCCTAGATAACACACTCGTCCCGCTCAAAAGCAGACCCGAGACTTCCTCACGGTCAACACAACTCAGTCAATCAATCATCTGCTCCTAGCCGCGAGCTATTCTCACTCCGCTCAAACATTACAGAATAAATATATCAGCGCTTTTCACGCTGTCTGTAATCTGTCTCTCGAAACTATCACGAGATACTCTCTAAATAATTCGATAGCTAACAAGCAACTAAGTGCTATAACTCAAAATCTATTTCAACAACTAACATACTCCAGTTTACTTCCCCTTACACTAAAACTGTTCGTTACACCCTCCCCCGACCTCCCATGCCAACTTTATTTTCAAAAACAGATGTCTTGTAGAAAAATTGAAAAGCATAAAACTTGAAACTGGTAAATTTATTTTAAATTGCAAGAATAATGTAAGTAATAAGTTTGATTATCATTCGCAAGTACTAAAGAAAATATTTTAGCACTCAAATCATTTTGAATAAAATTGAGAATTGTCATGTTAAAATGTTAGTCTCTTAACAGTTTCAATTTACGGAACTGTGATAGAGTGTTCCTAGCTTTTATCGCCTTGTAGCTTTTTCGTTATCTTCTTATTGTATTTCTCTCTGTCACGGGTGAGCTTCCCTTGCTCTGTAGTAATGGTCCATTAGCGGCCAAAATCTATAGTATATAATGTGTGTATTCAAAAGTGTCTACCTTCGCACAAGATTACTCTTGGCAGAGTTGTAGATAGAAGGATACTGATGCTTCTGCATCGAGGTAGTCGTCACAAAATATTTCAGAAGTCAAGAACAATGCTGGATGCGCCTGAGCACGTTAACATTTTATCTGACCTTCCGCCTAGTGTGAAGATATATTGTATGATTTTGCTCTTTCAAGCGGGAGCCGCGTTGGTGAAATGGTTACCACATTGCGCTGGCGATCAGGTGTTCAAGCCCGGGAGTGGGCATTTTAAAAAATGTCATAGACCGGGATTTTGACTAAATAACCTGAACGGCTCCTGAGATAAATCCTCTATGGATGGGAAAGAACGAAGCTCCTGACCGGGTTGGTAGGAAAGTCCACTGGCTCCGCAGCCTCGCAATGACATGTCATTGGGCCGAATGGCTGAAAGCCCAAGTGCCGCTGGTTAAGAAAAAAAGAAGCCCTTTCAAGCTTCCAGCTGATCTTATATATATATATATATGTATATATATATGTATATGTATATGTATATGTATATATATATATATATATATATATATATATATATATATATATATATATATATATATATATATATATATATATATATATATATATATATATATATATATATATATATATAAAAAAAACAATATATATATAAATAAATATAAATATATAAATATAAATATAAATATAAATATAAATATATATATATAAATATATAAATATATAAATATATAAATATATAAATATATATATATATATATATATATATATATATATATATATATATATATATATATATATATATATATATTTATATATTTATCTATATATATATATATCTATCTATCTCTATATATATATATATATATATATATATATATATATATATATATATATATATATATATATATATATATATATATATATATATATATATATATATATATATATATATATATATATATATATATATATATATATATATATATATATATATATATTATATATATATATATATATATATATATATATATATATATATATATATATATATTATATATATATATATATATATATATATTTATATATATATATATATATATATATATATATATATATATAATGTAGTGTATATATTTATTATATTGACATGTTAATAAGTTTATATGTATATTTAAACATTTAAACCAGGCAGATCTCGTTTTATGCTGTCAAGTCACACTTTTTCCCACCCGATTACCTGAATTAACGGGCGACGCGAAGGTGTAATGGTTACCACACTGCGCTGGCGATCGGGTGATCCAGGTTCGAGCCCTGACGAGAACATTTGAACGAGTGTCGTCGACCGGGACTTGGACTAGAATAATTCGAGCCATGGCGAAGAAATTTGAATGAGAATACCTGCCTGAATGGCGAGAGGACATCTGTAATTGTACAGGGAAAACAGGGACACTCACGTAAAATCAGTCTCGGGTTAGACAAATTAATCGGAGATTTCGCCTCGAGTAGTAGTGGGCGTACGATTAAAAAATGAAAAATATATTTTTAAAAACCGGAATTAACGATGATTCTCACCCTATCCACTGGGTTTATCACTAATGCTCATGGACGGTAAAAGCACTTAGAGAAAAGGAAAGGGTTGGTAGAACGGAGAGCAGAGAAGACGCCTGACTAAGTGTCAGGAAACAAATACTTCGCTGAGGCATTTATTTTCTCTAAAGTTTGTGGGACGTATTGGAGATACCAGTTTGTGGTAGAAGCGTGTGATACCAGCTTGATATTAGTCTGTGGATCAGGAGTTGGTGGTCTACACTAGATGCCTGCTTTAGATGGGTTGTGAAGATATTTGCCTTAATGTTGGAGCGGTTACCCTGCAACTACGCCTGGGCCGAGCCTTCACGGCTGTGACAGAATTGTCTATACTCTTTTCCTAGCATTTATGTTTATCGCCGACATTATTGTTCCACGTCTCATTTTCTGTATTTAATTACTTTTTACACTCCCTGCCCTCAATTCTTGTCATGTAGGGACTTCAGCGACTAACTTTTGCTGATTAGTGTAATCAATGACTTTCGTTTGAACCCACATTGACACCTAGGTTTTGTAGATAGAAGTGCGGTTTACTAATGTGTATTACATTTCTTACCAGACAGTGCATGGGCGAGCCAGATTAAGAGGTAAACAACCTTGGGATGACCACAGTCGATAGTTCTGTCTGACCAGTTTGTTGATTGTTGGCTAAACCGGGTAAATGTTGTAATCGTTTCTGGACAGATTTGGCGGACGATAATTATCCATCTGGAAAGAGATTACCTGTGATATATTATGAAGTCGTGAGTGTAGACATGATATTTGGAATAAGTTGTACATTTTATAATTCTATATTTTGCATTTATTAGCATGTGACAATTGCTAGTGGATGTCCAAGTTCATACGAGGTTGGCAAACTCAGCATATACAATGATAGTTTCATGAACCACCACTGCAAGAGCTAATGGCTGCTTTATGAAAGTTTCTCATAGAGAACCAAAAGTAGAGGTAGTCTCAAATTTCATATGGAGCAGGGAGTAGATAATGACAGCTGATGTGCATACTTATTATGTTAACCTTTCAACCAATTCATATGTATGTGACAGTCCCACTAATTGTTGGATGTAATTGTTTGTTGAATAGCCAAGTTGTTCTATTGGCAATTGTTCGATATTCACAGTTATTCGAACTGTTTGTAATATTTGTTTCTAGCCTTGTATATTAAATAGTCATTGAATGGCGAGGCACGTGTTTTGATCGTATAGTGGAATTTCTAGCGTTGTGTGTTATGTGACAATCCAGGCAAGTTCAATCCGGACGAGAATGTTTGTGGCCACGTTTTGGTGTTTTCTTGGCTCGCTCTTTTAGGAGAAGATTTTGTTCTTAATTCACCAGTTTTGTTCTTTGGTGTTATGCTATGTTCTTCTCTGTGTTAGTTTCTGTTTTCTAATTTTCCAGTTGTTTCTATTAAGTTTTCTTTCTTTATAGGTTCTTAATACTTTCTTTGTTGGTTTGGCAAAACGCTGACGGACAGACAGAATTTCTAGATGGTATAAAAGATAGTCACAGTCACAATTGGTTATCAACACCAATCACAATATCAAAAACGTCCACAATTACTGGAACATCCACAGTTACGATTAATCACAATTCGAAGCATTGACAACAAGCATGGTTTAACGTCACCATAGGAATACGGGCAGTGTTTTAAAATAAGTCCAGCAAAACAGTTTGCAGGCTTGTTTATTGATGTTACAATTAACTTCTTTATCTTACAATGTCTTGATTGATTTACATGACCCAAAATAAATAGATCCTCACTTCTTCACATTTGCCTTGGTAAAATACAGTGCTTGGAAATAATTCAGTAATTTGCTTATTAATGAAGAGCTGCTCTATATTCTTCCCTAGTCCGTCTACTTTATCCAAGGAAAGTAAACATGAATATCTTCTCTTTCTAACTGATGTGCAATTATTGTCCTTAGTCTGACATGGAAATTAAGTGGCTAGTGGGTTTGTAGTCTTTGAAGAAAAACGTTGCATTTAATGTCACTATTTTCAGCGTTGGTTGAGTAGATACTACTATCAACATATAGACATGGTTACCTCTCCTATATGTGAAAAATCGGGCGCCGAACACAGAAAACTAGCTGTTGCAAGATGGTGGTTTCTGGAAATAGTCTCTTTTAGCTTTCTTCTGTCTCTAACAATTTTGCCGCGTTTGTGGTATAAAAGCTATTGCAATGGCTAATTAAACCGTTAGGTCCGGTTCGTTCGGCTTCTGCCCTCCGTCTGGTTGCTATACAATTAGCTTACTGCTTTTGTTTTACATTTTTTTGCTGACCGATTGTCACGCCATTCTGTACGTGTTGAAAGATATGTTATTTTATTAAATTCTGCTGACTATACCAGTTTATGATTTAAGTTCATTGGAAGGGTTCTCAGTCTATTTTAGTTTGTGATCACTAGCTTATTGAAGGGGTTTCTCTATTACCTTTACTATATTTTGAGAATCACTGCTAACGTGAACTATTGTCGGTCACTACGTTCATTCGCCATTGTCATACATTGATTTCTAAAAGTCTGCACTTTGTACCGTCACGTCTCTTACGCTTTTATTTAACATAACCATTACATTATGTTAAGTCATATAATTAACCTAACAATAAAGGGATGGAAGTGTGAGTAGAGTATGAAAAAAAGGATGCAAATAGAATCAAATGCAGACATAGATGAAGTATGCAAGCATAAACAAAATATGAACCAATAAGTAGAAAGCAAAAAGAAAAGATGAAATAAAATGAAGAATGACCAGCAAAGAAAGAAAGTAAAGATATGTGTGTAATGAAAGAAGGTACAGATACATCATGATAACAATTGACATTAAACAATACATTGCATGTAAAATAAATACAATTATGACAAAACAGCATAGAACAACAAGGCAATGTATATATCAAAAACATAAAAAGGAAGCCACAATCTAAATATAGCATAATAGGCAATTTAACCAGTTAATACACTTATACGGTACTAATAATGAATTATTATGGACATGGACTAAAAAGAAATTTAACAATACCGTTATAAATAATTACCACTGGCGCACAACTAAGCGCTGGGTAAAGAAAAAACATTACAATATCAGAGAGAAAAAAAAATACTTTTTCTCTTGTCTTCATTTTTTTTTATTCAAAAAATGTACAATACCGAAATGTATCGTAATGATAAGCTAAGTAACAATAGTATCATCATTACAATCGTCACCCACTCAACGTCTATCCAAACACAGTAGTATAAGAATAATATGGGAATGAAATGGTGCATTATCAGAACTCAGTCATATAATAATAACATGGCACTGAAATAGGGCATAACGATGAACCCACATGCTATGTTAAAGAAGTTATACCATATCCTAATACAATACTATCTAATATACTATACTATACTAATATACAATACTATCTACTATCCTAAAGAGGTTACATAGTAAGGAAAACTCCAGTGGTCTTGAAACATCCTATGAACATGAAGAGGTAAAATCATTCAATACGGAGTCAAAATGCCGACTGGCTTCACTTGAACAGCAAAACTTGCGCAAGGCGACAAATACACCAAGTTGTAAAGTAACAGCCTAATCAATCAATATAGCCGCTCTGATTCTCATCGAAAAGCCGTCGCTGTGAAAAAACACAAATGAAAATCACTATTTTAATAACGGTAGGATTTTATGAAAGGCTGTGTAAACATCTGACCACTGTAAGATGTTAATTAACCTTCCTCCGTTACACAAGAAAGGGTAACAGAGAAAGTAGCACAGACTAACCTGGAATCCTGAATTAAACAGGGTCATAAAAGTATCTGAGAAAAATAGCAGCGTGTAATGATGTAGAGAAAAGTCGGGAATATACAAATGATACTAACGTCATGTTGAGTGTAATGATGAGTAAGAGTGTAATGATGGCTGACAATCTGAGATTTTGCGCAAGACAAAAGAAATGCAGTTTACTAATGCGTACATCTCAAAGGCTGAACTGAAGTCATAGCCTGTGTACCGGGCAAAGAAAAAAGCAAGAAGCATACTATAAAGATGCAAAAACAGACAGTAGTAAACTTGGACCTACGTCGAAGTTTAAAAGAAAAGCAGTAAGTACGAAAAAAAGTCGTAAAAGACGAAGATACTGAGCTAACCGGCCCAGTAAGAAAAGTAAAGAAACTCATAAGGTATAGATATGTACTAACAATTAAGTTCGTACATGTAGCAAAGAAAACACTAGTCATTGCGGCAAAGAAGTTGCAATAAATGTGACTGGATGTAGATTAGTCGTAGCTATAAAGTTAGTGTGTGTGTCAGACAAAACCGAAGGATCTTCTTCTATATTGGTACTTAAAGAAGAATCAAAGTTAGAGTAACGACGTACTGAGGTATGTCGAACTGGGCTAAAAGAATCACCAAAATTAGTATGATGAACAATCGTATCATCAATACTGCAAGATTTCACCAAATCAGCAGAATGTATCACTTCAGGAGAATGCACCTGGTGAAAAGACCGTGGCATAGCCCCTAGGTGGAAGCAGTAAGGTTATGTTGTCGTTCCCAAGCAGCAATTTGTACCGGCGTACACACCTTTACACCATGTATCTGTCCAACAGTAAGGTCAGCGATAGGCGCTCTGAGCATACATGCGTGTATATAACCAGTGAAAAACGGTGTGGCAATGTGGACTATGGCAGTCGGAAAAGTCTCAACTGTCCCACCGAACGTCACACATTTCACCATTTTACCTGTTGCGCAAGATGG
Source organism: Oreohelix idahoensis (assembly GCA_024509875.1). NCBI lineage: Eukaryota > Metazoa > Mollusca > Gastropoda > Stylommatophora > Oreohelicidae > Oreohelix > Oreohelix idahoensis. The sequence continues at coordinate 232,189 of JAMPIV010009805.1, forward strand.
ATGAACTAGAGACTGTCTAATCCCAACAGTTGTGCATCCCGAATAAAAAAGTACTGAGACAGGATTATTATTCACCAATCCTTTATGTAGGGTAAGAGACCCTCTTCCGTCACGCGCAGCTAAGGCAGGAAGGGTAGTCGGAAGAGGATGAACGCAACTCAAGGTAGTCACCGCTGTAGCTTGGAACAAAGTTGTGCACTCAGGGCACTGAGATGCTCTCTCGAAATCGAAAGCAGAGCAAGCAGTAGCATTAGAGACACTATCATTATTATTACCTTGATTATTGATAACCTGGGGCTCCTGTTGAACAGAGTTAGCATGGCGATGCGATCTATCATTTGGAGATCTACCGTCATATCGAGATCTATCACAACTATTATTTCTATTGGGGCCATTGCTATTTCCTCTATCAGGACCATTGTTCTGATTTGAAACCCAGTTAGCATTGTTGCGATTACTATTTCCCCTTTGATCAAATTACCTATTAGATGGATTTTGCTGTCTCCGCGAAAAATTATTGTAAGGTTGATAATCTCTAGTGTAGTTACCCCTTCCAAAATTTCCATAATTGTTGGAACCAAAATGCTGAGGTCCATTAAATTGTCTCCAGCTTCTTGGAGAAGGAGAATTACTACGTTATGGACCCCCTTGGTACTGCCTAAAATCACGATTATCTCTCCTACTAAAATTGCGATCAGCACTTTGAGATCTACAGAGAAAATTAGGACCATATGGTATTGCCGAAGCCACGGGTAAACCTTCTCTGACGTGAGAGTGGCTAACAGTCACATTTGGGTGTGCCGTGACGTATTGGCAACAGTATTGTTCCATATCTTTCAAGTTCGTAGGCTTTCGCTCATGTAGAAAGGAAAGAAAAGAAATGTTAACTGATGACATGACTTTGTCACGAAGCAATAAGTCCATAAGGGCTTCATATGTGTGTTCAGTTTTTGAAATTTCAATCCAACGTGAAAACGTAAGACGTATATTTGCTATAAACTCTGAAAAATCTTCCCCAGTCTCCGGTAATAGAGTATTAAAGCGCAGACGATAACCGTTTTCATAAAGCTGATATTTCTTTATCAAGGCAGCCCTGACAGTATCATAGTTATTTTTGTCGGGCCCCTCCAACCTACGTACAACATTCATAGCTTCACCCGAAAGTAGTTGCATAAGTCGAGCACAATATTCCGACTTGTCTATTTTCTGAGATTCACATGTAAGTTCACATCTATTTAGGTAAAATACGACACCGTCAGAGGTAGGTTTAAAAGCAGGCAAACTAAGCTTATAAGAATGATTATTTGTCTTATGAGAAGTAGTTTGAGTGTCTGTAGGATTTTGTGTATTATCATTATTCATCACCTTTAATCTCTCCAGTTCTATAGACAACACCTTTTCCTCGTGCAGCCTCGTATTTTGTTCAGCTTGCATCTGCAGTTTCCTCTCTTCCATTTGCATTTGCATTTGCTCTTGAATTTTTTTCTCTTCCATTTCCATTTGTTTGTGAAGTTTTTCCGCCTCTAATTTTTTCTCCTCCATTTCCATTTGCTTTTGAATTTTTCTTTCTTCAGCCTCTAATTTCTGTTTTTCAGTTTCCATCTGAAATTTTCTCTCTTCTGCCTGCATCTGCAATTGCCTATCTTCAGCCTCCATTTTCGGTTTTTCAATTTCCAGTTGAAGTTTTCTCTCTTCGAACTTCTGAGCTTTGTCATATTCGACACGTGCGAATTCTTTTACTTCCTCAGTAGCCATACCAAGGGATTTCCCTTGTTTAATGAAATAATCTAAAGTAGACATTATGTCTAATTTTATAAGATATGTCTCTTATGTAAGTATACTGGAGAAACTCAAGTTTATCCCAACTCAGTGGGTAGCAAGTCCTTGCATAAGAAATTGTATAATTACCTTTTCAACTATTAATAATGTTAAAAATTACTTACAAAATATGCATCATAATATTATCCGATTATAAGAAAAATAGACAACGTAAACAAGAGTGACAAAGACAAGATATAAGAACAAATGACCACGTTCGCAGAATCAAATAAAGAAGAAAGCAAACTAAAGAAAAAATATTGCAATAAATGCAATGACACTGCGAAATGAGTGACAAGACACATAACAGCACAGTGTATAAACACAAAATTTGTATATAAATAAACGATAGAAAGGAGAGGGAGACACCTACAAACAAATTAATAAAAAAACTAAGGCACTGTGGTAAAGTGGGATGTTATAAATATTTATAGGGGACTTAGTGTTCTGACTGAGATCAGCTGTGAAGGTATCTGTATCTAATAAGTGTGGTGTATTACAGATGACCTTACTTGCTACCACATTTATACCTCAGTCAGAATTATTCTGGAATATTGTGATGACTACGTTAAATGTCTTGGGTTATGAAAATGATGAAGTGTAAGTCACAACAACAACAGACAGATAAACAGTTTAATTTATTCCACAACACTTTACAACACTGTGACACTCACACACATATAACACTCTATAAGACTATCTTAAATGAGTCAAGTGTTTAAGTTTAAAAATATATGTATTAATTCTTTCAATATTGGGTATCCTGATTCAACTACACAGTGAACCAGGAATCACAATCAAATGTAATTACAAGTATTATGTACACAGTTTATATATATGAACTTTGTATTGACATACATAGTTTATTATTATTATTCTATGTGTGTAATTTGTGCAGTAGTAATATGAGGTAATACTGGTTTTGTTCAAGCTTGGTTGTTGTTTTTCATCATGACTTCAAGTGTTTGATTATCGCGGAAATAGTATTGGGAAAAGTTCACAGTTCCTGTCATTTGAACCAATTAATTGTCCCTCTGTGTTTAACAAAATGTCAATTTTTGAGGGGGCACATAATGTTGAGCTACTCTGGCCACAGAAGCTTATCTTTCGTGATGGCGGCAGGAAAAGACTCCTCTGCTCGATTGCTTCCTGTGTTCTGGAGACACCTAACTGGTCGCTATCTGGACCAAGGAGTATGCTGTCAGCCTCTGGATTTCAGCAAAACTCAGACAAGGTGCTGCTTCAATAACTAGGACCACAGTCCCTGAAACAAGAAGGTTGTACCTGCTACTTCATAACTAATTTATAATCTATTTCCACACTGAACGCAATACATAACAAACACTGAATTTTAGAGCGTTAGGCCAACTGCTAGCTTCATCTGAAACAATTTACACCAGTATTCTCCTCCTAAATGGTTACTACGCCTCTGCAATTCCAGCATTATTTCCTTCTAGTCAATAAGATAGGTGTCAGTGTACTGTTTGGCAATTCAATGCAGTTTTACTTTTCTCCGACACGTCATGTTCAGGTTGGAGCAGTATCTAGGCCTTGCCTCATGTTTGCTACTGAACCACGCACATATACAGAAATAAATTATCAATTTACATTCAATTTTCATTAAAAAGATATCGAATATATCAAGCTTACCACAATTCATGGAAATAATACACAGATACGTTGACTGGCGATGAATAATGGCACAAATTCCGATCTGCCTCTGTCCCAGACTTTTATTTAGAAAAATATGATCTGGATCTCAACGCACTGTTTCTTAGTAAGTTTATTTTAAAATGTGGCACTGAACTGACGCTCTTAATTGACTATATTGGCGGGTCTAACCAATCGGGCCATGTTTACACAGCTTTTCAAAAAAGTACCCCTACTCACGTTTCCCTAACAACAAAGAATTAGTATTTGTAGTCCGACTAATCGTGTTTAGCCTTACATTTACTTCTATCCAATCAAATAGGATTTTACATGGTGGCCCATTTCCCGTGAAATAGTGGTTTCAAAACATGCCACTGTGCGATTATTTTTTGGTGTTGTCTGACCCCCTCACTATTTTCTTTTGGCTATAATTTGTTAATTCCTAGACTATTTGCGTAACACTTAACATATTCTTTGTCAGCAAGTCCTAAGGAACCCAAATATATAAGTTTTAAGGGAGCTAAGTGGCGGCGTTCAAAATATGTATTTTCTTCTAGGATAGTCGTGCTGTTACCACCTCCTCACTTCCAAACTTTTAGGGTGTCTGCTGTACTGTCAGGCTTTCAAACGTAAACCAGTATAATGTCATGTTTCCTAATAAGCGTTTTTCAGGTTTTAAAACCTAACTCTCGTATGGGTAGTGTTTTTTATCACGGTCTATTTGAAAAAAAGTTAGTGCCTCTGGCCTTTCGCGCGGGGAGGGTGGCATTAATGGTATATCGCGAGACGCGTGTTAGTGTTGCATGCATTCCTGCTTTCAGCCCTCCCTCTCTCTATCCTAAGTTCATCTGTCTTTCCGTTTATGTTTACGTAGTGTATAAAATGAAATTAATGGAAGTATTAATTTAGGTCATTACGCAGTGTGCCTAGCTCAAGGTTTTCTTAGAAATACAGTACACGTTTTATTGTAGAAAGCGTGTAGTGATGCAGTAGGCTTTACTATCAACGTGAAACGTTACAATTTGCAGACGAAGTAGAAAACAAGGGGGATTTTTGTACGCCATTGTGACAGCACTGTACTTTTACCATTTCTCTTTCCTTTTATTGAATTTATCTGTTAGGCTTTACATTTACCTTTTAATTTATATATGTGAATTTAGAATGTTTCACGACAGGCACAGAGAAAAAAATACTACAATAAGAACAATGAAACGTTTCGTCACACCTAAACAAAGATGTCACGGATAACCAAACACAGTGGACTAAACTGCTTCAGCAAAAAATTCGCTGAAAAATTTCCACTGCGGGAAATCCGTAAGAAAATCCCTAAAGAACGCTTACGTAGGCCCTGGGTGAACTGGGATATATCCTAACGTAAGTCACCACCCAACCAAACCCGCATAAACATGGAACATAGAACATTCAAAAGAAGAAATAATGCATGACATAGGAAGGCTTGTTAACATATAAAGTGGTACAGTTTACGAACAAACAGCCACTTATCTTGAAAGAAAGAAAACTCCCGGCCTTCCCGCCAAAAACGATGGGCATCAGTTGTCACACAATCTGAAGAAATGTAATGGTGGTGGGTACTGGAACTCCAACGTTGTAAGGTACAGGAACAGGTACTTTTCACTTCTCAGATTCTTGAAAATACTGTATGACGTGTACTTGAAAACCGGCATACGAAAAGAAGAACAGGAAACACTGTAAGTCTTGACTTGTGGCATACGCAAGGAAGGACTGGAAACACTGCAGATCTATCACTTGATCTCCTTGTAGTAGTAGAGGTACAATGTCAAACACACCACTATATGTTAGTGGTTGGTCTGGGGAATACTGTTCAAGTACTATAGATGAGATAACCCCATATCCCTGGCTCACCACTTTATGTTGCAGGACATATATTTGTTGCACAGGAAGACAAAGTTAATATATATGCTGATGACTACAATCAGCCTTGGTCGGGCTTACAGATGGCCGACAAGTGTGTAAATATATATATCCATATACGCGAATGTCACAAGAGTTCTGGTATACCTAAGTAGACTGGAATCACACACCACAGCAAACGTAGAAGTCAGGAAATGTTGTAACTAGTGGTAACGTTCTACAGTTATTGACGAGACGGTCACGTAGACATCATGGCAAGACAAATCACAGCATAATCTTGAAGCAACATGTAAGTAAATCCATAAAATCGGTTGCATAAAGCACAGGCAAATCATGGGGCATCAAGTACAAAAAAAATCCATGGGAAAATAGATTGCAGAACATGGTATCAAATATCCGTCACATCGGTTGCCTAAACCACAGGCCTCAGCGCAGTACATTATTACAATAAAATAGCCTTCAGGAACAAACTTCCAATATCTTAGATATCAAGTAAGTACATCCATGGGGGAAAAATAGGCTGCATAATAAAGCAGCTTGTAGTATCTCTTATTTCATAATAAATCATCGTACACATGCATTAGGAACAAAGGTTTGCATGAATATCTTCATCAATGATAATAATCGCGGCCGGTATACTCCACGGCCTCAAAAGATATCTTCAATATCTATCAAAATTCTCCCCTTTACACAGAAACACCCTGGAACGCACTAGCGAGATCGGACAGCTATCTCGAAGCCCTGCCAGGAACACACTCAACCCGAGATCACATTCTCACCGTACTATTCAGTCAAAATTCCTCATGCGTGAACTAACCGCTTGAGAATACAGCTCAGCTTCCCCGTAACCTTCCCAAACTAACACTAAGAACATTCGAGCACTATCTTTTTTTTAATCCTTTTTTTCTTAAAAAGACTGACACAGACTTTGCTTGAGCTATGTTCAAAAATTACAGAGCACACAGCCCCCAACTAACAAATCATCTCATCACTAAGGGCGTGCTTACTAGGGTGTGTACAAAAATCCAACCCGTACATACGAATCTTTAACATTTAACTCTCATTAACAAAAAATATGACTTAACACTCATATAAATAATTGTTAGTCTCTTGTATTGATTTTCTTATTTACCCTATTATTTATTCTGAATAAAATCGCCCGTGCTCTTGCACGGCGCTTGTAAACGTAAACATGTTCAATATAAATGTAATGGATGTTTTCCTCTCGCTCGGATTAGCATTAATGCTCGGAGAGTGTAAAGTTTTGAGGCAGATGGATGGTGGAATGAAAAGGGGGAAGGGCCTGATTTTGTGTCAGGAAACCCAATACCAGAAGGGTGTTTGTTTCTCTCTTACTTCATGATACTAGTCGGTGGTACCAATTGGTGGTGCTGTCTATGGAACAAGTGTGTTTTACAAGTGGCCTTCAGTCAAAGCAGACGGGTCTTAACAGACGCTAGACCATCGTTGCAATTATCCCACTATACTACGAGGTACGTCTTGCGGCCGCCAGACTTGACCAGTGACAAGAGTGAACCAGTCCTTAACCGGCAAAGAACAAGCAGAAACCAACCGACCTTTTACTGGCAGCTTAGTACCTACTTAAAGCTGCCTAGTGAACTTTAATTTTTTTAAAATGTTTTATACTATCCAGATAATCACCCTCGATGAAATTTTAAAGACTCTAATTCGCCCAACCCTTATTTATTTTACATTTGTTAACAATAATTTATTATTAAATTTTATCTGTAAATATACACATTTATAGCTGATTTATTCACTTTCTAAGTGAACTGCACCCGTATGTCTCAGTCAGTTAAATACCTATCACAGAGTTAGTAAAGTAATATTTTACTAAGTTAAATCAGTTGGGTGCTCATCAGAACCAGCAAAATCCTTACTCACAGAAGGTCAAGAAAGGGAAAAGTTTACACGGCCTGATCCTATCAGCTGTAGTACTTGATTTCTTTAAATTCCTATGTGGCTGCCTAGGATTGAAGCACCATTCTTCAGTTCACATCTCTGCCAAGAGTAATCTAGAGCAAAAGGTAGGCACATTTGAAGACTATCAGTAGATATTCTGAAGTTGGCCACTATTGGACCATCACTGTAGAGCAAGGGGAGTAAATCCGGTGACAACCACAGAAGTCGATAATTGACGGAGCAGTCAGCAAACCAGTGCAACATCTTGTCAGATAAGTGATTTTAATATGAGCGCCATCGTCATCTTGTCTGTTGTCCATCGCCATTTTGTCGGATGTTCTGTACCTTTTACCAGAACAAAGACTGCGCTAGATACTCATGCATTAAACGCGGAAGTAGAGCGGCTGAGGGCCCAGGTGGCTCAGTTACAAACTAAGCTTGATGAGATGTCTCAAGAGCAGGGGAGACGTACCAGGACAGTTCGCTGTTTTAGATGTAGAAGGCTAGGCCAAGTACAGAATCGATGCCCACATGCACTAAACTAGACCCCTCTGCGGCTGGAAGCCAGGCTACAGAAGGGGCGCAGAATGACTCAAAGATAAAGATGGGTGGTGGCCGACCGAAATGTGATGTAATGAAAGCAGGAAAGAATGTCAAAGGCGGCCATGAATGTAAAGGTAGCAGGAAGCGACCCATGGCACAGAGGAAGCCTAGAAAAATAAGATGATACTGTCGTAGAATTTCGATAGGGGAATTAAGACATAGTTTGGTCCCTTCTGAATAGTACTAGACCGGTGGTGACTCAGTGAGAGATAAAATAAGAAATAGATTATCACGAGGAAAATGGTGGGAAAATAAGTAGAGTCTGTCCCTGGACTCGAGAAGATCCTCTCGGTCAGCCTATCTCTACAACAAAACTTTGTTAGTCAGACAGTATACCTACTAGCGGCAAGTACACATAATGCAGTTGAATCTTGCAAACTAACTTATAACTTGTTAAATAAAGAAGTGAAGACAAAAACTCGAAGAGATAAAAGACATTTCATCAATGAACTGGCCGTAGAAGCTGAAAATGCTGCAAGAACTGGTAATAGTAGGTGCCTTTATCAGATTACAAAACAACTATGTCACCAGCCTACTGCTATGGAAACACCTGTTAAAGGTAAATTAGGGAATTCAATACCAACAGAAAAAGAACAAATGAAGAGATGGGCTGAGCACTTCGTGGAGGTGCTAAACAGACCACCACCAACAGTAACACCTGATTTTAATAATGAAACACCCACAACCACCTTGCCAATAACTTGCGATGAATTCACGCTGGACGAGATCAAACAAGCCGTTAAAAGATTTAAAAATTTTAAAGCTGCTGGAGTTGACGAAATTTCAGGGGAAATGATTAAAGCAGTTAATGACAACAACCTCTTGAGAATTTTAGATATTATAAATGAAGTATGGAGAGAAGAACAACCACCACAACAATGGAAAGACAGTATTATTGTAAAGTTACCGAAGAAAGGTGATCTATCAGACTGTAATAACTGGCGTGGTATATCTCTATTATCAGTACCTGGAAAATTATTATGTTGCATGATGTTAGAAAGACTTAAATTGCATGCTGACGAAAAGATCAGAGAAGAACAAGCGGGTTTCAGGCCGAAACGATCATGTATTGATCAAATATTCACACTAAGAACAATTATAGAAGAATCAGTGGAAAGGCAATCGCCACTTATTATCACCTTCGTCGATTTTCAAAAAGCCTTTGATAGTCTACACCGCCCATCATTGTGGAAGATACTTACAATCTATGGTTTTCCAACAAAATATGTGAATATAATCAAAGCGCTATATGACAATGCAAGATGTTGTGTTAGAACAAATAAAGGGAATACAGAATGGTTTACAGTAGAAACAGGGGTGAAACAAGGCTGTATTATGTCACCACTACTTTTTGGAATAGCTATTGATTGGGTTATGAGAAACTATACCCACAATGAACAATTGGGTATAAAATGGACAAATGGAAAATTCCTGGGGGACCTGGATTTCGCAGATGATGTAGCATTCTTAAGTTCAACACCAAGACAATCCCAAGAAGCAATAAATAATTTGTGTCATCTCTCGGTTAAAATAGGTCTCCAAATAAATGCCTCTAAAACTAAAGCTATGAACTTTTCTAACGAGACCTTTGATATCATCTTGAACGGGGAAAAACTACAGAAAGTTGAAAGTTTCAATTATTTAGGCAGTAAAATGACTCAGGATGGTGACACAACAAGAGAAATCCATACTAGAATTGCTTTGGCAGCTAGCGCCTTCAATAGATTATCTAACATTTGGAAATTACGATCATTGAATATACATACCAAGCTTCGTCTGTTTAATTCAAATGTTATCTCAGTGTTAACATACGGCTGTGAGAGTTGGAAAATAACAAAATCATTGGAGAACAAGCTGAATACATTCGAGAACAAATGTCTTAGAAAACTCATGAACATCAGTTGGAAAGAATTCAAGACTAATCGACAAATAAGAGAAGACTCTAGGCAGAAATATGTCTCCGACTATATAAGGAAAAGACGATGGTCATATATCGGTCATGTCCTACGAATGCAAAACAACAGAATACCACTACAGGCGCTCACTTGGGTTCCTGAGGGTAAGAGGAAAAAAGGAAGACCAAAAGAAACACTCAGAAGAACAATAATAAGAGAAGGAAGAACGTTGGGCCTAAATAATGTGCAAGAGCTAAGAGGAGTGGCGTCACAACGAACAACCTGGAGAGCACTGGTTTCTGCCTTATGCGCCGTGTTTGGTGCTTAAAGAATTTATTATTATTATTATATATTTACATATATATATATATATATATATATATATATGTGGTGAAGTTGGATGTTATAAATATTTATAGGGGACTTAGTGTACTGACTGAGATCAGCTGTGAAGGTATCTATATCTATTAAAAGTAGTGTATTATAGATAACCTTACTTGCTACCACATATCTCTTTATCTCAGTCAGAATTATTCTGGAATAGTGTGATGCTACGTTATGTGTCTAGGGTATGTGTATGAAGAAGTGTAAGTCACAACAACAGACAGATAAACAATTTAATTTAATCCACTACTCTTGACAACACTGTGACACTCACATACATATAACACTCTATGAGACTATCTTAAAGGAGTCACTGATAACTTTTCAAATAACAATATGTATTCATTACTGGCATGAATGAATATGTGTCCTGATTCAACTACAAGGGAATCAGGAATCACAATCAATTTAAATTACAAGTTATGTACAGAATGTATTTAATATGAATATTGTAGTGACATATATTATTACAAATGTTCTATGTGTGTCAGTTGTGTAGTAGTAAAATGAGGTAATACTGGTTTTGTTTTGTTCAAGCTCTGTTGGTATTTGTCATCATGACTTCAATAGTTTGTCTTTAGGGATCAGTATTGGAGATGTTCACAGTTCCTGATTTTAAGACAAGTAAATTCCCCTCTGAATGGTATTTTTATAAAGTTATTTCTAGATGAGGGGACATAATGTTGAGCTCAGCTGGCCAACTCTGCTTATCTTTAGTGATGGCGGCAGGAAAGGACTCCTCTGCTCGAATTCTCTTCTGGGCTCTGGAGACACCTCACTGATAGCTAAAAGGACCAAGGAGTATGCTGTCCGACACTGGATTCAGCAAATCTCTGACCAGATGCTGCTCAGTACCATCAAGACCACTGTCCCTGAAATCAAGAAGGATGTACCTTCTACTTCATAACTAATTTATATTCTCTTTTACACTGATCACAATACAGCACAAACATTGCGTTCAGAGCGTTAGGCCAACAGTCAGCTTCATTTGAAATACTTTATTCCAGTATTACCCTTCTTAATGGTTACTACGCCTCTGCACTTCCAGCATTATTTCTTTCTAGTCCATCATCCAGGTGTCAGTGTACTATTTGGCCATTCCATGCCGTTTTACTTCTCTCCGACACCCTCTGTTCAGGCTGGAGCATTATAGGCTTTACCTCACGTTTGCCACTGAACTACACATATATATACAGGCATAAATCAACAATTCTCATTCAATTTTCATTAAAAGATACTGAATGGTTCAAGCTTACCACAATTTCATGGAAATAAACACAGATACGTTGATTAGCAATGAATTCTGGCACAAACTGGCACAAATTCCGTTCTGCCTATGTTCCAGGCTTTTATTTTAGCAAAAATATGAGCTGGCTTCAACGCACTGATGCTTTATCAAGTGTATTTAAACAAGTGGTCTCGAACTAACGCTCCCAAGTGTGTATATCAGCGAGACTGGCCAATGAGCCACGTTTCGACAAGTGTTTGAAAAAAATGTTATCTTTTCCCGTCTCCCCTAACAACCAAGATAGTATTTATAGCCCGACCAATCGTGGTTAGGCTTTCATTTGTTGCGCTCCAATCAATTTGGAGTTTACATGGTAGGCTATTTCTGTAACGTAAGTTTTTTTCAAACACGTTAAAAAAAAATTTTATGAGCAGAAATGATTTTATGCTGTCAGGCACCCCCAATATTTTATTTTGGGTATAATTTATTAATTCCTGGACTATTTGCGTAACGTTTTACATATTATTTGTCAGCAAGCCCTAAGGAACCCAAAAATACTAATTTAAAGGAGCTACGTGGCTGCGTTCAAAATATGCAATTTCTTCTACCTCCTGTTTCGAAGATGTGCTGTCTGGGTACTGTTATGTGTTCAAACGTAAACCCATCTAATGTTGTCTTTTCTAATAAGAGTCTGTTATGATTTATAAACCTAACTCTGGGAAAGGGTAGTGTATTTTATCACTGTCCGTCTGAAAAAAAATTAGTGCATGTAGACTTACACGCGTGATGGTAGTAATTGTGTATCGCGCGAAGCGGGTTTAGTGTTCGGCTTTCTGCCTCTCCCTTCTCTTTTTATCCCTTTAGTCCATCTGTTCGTTCGTTTTGGTAACGCAGTATAATTAATGTTAGGATTAATTTAGGTCATTACGCAGTACGTCTCAATGTTTTTCCAAGAAATACAGCACACGTTTCATTGAAGAAGGCGGGTAATAATACAGTAAGCTTTACTATCAACGTGAAAGCGTTACAATTTGCAGACGAAGCAGAAAACAAGGGGGATTTCGAGTACATTCTTTGTGACAGCACTGTCATTTTACCATTGCTCTTCTCTTTATTAATTTTATTTGTTAGGCTTCATATTTACCTAATAATTTATATATGTGGATTAGAATATTTCATGACACCTCCCCTCTTAAAACAGACATTATATGTCAGTCCTTTATTCTATATACACATAGAGAAATTTATTATTATTTCTGGGGTTTACGGTGATTCTCATCACACGGATGGCGGCTTAAAAAATCCGCTCCCAGATTGGTTTTTCCAGATATATATTCAATGCTAAAATTATATGGAGCCAGAAGCAAAGACCATCGGAGTAACCTAGAGTTCTCATGCTTAGCCTGTGCTAAAAACGATAAAGGTTTGTGGTCAGTTTGCAACTTAAATGCCTTCCCATATAGATAAATATTGAATTTCTTTATTGCCCATATTACTGCAAGACATTCTTTTTCGCTAGTTGAGTAGTTGATTTCAGCTTTATTCAACTTTCTGCTAGCATATGCCACTGGGCTTAATTCCCCATCCAATGCATCTGATTTCTGTAGTAAAGTTGCACCTAACCCAATATTACTTGCATCCGTCCTTACTATGAATTCTTGACTTAAGTCAGGTAATTTCAAAATGGGTTTACTTGTGAGCTTTTCCTTCAATTCTTGGTAAGTCATTTCACATTGTGGTGTCCATGTAATGCGATCTGGAAGTCCTTTACGTGTCAATTCCGTTAAAGGTGCACATATGGAATTAAAGTTTTTGATATACTTCTGGTAGAAACCACATAATGAGACAAAGGATCTCACTTCCTTCTTGGTTTGTGGTCTCGGGGCTTTCTGTAGTTTCTCTAAATTCTTTGGGTCAGGGGTCATGTTTCCCTGATAAACTGTGTGTCCCAAAAATTCCAATTCTTTACATCCAACGCAACATTTGGTTGGTCGGGCTGTTAAATTTGCCTCCCTAAGTCGATCAAACAGCATGTTCAGAGAGTCAATGTGTTCCTCAAATGTTTCTGTTGCTATAAGGATATCATCCATAAAATTTGTTATACAGGGATTATTCAGAGGATCCAATAATTTTCTCATCATTCTAGAGAAGACACTAGGCGCATTCTTCAATCCAAATGGCAATCTATTAAACTCATAGTGTCCTTCTGAGGTACTAAAAGCTAGGTATGGTCTAACCTCAGGCTTTACTGGAATCTGATAGTATCCTTTACTCAGATCCACTTTTGAGAAATATTTAGCTTTATTTAGTCTGGCAAACAGCTGATTTGTATCCGGCAATGGATCCACCTGTCCTTCTGTAATAGCATTCAGTCTCCTGTAATCTATACAGAGTCTATGTTCTCCAGAGGGCTTCCTTAAGAGTACAACACCGGAACTATACGAAGACTCACTGTGCGAAATAATTCCTTCCTTCAATAGATAGTCTATCTCTTCCTTCAAAGCTTTTTCCTTAGCAAACGGAATCGAATATGGTTTCATACAGACAGGTGTGGAGTCTATGAGTTTCATATCATATTCCAATAGGTTTGTATGCCCTGGTCGGTCTGTTAACACCTCTGCATGATTATTTAGAACCTGTTGCACTCTCTCTTTCTGAGTTTTCGTTAAATGTGTACTGATTTTCACCTGTGCTGCTGTCTCACAGGGGTGTAATGGATATTCAAATGATGAAAGTGGTTCCTTTTTCATCTCCATGGCGATGGACAAGGTCAACAAGTGTGTCTCTTCCTGATGTTCTCTTTCCAAATATTTCTTCAGGAGATTCACATGATAGATTTTTTCTTTCCCCTTCTTATCTATCTTATAATTTGTTCTAGACACCTTCTCTAGAACTGTATATGGACCCTGCCATCCAATTTGTAACTTATTCTGACTCCCGGGCAAAAGAAGCAGTACCTTCTCTCCCACAGCCAAATTTCTGTCTTTCGCCTTCCTGTTATAATAGGCAGCATGTGTCTTCCTGGCTTGTTTCAAATTTTCATTGGCAAGTTTCCAGCCAGTTTTTAACCGAGTGGTCAGCTCATTCACATATTGGTATGAAGATGTAATGTTTTCCTCTGCCTTTTCATCAGTCCACGTTCTTAACAAAGCTACATATGGACCTTTAATTGTGTGGACCTATTTGTCCATGCACCGGTATGGTCTCTTCCACTCGAAGCTTTATAGTGATGATTTTTCCTCCCAGAATTATCATTCACAAAACGACCGCTACCAATTTTTCTTTTGGGGCTTTCTCCCCTCTTAAAATTCTTGATGAGAGATTTCCTCTCTACATCCTCTTCCTCCAGTTTGTTTAAGTCCGATTGAGGGATTGTCGGCTTATCCTGGGGTAAGACATCTTTTTGCACTCTCCGCATAGTGGCCATTGTAAAACAGTTAAGTGAAGCTTGTCCGTGAAAAGGGGCTTCCCATTCCATTTGGTCCACTTTATCAAATCTATTTTTCTTTTTATTATCAGGCCTAATTTTGCCCCGTGGCGTGTCCAGGTCCTGATCCATGTTCCCACTTGTGGGTGTTCCCTCATGTGCTATGCTACACCTTTCTACAAAATTCTCAATGTCCCATCTTGCTTTGGGCCAATAATAATTGTGAGCCACCTTTTGAATGATGGTACCTATCTTCTCATGGTCCCCATCTGGTTTCACATGTAGGCTCCTTATTAATTCTGTCCTATATCTTTTTGGAAGAACCAGCTGTCCGTGACCATTGGATCTAGCTCCAGTCTTCCTATACATCAACTTGTTTTTCATGTAAAAATCTCCCTTGCCTGGAGTTGTATGACAAGTTGACAATTTTCTGAAACAAGGCTTGAGTGTTTTATCCCCAGCCTGTGCCTTCCTCATCTCTTCTGGAGTGGTATCTAACATAATATCCTCCTCCTGTCTTGAGGTCGACCTGACCTGAAGGGTTGCCATATACACAGGTTTCCTTCTGCAACGGTCAGTGTCATGATTGTCCATCTGACAATTTTTACACCACCTTTTTCCTTGGTTGAAAGATTTTCTTTCATCATATTTCCTTTCATCGAATTGTGGGAATTTATTTTTATTTTCATACCGTGGCCTATCAAATTGGTGCTTACCTTTATTTTGATCCCTAGGATCAAATTTATTAAAGTTCTGTGGTGCCCTAAAGTTATCCACCTGTTTCTTTTTATTACCTGTTACCTCTGCTTGAGCTGCTTGATACCTTTCAGCAACATTTAGCAACTCACCCAGCCTCTCTGCACCTTGTTCCATGAGAAACTTTCTCAGGTCTGGAGCCATGGACTCTCTTAATTGCTCTATAAGGACCATTTCCTTAAGATCTTGGGTTTTCCCCAGAGAAGTCCATTTCTCCAAGTATGTCTCTATTCGTGCAGAGAACTGGTGATAGGTTTCACCTGACAGTAGTTTAGCATTCCTAAATTTTTTTCTATAAAATTCTGCATTCTTTTCATACCTTAACAAAAGAGCCTGCTTTAGCATGTCATAATTTTCCTGATCACCTCTGCTCATTTTTGCAAAAACTTCATAAGCTGCCCCACGAAGTCCCTGAGATAACTTTAAGCTCCACCTTTCTCTCTCTAACCCATACGTGGTAGCTAATAGTTCATACCTATTTATATAGCTCTCAATATCATCGTCTTTCTCAACAAAATGATCTAAATGAAAATTCATAGCTGAGGTTGAGGCTCCTTGAGTAACCGTAGCATCAGAGGCAAAGGGACTGGCACCATTTTCAGGAGCATGGCCTTGAAACTCAAACTCCCTTAGTCGTAACTCATGTTCCCTTTGTAATCTTTTATCTTCTGCTTCCCTTTCTGCAGCTAATTTTCTTTCTTCTCTTTCTGCAGCTAATTTCTTCTCTTCTCTTTCTGCAGCTAATTTCTTCTCTTCCCTTTCTGCAGCCTGTCTTCTTTCCTCGGCTTCTCTTTCTGCAGCTAATCTCTTGTCTTCTCTTTCTGCCTCCAATTTCTTAGCCTCAGCCTCAATCTGCAACCTCTTAGTCTCAGCCTCAGCTTGCAACCTCTTAGTCTCAGCCTCAGCTTCAAATTGTAACTTCTTAATTTCCCTTTCAGCCTCTAACCTTCTTTCGGCTTCTTTTTCTAATCTTCTTTCTTCGCGTTCAATAAATTTGTCACATTCCGTTGTGACATAGGCAACCATAACTTGCCCATCTAATCCTAACTCTTTTGCAGTCTGAACCGCAGCAGATCGAAATTTGGCCAGGTCCGCCATTGTCTATCAGGTAACTTAATACAATGTCTAACCAACAATTCAATCTCTAATGGACAACACAGGCACCGTGAGCTCAACCTTATTTAATTCCACCCAAGGATACCTTTTAATCCTTATATTCCCTGAAGTGAATTACCCCCAATATTTTTAATAGTTAAAGATTCAAAATCCCAAGAGCGAGACCCCAATATATGTGGTGAAGTGGGATGTTATAAATACTTATAGGGAACTTAGTGTACTGACTGAGATCAGCTGTGAAGGTATCTATATCTATTAAGAGTAGTGTATTATAGATAACCTTACTTGCTACCACATATCTATATATCTCAGTCAGAATTATTCTGGAATAGTGTGATGCTACGTTATGTGTCTAGGGTATGTGTATGATGAAGTGTAAGTCACAACAACAGACAGATAAACAATTTAATTTAATCCACTACTCTTGACAACACTGTGACACTCACATACATATAACACTCTATGAGAATATCTTAAAGGAGTCACTGATAACTTTTCAAATAACAATATGTATTCATTACTGGCATGAATGAATATGTGTCCTGATTCAACTACAAGGGAACCAGGAATCACAATCAATTTAAATTACAAGTTATGTACAGAATGTATTTAATATGAATATTGTAGTGACATATATTATTACAAATGTTCTATGTGTGTCAGTTGTGTAGTAGTAAAATGAGGTAATACTGGTTTTGTTT
This sequence comes from Oreohelix idahoensis, assembly GCA_024509875.1. Classification (NCBI taxonomy): domain Eukaryota; kingdom Metazoa; phylum Mollusca; class Gastropoda; order Stylommatophora; family Oreohelicidae; genus Oreohelix; species Oreohelix idahoensis. The sequence goes on from JAMPIV010009805.1 coordinate 249,583, forward strand.
TGTTCAAGCTCTGTTGGTATTTGTCATCATGACTTCAATAGTTTGTCTTTAGGGACAGTATTGGAGATGTTCACAGTTCCTGATTTTAAGACAAGTAAATTCCCCTCTGAATGTTATTTTTATAAAGTTATTTCAAGATGAGGGGACATAATGTTGAGCTCAGCTGGCCAACTCTGCTTATCTTGCGTGATGGCGGCAGGAAAGGACTCCTCTGCTCGAATTCTCCTCTGGGCTCAGGAGACACCTCACTGATAGCTAAAAAGACCAAGGAGTATGCTGTCCGACTCTGGATTCAGCAAATCTCTGACCAGGTGCTGCTCAGTACCATCAAGACCACTGTCCCTGAAATCAAGAAGGATGTACCTTCTACTTCATAACTAATTTATATTCTCTTTTACACTGATCACAATACAGCACA
>JAMPIV010009805.1:255000-312500 GCA_024509875.1 Oreohelix idahoensis
AGGAATAAAAAGGTTTCAATCTTCAGGTTTCTCTTGTCCCAGTTTACATAACATCGTGGTGAGGCTTCCGTTGACACGTTCTACTACCCCACTACCGGCCGGATTATACGGGCTTGTGTAGATGTGCTGGTTCTTCAAAATCTTAACGATCTCATCCATTAACAGGTTACAGTATTGGGATCCGTTATCCGTCAAAACGTGTTGAGGGAATCCCAACCGTGTAAAAATCTGCACTAGGGCTTCTGAGACATGCTTGGAATCCGTGCATGTTAGCGTATAGCTTCGGCCCATAAAATGTTTTGTCGACTAAGGTCAGGATGAACCTGTTCCTTCTCTTAGTCCTTTCTAAGGGTCCTAAAATGTCGATTACAACCCGTTCAAATGGTGTTCCCACTATTGGCATCTCACCCATGGAAACTGGGGGTGTCCGTTGCTTGGGTGCCACCCGTTGGCACTTGGCGCAGGATTTCACGTACCTGATAATATCAGAGTTCATTCCTCGCCACCAATAGTGAGTCGATATTCGCTGATTTGTAGCGTTCTGTCCTATATGTCCGCTAAAGGAAAGAGAGTGCCCCATTTCTAAGATCTGGTCTCTGTACTGTTTCGGTACTAGGAGCTGGTTATGCCCTTGTTCAGAGTTGCCCGTTCTACGATAAAGTACACCATCCTTAGAAAAAAGTCCCCGTTGTGTCTGGAGTCCTTAGCCATGGGCAGTTTCCTAAAGCAGGGCTCCAAAGTAGGAACCTTTTGTTGTGCCTCTTTAAGTTCCTTAGGTAACAAATTTGGTGCCGGCTCCCGTTCCTTCTTGGTTTGCCCTCTTGTGGTTACTGCTGCCACAATTGGCTTTTCCGGTTTCCCAATAAACACATATCTACCGCCAAGTATGACTGGGTAGATCGGGTCATCCATAACCGCCGCTTTGATCACACCTCTGACAAAATCAGAGTGTATCTACACCAATGCGATGGGAAGCGTCATGGGTGCGTCTCCTTTGAAAACTCCACAAAGTTTGACGGTGTCTTCTGTTTCTTGACCGGTTTTGACCAAGTGTCTTGCAACAATGCAATCAAAAGAAATCCCCTTGTCAAAAAGACAATAAGTTGAAGTCCCGTTCAAAATAACAGTACCTCGCGTAGAGGGCCTCTTCCCCTCAGGGTGAGAATCACTGACACTAATTCTTCCTTGCGAGACTTTTTGCAAGCATCCGATGCGTTTAGGCTCGGTGTGATCATATGTCCCGTGCGCAGGGGTTTTCCCTTTGATACCATGTCCTTTCTGGCCGCGCTGCCATGTAGAACGGTTGGATTTATCAGAATTTTTGGTGTTAGTGAGGTACTTGTTTTTATAGAATTTAGATTTCTCAGGCAGGGAATTCTTGGGTCCAGTTTCTCTGTGGTTATGGTCGTGAGAAGAATGGGAAGACTGTTCTAGATTATTTTTCTGAGACGGTTCTTCTGTCGGTTTATGTTTTGCGGCCGGCAGTTCGGCCAGCGCATTGTGATATCGCTCAGATGTTTCCAAAATGTCGTCAAGTTTTTCTGCGCCTTGCTCAGCTAGAAATCTTCGGGTGTCACTTGACAATGTGTTCTTTATCTGTTCGCTTACTACGAATTCCTCAAGTCCTTCATAGGTAGAGGCAAGCTGTGAAAGCTCCAGGCACTTTGTCAAGTATCCCTTCAGACGAGAAGAGAACTGGTGTAAAGTTTCGGTGCTCTCCTTTCTGCTGTTACGGAACAGTTGCAAAAATTTGCGAGCGTTCATTTCAAAACGCTCAAGTAAAACTTTCTTCAACACGTCGTTATCGTCTTATTTGCTGCTTTCCAGTTTTGTATACACCTCGCACGCACTACTTTTTAAAGCCTGAGAAAGCTTTACACACCAACGCGACCTCTCTAAACCTTACAGAGTTGCCATCCTTTAAAATTTTGCTAGATAACAGTCTATTTTCTCATTGGGCCTTGGGAAAGATTCAAGGGCAAAAGACATAGCTATGAGTTGGGGAGATTGGGTGCTGGAAAGATCAGTTACCTGCGACTGAGGTGAAGACTCTCCATTGCTGGAAGTAGAAACAGCCCCACGGCATTGGACTTCTAAAACCTTAAGAGCCAATTCATGCTGTTTCTCCTTCTCTCTTTCTTCATGCTGTCTTTCCTTCTCTTTCCTCATGCTGTCTCCCCTTCTCTCTTTCCTCATGCTGTCGTTCATTCTCTCTTTCGTTCGCCCTGCGAATTTCCATTTCCTCTTCAATCATCTTCTCCTGTAATTGACGCTCTTCTCTTCACTTTTCACTAGCTTCTGCTTCTTTCTTCTCCGCATCATATCTGTCAAGTTCTTCATTGACAAAAGCTTTCGCTTCTTCTTCCTGTAATCCCTCTTCTCTTGCTTCCTCTATGAGCATTTGCCTAAGCTTTGCACGCTCTGCCATTGTAAATAACTGACTGAGTCTTACCCGAGAAAGAAAGAAGAAAAAGGATACACTGGTTCTTTACCAATTAAGAGAAAAATACAGAAAAGAAAATACTGTTGTTAACCTGAGATACCTCTCCTTCCTATTATCAGTTATCTAACCTATCGCTGCTATTATCTGGCAATTAAGGCTCCTAATACAAGCGACTACGCCAAATAAATGGTAGATCAGAGCAATGAACTGACAAAAAACTATATTACTAAAGTGGAAACCAAAAACAAAATTTCCTGGCAAAAATGTAATGAGAAAAAAAAATCCCTTAATTTTTAAGTCCACCTACAAGTTCACCCCTGAAGTCAGTTCGGGTAAGGGAGGCTATTAACTGGACGAGATACTCCGAACGCGCTCCTTAGCTTAGCTCAAAACACCTTATGCTTAAAAATAACCCTGTGATTGTTACACAATCACACGCTACCAGCGGCTTAGTATTACAAAATCAAAACATAACATTACTCCGACAAAGATCACCCTGTAAATCAAATTGTATATATTCAACAATGCTGTGGAAAAAAACACAATTGATAATTTTGTGTGGTCAGCAAGCCAATAAACAGATCGTTTGTCTATGGGATAATTATTATTTTTTTTAATGATATTAAACTCACGAGACAACCACACTCTTTCTCTTTCTAGACTGTAAAGATTATCAGATCAAAATCCCGGGAAACGAGAGAATTTATGTCGTACTTGCTCAGGATTAGAGTTCAATTCCCGGAAAACGAGCCCACATTTGTCGTAGATTTTCGACCGGGGAATTAAGACATAGTTTGGTCCCTTCTGAAAAAAAACTAGACCGGTGATTACTCAGTGAGAGATAAAAAAAAGAAATAGATTATCACGAGTGAAATGGTGGGAAAATAGGTAGAGTAGGTCCCTGGACTCTAGAAGATCTTCTCGGTCAGCCTATCTTTACAACGAAACTTTGTTAGTCAGACAGTATACCTACATATATATTAATATATATATATATATCAACCAATCACATACACACACATAAGTGACGACAGTTAGACGCACAGACGTGACAAATTATATTTATGGAATAGGGATATTTTGGGACGAGCTGACCAACACATGTAAATAAAGTTTTTATGTAAGTTTTATTTACTATAAAGAAACTCTACAAAATCAATATTATGAATATCAATCAAAATATAAATAAACATAGGTTATTGAAATTAATAAAGAAATAGACTCATTGGTGTAATCCTCCCTCTCTCTGTTGAGATAAGGTCCCGTTAGAAGAAAGTTATTAACCCCCAAAGAGTCAAAGATTTATACGCTATTGTCTTGGATTTTCCTCTACAGTAAAGAACAGAGTTTATACGTTAATCTATTCTGAAAGGGACATTATTAGCAAAACTTACTAAAAAAGAAATAAACAATGGGAGTACATGGATTCTACAAGATACATATATATATATATATATATATATATATATATATATATATATATATATATATATATATATATATATATATATATGGGAATTAGTCATTCATCCTTACTCTCTTCTCAGACAACCGTGGCCACGTGCATTCGTTCTCACCTAATACTTGGTTTGCGCCTTCTGGAACAATCTTTAGGACACACGCGCACAGCAAATCCAGTGTTATTTTGGCAAAGAAAACCCCAGCTCCTCAAAGACAGATTAAATCCACTTCTCCGGGGAACGTTCACTTTGTTACTTTTATTTAGGATTACTGTTTATGTCACATGAATTAGACCAGGTAAAAAATTTAACAGTGCTCACAGTGTCAATAGCTTGAGATTTCCAGTACGTAGGAATGTCAGGTTGGTAACTTCTCTCAGTATTAAAAAATTCCTTGTCACACCACGAATGGTCAATCGTCGGGAAATGGTAATGTTTGTTAGGTTGCCACAACAGGCCGAATGTAAATGAAATTGGGAACAAGAAATCTGGATCTTTAGGCCCAGTTACAAAGTCACTCTTAACGTTCTTTGGGTTGGTACTCTGTCCCTTTCTGGGTGTAAACACGAAGCCAGACAGGTTTACCTTGAAGACCCAGATACTAAGTAAAAAATGTTCTTTTGTAAAGGTTATTCTCATAGCCGCTGGTAGATTTTGGGTTTGACCCAATACGCGAACACAGAATTAGAACTACTCCAAATCGAAAATACTAAGAAATCCACTATAACAATGGTCTAGAAAATCGAAGCTAGTTGTTCTCTGAAATTATGTCTGTACTGGATAAATTGAGTTTAAAGGCAGAGATATATATATTAAATTTGCAGAACTTCGCTCAGACTTGTTACTTTTAACGCCTTCGCTCAGATTTCAGGCTTTTCCTCGGTCGATCTGCGAATCAGAGGGAAGATTCACGCGTTTATTGCTTACAGGTTCTGGCAGTCGATTGAAGCCCGTCCTTTGATCTGGCGATTCTCACCGTGTTTAACTACCTTCCAAAAGAACGGATTCAGGGGGAAGTAACTGTGATTATCTGCCCTTGGTTCCAAATTATCTACTCCTTCTACTCAAATTATTTCCCCTGATCACTGTCTAACGAAAAATACGTTACAACTACATTAGCTTATTTTTCCCTGAGCCAAAATTAGGACTCTTTTGAAATAGTCGCCCCTTTCTACGCGTTCCGTCTCTCCCAGTTTGATCCTATTACGACGATTTCCAATCGCTGGCTTTATAATTACAGGTAACCGGCTCAACGTTAGCTAAATAGGTCTGTTGGTAAACATTCCTAAGGAAATAGAGAACAGAAAATAAAATAGGCGTGCTAAATTATAAAAAGAGACAGATCTCTGAGTGTAGAAGGGTTTTATGTTAACAAAACGTGTGTAGGTGAAAGCCAGGTAAAAGATAAATGTAGATAATGACATAGCTATATGAAAGCTATTATTATAATATGTCACAGCTACTATTGTGGAGACCTTTCAGATCACGTGGCCGCCAAGTGCCCTCAGGGCCCGCTTCCGAAGCGATGTTTTCAGTGTTAGTCCCCAGAGCATTTGATATCAGTTTTCCCTCAAAGGGCTCTCTCTCTCTCTAGGCATACCGACACAACTAGATTCCCTATAGGGTGCAAGCCAAGTGGGGATCGTGAAAATTGCTACCCTAATGGCGCCAAGATAAGTGGTCGACATTTAGAGGAGGAGACTCATCTAAAACACGTTGCAGGGAATGCCCAGCTAAAGCCAACAATTGCATGACCTGACCAGCAGAACACACAAGCAAGAAGCATCACTGCATGAGTGGACGAATTTTCCAAACCACAGCGAGTAAAGAGAAGTAAGCGTAGAACCGCAGTGGAACAGGGGCACAGTTACAGAGGTTGGCTACAGTCAGGAAAGAGAGATGTGACAAGGTGCCGTGTTCTATTCCCCTACACGTGGCAGAATTGGTGAAGAACAAAATGCACTTCGCTGAAAGATCTAACATTCGCGGCATGTGGTCAGATGAGGGGTACATTGTTGTTCGAACTCTCACAATGGCAGGAGGTCCATATATCATCCAACGAACAGATGGAGCGTCTGAGATTTAGAGTCACTGGCAACGAACTGAAACGAAGTGAAGACAAAGATGATTCTCCATCTCCAGGTCTAGTAGATACGACGTTAGGCCTACCTGAGGCACCAGCTTTACCAGATGAGACGGGCCCTGATGAGGACGTACAAGATCTAACCCCTGAACCAGGCTGGTACACCCTGCAGCTGCTAGAGAGTCCTATCCGAAGACGATGTGAGAGATTACGACTCAAGGGCCAGAAGTAGTGCAATTGTCTAGGCGCCAACAAAATCAGGCGGGGAATATATGACAGCGCCATCGTCATCTCGTCTGTTGTCCATCGCCATTTTGTCGGTTGTTCCGTACCTTTTACTACAACGTAGCAATTTAGCAGCCATTTTAGCGTTACATCTAAAAATGGAACATTAGTCATACCGCTTACGGATAGCAGCCAATCAGAAGAGAGGAGCGCCGAAGCTGCTTGGCGGTTGAAATCTTCTTGTCATTTCCACGCTAGACGCTGAGATGGCAAGTTGCTCTTAAAGTCTAGTTCAAGAAGATGCCTAGGACTTAAAGTCTACGAACACTGGGTGTTCGGTAGTATTAAATGTTGTTCTGTATAAGGCTTTGTGTTGCTTGAATTACTAATTCTGCTGCTGATAGGGTTGCAAGCAACCAATAATTGCAACCCCTATCAAACGAGCCTTAATTACATTTTCTTAGTGCATGAGTCTTGGGTGTGAGGTAGCCGCGTCGACATAAGTTCTCCTCAACCACACCTAGCCCCTGTCAAGTTAATATGGCCAAAACAAAAGAACTCACCACCCAAAGAAACTACCCCCCTGAACGAATCGGTGACGAAAAACTCCACATTTGTTTTATCCATCAACTTCACTTATTTATTTACTCATGTTAAAGAATAATTGATCATTAAATTTGTCTTATTTGTATTCATAAATCAATAGTTGATTTAATTATTACAGAGAGAAGTACACACATATAACTCAGTTATCTTAATTATAAATACTACATAACTACTTAAGGAATATTTCTGTTGGATGCTCAGAACGCGCTAATACCTTGTACATCTTTCTCTTCATAGTAGGGGCGGGTAGATGCAAAGTTCACATTAGCCTGGACAAATTCAGCGTTGTGCTTGATTTCTAAAATATCCTATGAAGACTCACTAAAATAGAAGCACCGTCATGCTATTTACAACTCTGCCAAGACTAATCTTGAGCGAAGGTAGATACCTTTAAGGACTCTCATTGTATACTCTAATTTTTGGTCATTGGTGGACCATCACTGCAGAACAGAGAAGACAACCTGTGACAATGTAGTAGTTGTGGTAGCAGTAGTAATAGTATCAACGACAGCACAATCTCTAAAAGTAGTTAAAGTAGAGGTAGTAATATCTGTAGCACTACTGGTTGCTGTAACAGCTGTAATAATAATTGTACAGATAACAGCAGCAACATCATTTGTAGTAGTAGTATACTTGCTGCAGAAGTTGTAGTAGTAGCATTATTAGTAACTGTATTGGTAGTAGCAGAGTTAGCAGCATAAATAGTGGCAATAACAGCAAAAGTAGTACAGTAGTAATTCTTGTATATTATAAGTAGTAGTAATTGTTGTTTAGCGTTATTGCAGACATTCATATTAATCTATTAATCTCTTTTCTCACAGCTTGTACATGGGAGGTACCCTGGTGGTTGTCATCAACGGTTACGACCTGATCAAGGAAGCTCTGGTCACTAAGGGAGACGTGTTTTCTGACAGGCCGCCATACTTCGTTAATGAGGTTCTAATTCTGATTACAATACTGTAGCCACTACCAACACTACAATAACTTTCTTTAACCACTACCAACACTACAGCTACTGTAACCACTATCAACACTGCTTCTACTGTAACCACTACCAACACTACAACAACTTTAACCACTAACCAACACTACAGCTACAGTAACTACTACCAACACTACTACTACTGTAACCACTACCAACACTACTGTTACTTCTACTACTAATAATATAATTGATATTATAACCTCAACTTCTACAGGTAGCACTAGAACTTCTGATTTGACCAGCACTGTTTCTATACCTGATCAGGTTTCACCTCAGTTGCTGGAGCTATTTTTAGAGTACTGTAAATTGGAAATAAAAATATGAGCCTGTATTTCGCTTCAGAACATTTCCAAACAATTGTTGGAGTTCATAGGTCACTGCAAATGAGTCTAAAAATATAAAGGGAGATAACAGAGATAATGAGAATAAATGCAGGAAGCGATAACATTTTTACCCTTGAAAATAACTCCACTACAAGATGTAGAATCATACACATTGGCGGCAATATAGACACAGTAGGGGGTACAGAACAAACAACAAAATACAGAAGATTAGGGATTATATTGAAATTTAAAAAAAAAAAAAAAAAACAAGAATCGAACACAAAAATCAGAATACCCAATTCAGAGGTCATTTCTATTGTATGGTACTTAAACATGGAGAACCACAGAAAACAAAAAATACTTAAAAGCTACAAATTTCATAAATAGGTACTTGCTTAGGATTGACGTGGTATGATAGGATTTACTATGTGGAACTGATGGCAAGAACCAGACAAGTGTCTGTAGAACAAAAGGTGTGAAGAAAGACGCTGGAGATGGATAGGGTACGCATTGAGGAAACCTGTTGACAGCTATGCAGAGGTAGTCCTTGTTCTAGAATCCCTAGTGTACGACCGGCGGAGGGAGACATATTAACATGTGGAGGAGACAACTGGAGACAGACATTAATATGCAATTAAGTAACCCGTCAAAATTGGGTTTTTAATTGCAATGTGCTGTTTCTGTTACATAACATTAAGACGGCACTATTTCTACTTTGGTCACCTAATAAAATTACATTACAGGTCACCGTCATTAGATCTTTGTGGTAAAAATTATCTGGTTGCAACGAATACGAAGCCATCGCTGCGACTGATTTTTCGGAAGCAAAACTTAATGGGTGGCAGAACTGGTGTTGAACGTTTAGCCAGTGACAACGCAATACTGTCTTATCGGCGGTCTTTCTCCTGGCCTTATTCGAGTCTAGTCCTCGGTCCTTCATTCATTCATCAGTGATTGCCTAATCTTGTCCTCCCAACGAACTCTTGGTCGTCCTGGAGGTCTCGATCCCTGGCTCTTGATTGCTTGTATTTGTCGTGGTAGCCGATCTTCTCCCATTCTGCATACATGACCAAACCATTGCAGCTGGGACTGTTCTAATTGGATCTGCAGGGGTTTGGTTTTGAGGCCTTGCCGTATCGTCTGGTTGCGGAACATGTCTCTTCTTGATACTTTAACCAGCTTCCTCAAATACTTTATTTCTGAGGTTCGGAGCTGACTTGTATGTGTTGCCCATGACAGATTGATAGCATCGGCGTTATGAGAACTTACATCTTCTAAATTTGTGACCAAATTTATCAAATGTCATTCTATTAGATCTATATTAGATTCATTGCAATATCTTAATACTTCAGCATCTATAGTACGAAGTAAGACTGCGTATTCAAGCGAAACTTTAGCCTGATATATGCAATACATCTCTGCTATTTATTAAAATTTGTATCTCGACGTAATATAACGCCTTTCTGGTTTCTGTGGCTCGGTTTCCATTAATGCCAGTGTTATTCTATCTGCACCTGCAGTTCAACGTCATTCAGCTTATTATGTGGCTCGCTTTGGTTGAAGCCGGCGACTTGTTCTTTCTGCACCTGCAGTTCGACCTAAAACGGTTGGATCTTCCGACGTTTCGGTGGCTCGCATCGATAGAGTCCAGTCTTTTTCTGTCTGCATCTACAGCATTGCTAGCATCAGCGTCTTGTAAGGACTGAAGAATATTATTTCTTACTTCCACTGAAAAAGTGCTGTAGCATAAAATACATTTCATTTGACAAAGAGCTGTAGCATAAAATACATTTCGTTTGACAAAATGCTGCTTTCACATGGGACACACTACTCTTATATATTATACTACATTTAGCAATTTCGTCCGGAGGTAAGGTGTTCGCATCTAAGTCTAAAGGTACCGGGTTCGCTATCCAGTACATGAATATAATTGATGGAATGTTTTTTCCCCAGAATCAGTGGTTCCTAATTATGTCATACTCTGTCCAGACTTCTTGGGTAGTGAGATTGGATGGTTAGTGAGACCTCTTGGGTAGTGATTGGATGGTTAGTGAGACCTCTTGGGTAGTGAGATTGGATGGTGGTTAGCCCTCTTGGATAAGGGCAAAAAAGAAGTAGTGCCCGTGCGCAAGTTACGAACGTTAAAAATCGTATGCAGTTGAAAATCTTAAAGAGTATGTCATATGGCCGCCGCAATGGCAAAATTAAAAAAAAAATTAGGAAACCTACACGTGAAAAAAAATATTTATACAAGGTATAGTGTAATATATAGTGTAGTATAACATATAGCAATTGAGAAGGTGATAGCTTGATGATGTTCTTATAAAACAAATGACTTATAACAAATGAAAGCAATTTAAATATGCAACTAAACACACCAGGCGTCTACACCCCTCACCCTATTTATTATTTGTGGTTTGGGTTTTGTGTTTGCCTTTATTTAGTTTCGCTTTATTTTGTTAGTTGTATGTTTGTTTAGTTCTTTCTTTTTACATGCAAACAAAATTGGTATTTTGATTTGTCCTATTTACAAGGACTGGACAGGAGATGTGATGCCACTTTCACGTATCGGCAAATATTCATATTATTTCGCAGTGAAAATAATATATATCCTAATTATAACCCATCTGAGGTTGAACGGGACATTTTTCACCATCAAATTAAAAAAAAATTCTACGCTTCACTTGCGAGATGTATCATCAATCCAACGTTATTAACATGCCCAAGTATTTTAATCTATTAACTTGTTTTAAAACTGTTCTATTTACGTTGATAGGGTATACGATGATGATAGGAAACTCTATAAACAGCGATACAACAGAAGGCAATCTGATTATCAGAATATTAGCAAGAAAAACGCGCAGTTTAATATGTCGAGGTTGCCAGCCTCATATATAACCACTTAGCAAGAAACCTGTAGAATTTACATTAGTAAATAAATTGTTTACACTTACCCCACAATTTTGGGAATACACACTTCTCCTGGCACAGATTAGAATAGACCCACAGCCCTTTAGTTAGATGCTGTTCGAATCACTTAGGTCTGGAAATATAAGTTAATTCCTCTGACGGCTGGTGTTCTGCAAATTCCTGGCCTGGGAAAACTGTTGTATAATTCCTCTTATGACTTGGTCTGGGAGATATGACTCAATTCCTCTGACGGCTGGTGTTCTGCGAATTCCTGGCCTGGGAAAACTGTTGGTATAATTCTTCTTATGACTGGGTCTGGGAAATATGAGTTAATTCCTCTGACGGTTGGTGTTCTGCAAATCCTGCCTGGGAAAACCTCTCTGACTCCTTGTGACAAAATTCCCAAGCTTCCAGTCTTGTGTTAAAATTGCGGGTTTACTTGTAAATTCCAAAGTTGCCCAATACTCGATCAGGTACTTATAGTTGTTGAATTGTATGTCCTATCCTCTTTCCTCTGGCTTTTTTCGGACTTGTTTCGTTAAATTAACGCTGCTATGCAGTCTGTGCTGTTCTGTGTCTAATTTCTACAGTATATCTCACACTCCTTAGTTTCAAATCCCAGCTGGATATAATGCTGAATTTTCCAATCAATTCATTGTAGATTCTGACGAACCAATCAAATCTATCTAGCACTGTTTGGTTGGGGAAGTTTATCATTACTCATCCCACGAGTATTTGAAAATATTAAATTTAATATACACGCATGGCCTCTTACAACAGTGATGTCAAATCGTTACATATGACTTCCGGCGCACATCTGTCTACCACAATATTGTGAATGTGTTTTCCTCGCGTAATGTTTTCCGCCCAGATGTCTATCCCGACAGTTTATCTAATTATCCCCTTTATCTGCGTACCTCTGCCAGACAGATGTCTGGTCAGACAGTGTTGGCTTTTTTCATTGTAGCACAATAAAAGCTTGTGCCAACATGATCAACAGCTTTCCAATGGGGTCAGACGTTGGACTGACACGTTTCCACAGGTGGCCAGACGGATTCAAAGAGATAAGCGGGTGACCGGTCTGCAGTCTAGGTATTGTTACGATAATACCACAGTTCAGCTGGCGGAACGTAAACACGTATGAGGAGTGGCAAACAAAAAGATACGAATTACTCCCGTAGCAAATACTGCCATAGGGGAGTGGCGAGTTAGAGACATCACCATGCTATGTCCAGCATTAAGCAAAATAGTGAAAATAACGAATGAAAAGGCATGATTTATGCCAAATAAAAGCGATGAGTGAGAAAAATGAAGAAAAAGAAAGGATACTGCCGGAGGGCTGAAGGTGTGAGAGATCACACAAAAGAGCATTTTCAGGCGTTATGTCACAGCAGCACATTGCATCATTTTCCTCCTGACTATAAAGCCCTTGTCCATGTTAGGATCACCTTTTCAAAGATCATAAGGCAGAATTCATGAAGTTGGAAGTCCTTTTTTAATCGTTTACCTATACGTTGTCGGCCTGGTCGTTGTTACTGGCTGGTTGTCTAAAGTTAATCTGGGGATTAACCGCGGAGGGCTTGCGCAGGATGCCCTGAAGATAATGGTGGCTCAGATGAATTTTGCAACCAGGTAGAGACAAGTGGAGGAAAATTTGAAAGTCGGAATAAGTTCTCAGAATGCAGTTCCAGTGATTCAAGTTCGCTGTGACATTATTATCTCTACTCAACTATCACCCCTCTCCTAGAGCTCGCAAGTCCCAACCTCCCCCTTCACACACAGTGAGTAACAAAGGAGTAAGAAATATAATCGCTCGCAGTCTTTCATTCCCCTGCTACTGATGCTTCTTCTTCTTCTTCTGCCTCGTTCGTCCTGAAAAGGACGTTGGTTGCGTTGTGTCTGTTTACAGCGTGGCTGCGATATTTGCGCCTTTGGGACGACACATCCGATTTCGGCATGGCATTTTTGGGACCGGGTTTGCCTTCCCACTTCGATCCCAACTCTCTCAGCCAGACTGCGGCTGTTTCCAGGACCACCACTTGGAGGTGGATTAGGGTCTTGGTCAGCTCTGGTTCGCTGACCCTGACGCAAGCAGTCAAGATATGAGTCGCTGACTGCATTCATCTCTCTTGTTGCGTCTTCGGTCCCGCCATTGATGCGATAACTTCTTTTGTTGATAACGAACACACTACTACAAGATTTATTGACTTAAAAGCTATATGCACGAAACAACGTATATACAGTGCAGATAACTATGTACTATACAAAGTGCGGCAGGGCAGTTACTTGTGCGCAGGTCACGGCACCAATTAGAGAGGTGTAACCGGGCTGTGTTAACTGCATCAATGTGAGAATGTGTGTGTCCATCAGTTTTCCGGGTCAGTTCAGTTAATGGTGTTGTGCGCAGGTAAATATTTTGACGTGAGCTAACTCATGCAATTAAGATACTGCTCAAAATCATACAGGAAAGAATAAAAAGTAAAGTAGACAGCGAAATCCAAGAAGAACAGTTTGGTTTTAGACGGAACAGTGGAACAAGAGAGGCAATATTTTGCCTAAGAATATTAGCAGAAAAATATACAGAGGTCCAAAAAAGTATGTATATGTGCTTCATTGACTATAAGAAGGCTTTTGACAGAGTCCATCATGAGAAAATAATTGAATGCCTCAAAGACATAGGTATTGATGGAAAAGATATAAGAATACTCAGTAACCTTTATTGGGAGCAAACTGCCACAGTAAGATCGGGAAGGAATTATTCACCATACATAGACATAAAAAGAGGTGTCAGACAAGGTTGTGTGCTGTCCCCCTGTGCTGCGGTCGGAAAATTAGCCCAACGGATTGTTGAAAGCTTGATAGTCAATCGTGGTGACTTGTTTTACAGTTCATCATTTTTGCATCGTGCCTTCGATGTTAGTTACGCGAATGTGGGTTTAAATACTTTGAAAACCATGATAGTAATAATTGAATCTCCCAAATGTTCATAGACGGGATAAGTCATGTCTAGAGTCTAAACAAACAATTTATTATACATTCTGTAGACATCGTACGTTGATCATGAATTACATCACAAATATAATTTAGAATCCTATGTTGAGTTAGCTATCTTGCATATCAGTCCTTTGTCTCGTACATCTGAATTACTGTAGGCAGAACGACATAACTATATGCACGCGTGGTTGGTAATCCCAACGACCGACAGTGAGATTATGCGTCTGGCACTAGTATAACTAAAACGGACTGTTAATTCATCTCGACAAGGTTTAGTCAATTACTAACCTGTAACTTCATCTTTCTTCATCATAACAGTGGACTGACCCATGTCCATAACAAAATACAATATAACTGTGTGGCATTCCATGCCCGACACTATAAGAATATAAAGACACATCTTCTCCGTTCGACGGTCATTCAAGAAAGGGTCCCGTCTCTTGGTCACGGTGCGTGACTACCAACGCTGAAACGTCACAGCGTTCACTAGGCTAATAATAATTTTACATTACATTAAACGTTGTATCCCCTAAAATCGCATGCTGCTAACCTCTAGCAGACAATGCCAATTAATCTACCGTAACAATTCCCTGTCCACCGGTGGAAAAAAAATCTATTAGAAAGATTTTTTTTTTCTCAAAAACCTATCTGAATGAATATCAAAAAAATTAACAATATCAAAAAATTTAACAAAAATGCGGCATATGGCCTACGATGTTCTGTCTAGAACAGTGTCGTGGTCATGTCGACTTACTAACAGTCATCTAATATATTAATGATCATATTATACATAAATGTTATACATAAATTTTATATGAACTAAAAGAGAATGGCTAATGTTGATATCTAATTAAATAATTAATTAACTTAAAATATGTCGCAATGAAATGTCACGTCAGACTAATCTAAAGAGTTAAAATTAAACTAATTAATTATATTGAGTGTGTAATAAGAATAAAGTTGTTGAAAATCTAATGTAAGAAAAATGAAAGGATATGTTAAAGAGAGAAAAAAATAAATGAAGAGTAAAGTAGAGAAAGAAAGTAATGTATAAATTTAACTTAGTTATGTGTGTTGGACATTAATTAAGTTTAGTATTAAGTTGTTAATACCTATCTAAATTAACCAATTTAAACAATAATGAAGTATGTAATGTATCAACATAATTATAAACTATATAATATAATAGTTACATACAATAACATTATCTAAGAATCATGTGAGTTCTTATTTTTTTCTTCTTTCATTTTTTTTTCAAATTTCATTTCATTTTTTTTTTTCATATTTATCTCACCTTTCATTTTAATTTCCATTATTTTAACGACTTAATTAAAATTAATTAAAGTTGGATATGATGATCCATCCGTAGGCTTGATCCTTGTGAATTCCGATTAGAGAAAAAATGTTTATGTGTTTCAGTTCATAAGTATCGACGTTATTGACAATAGTTCATGTCGCATACTGAGTTACTTTGATAGTATTTTCTATTATTTTCACTTGATGCACGAAAATGTTTCCAATAGTTTTATACTGACTGGATATCAAGCAAAGTACTGGCGTAAATACGAACATAGAGTCAATTGATTTCGTTCATTTCGTATATAATATGTCTTTAGTAAGCAGATACGTGTATTATAGGTATTGTTTCTGTCTATGTAGAACAGCAATGATTGGGCTATGTCTCTTGAGTAAGTATCTGCGACGTTACTATAGTTCAGGACTCGACATCAGTAGGATTTCGAGACAGAGTATCTGCCAATACGTTATCTGATCCTGTGATGTACTCGATTGAGAAGTCAAAAGGTTGAAGTAGAATGGCGTATCTTGTCAGCTTCGGACTCTTGTGATTAGCACGATGTAGTGATGACAACGCTTTTTGGTCCGTCTGTACCACAAAGGGTGCGCCTAATAGGAATTTTTCGAGCTTTGTGATCGCCCAAATGACGGATAACAATTCTCTGTCAACTGTTGAGTACTTGATTTCTGGTGGCTTCAGTTTCCGTGAGACGTACAGTGTGGGATGGAGGACGTCGTCATGATATTGGAGCAAACATGCGCCAATTCCGTAGTTACTCGCATCTGTGCGGAGAATAAACTTTTTGGAAGCATCAGGGAGTCTCAAAATAGGTGGGTGTGAAAAAATATTAATTATTTGACGGAATATTCTATCACATTCACTAGTCCATGTCACCTTCACTGGCATGTCCTTTTTTAACAGTGATGATAAGACAGCCGTGATAGATGACAGGTTAGGTACAAATCTGCTGTAATATTGGACTATTCCTAACAAGCTTCTAACCTGTTTCTTCGTTTGAGGAACGGAAATGTTTAAAATTTTAGAAACCGTACTGGGTAGTGTTTGGATATATCCTGCTCCAATGATGTGTCCCAAAAACGTTATTTCGTGAAACGCTACTTGTAATTTTGTGGGTTTAGCAGTTAAATTGTTCCTTCTTAATGTGTCCAAAACGTATTCAAGACCCAAAAAATGTTCCTCAAAAGATGAACTAAATAAACATATGTCGTCTATGTATGTAATAATGTCTGGTCTACATGAAAAAATGTGTCGCATCATGCGAACAAAGGTAGCTGGAGTGTTAACAAGCCCAAAAGACATAACATTCCACTGGTATAGACCTTGCGGAGTGGAAAACGCTGTGTAGTATTTAGCTTTTTCGGTTAGTGGTATCTGCCAATAACCTTTAGTTAAGTCTATCTTAGTGAATATAGGTGCGGTCGATAGACGTGGCAGTAAGTCGTCGAGAAGCGGATGTGGTTCGCTATCAACTATCGTTTGTGCATTTAATTTTCTATAGTCGACGCATAGTCTAATATTATTGTCCTTCTTTCGGACAATAACTAATGGAGAAGAAAATGGGGAATTACTAGTTTCAATAATTCCTAAAGATAACATCTGTTCAAGTTCCTTAGTAGTTTTAGTAAGAAAGTGTAGAGGAACAGAATATGAATGTACCCGAATTGGAGTATCATCGTTAAGAGTGATGTCATGACTAATGACTGATGTGCGACCTGGAAAGTCGGTCAACACATCTGGATAATATTGTAGAAGTTCAGCAATCTGTTGATGCTGTTGCGGTGTAACCGACGAAGAGATGGTTACGTCCCGCCAAGATTCAGTAGGCTGTACTACAGGTACAGGTAACGCTAACTGTACCTCAGGAAAAGAAGATTCTTCTTCCTGGATAACAGACAAATTAGAATAGTGACATGTAGGTACGAAAGTGTCATCTAGTTCATGAAAAATAGCTTGTAGATGTTCAGGTCGAGTATGAAATTGTTTGAGCATATTAATGTGAAATATTTTGTGATGTCCCTTAATGTCCAGGACATAATCAACATCAGAAATCTTATTGATAACATGGTATGGACCGTTCCACGAGATGAGTAGTTTATTATCGTTATGTGGCAATAACACATAAGCTTGATCTCCTGGAAATAATTGACGTAATCGTCTACTACTGTTTTGGAAAGTTCTAGCTTTCGCTTTAGCAGCCTCAGATGAAGCTGTTGCCATTTTGCAGGCATCAATAATGTTATTCCGGAGATTAATTACATACTCATAGGATGACTGGGTATCCTGAGTCATCTCGGAGTCAATCAATAAGTCTTTTATTAGTCCCATAGGACCTCTTGGTGGAGCGCCAAAGACTAATTGAAACGGAGAGAAGCCAGTTTGTTCATGTGGCACCTCTCGATAAGCGAATAACACGGCTGGGAGTACTCTGTCCCAGTCCTGTGGATGGTTAACTGTAACTTTATGTAACATTTGTTTGAGTGTGCGGTTAAGTCTTTCTACAGCACCATTACTCATTGGGTGATAAATGCTGCTGAGATTTCTATCTATATTCCAAGTCTTCATTACTTCTGTCATAGTCTCAGATATAAATTGAGATCCATGATCTGACAAAAGTTTCCTAGGAAAACCTACTCTAGAGAAGATCAGGTGTAGTGCATCAGCTACATCTGTGGTGGTGGTTGTTTTCAATGGGATGGCTTCTGGCCATCGTGTGCATAAATCGATGCACGTGAGAATAAATCTATGTCCTCTGGCTGATGGTAAAAGTGGGCCAATAATATCAATGGCCATCTTGTCAAAGGGTCTCACAGATATGTCACAAGCCTGAATAGGCGCCGTGTGAAAGGCTCCTCGTGCTTTCACTTCCTGGCATATCGTACAGGAGCGTACGTACTGTGAAATATCTCGTGACACTCCCGGCCAAAAAAAAGAAGATAATACTCGAGAACGTGTCCGAGTATATCCCATGTGACCTGCGCACTTAGAATCATGTGCGTGTTGAAGTATGTACCGTCTAAAAGCAAAAGGTACCATGACCTGTTGTCTTACATGAGTTTTATCCATAAAACATCTTAATAAAATGTCATTTTTAATAATAAACCAATGACTATTATTATTGTTCATAGCAAGATTGTCAACTTTGTTGACCAATGCAAAAAATTTTGTTAATGATCTGTCTTCCTTCTGTTTTGCAGCAAAGGATACTCGGTCAATAGTAGAATGAACCTCGATATTTTCATGTTTGTCTGTTTCCTTGTTTTCAGTGTCCATAGTCTCTAATTGTTTCGTATGTGCTCTGGTTATTACTGCATTTCCGATGCATAGATTATTTTTTTCCCATTCAATAATCTCTTCTGGTGTGCAATCTTTACTTCC
Source organism: Oreohelix idahoensis (assembly GCA_024509875.1). Classification (NCBI taxonomy): domain Eukaryota; kingdom Metazoa; phylum Mollusca; class Gastropoda; order Stylommatophora; family Oreohelicidae; genus Oreohelix; species Oreohelix idahoensis. The sequence goes on from JAMPIV010009805.1 coordinate 273,723, forward strand.
GTGTATGCATCCCACCATAAGGTCGGCAATTGGGTTTCTTAACATGCATGCTTTAACGTTGCCTGTGAAAAAAGGTGTATTAATATGTATAATAGCAGTTGGATAACATTCTATGGTTCCTCCAAAGGTCATGCACCTGACATGTTCTCCAGTTGCACAATTTGGATGAACAAGTGACTGACGGATTCCGATCGTTGTCGATCCCGAATCTCTTAAAACTGAGACGACGGATCCATTAACTTTTCCCCTGTTGAAGATCAGCGAGCCTGTTCCGTCATTGACTGCTAGACTGACTTCTGGTAGAATGTGTCCGCAGTTCAGAACTGTCTCTTTTGCCTTCTGAAATATAAGATTACATTCTGGGCAACTATTTGCCACGTTATAATTCATTGCATAACATGTAGATGAAGACTGTATTTTGTTATTAGTAGGTGAACTCTGAACCCCAGGGGTTGTAGCAGTAGTAACGGCTGCCCCTGTATTATGATTATAATTTGTCGATCTACGAGAATGAGAACGATGACGAGAATAATCAGTTGAATTATCCCGTTGTCCCCTATTGTAACTGTTATCTCGATGTCTCGAGTTATAATTATCGCTGTTGTTCCAATTGTTACCATTATTATAATTATATGACCGATTATAACTTGAGTTACGTGGATTATTGTTGTATCTGGACTGAGGTGAATAATTTCTATTTTGTGTTCTTCCTCTATTAAAGTTATTGTTAAAACTATTACGTCCCTTATGAAAATTAATGTCATAGTTTCCTTTGAACCTACCTCTGTCTACACTGTGTGTTCTTGGTTTGTTATTATTATGATATGCTATATTGGAGGCTACAGGAAGAGGTTCTCTTATCAACGAGCCAGAAATGTTAGCTTTCGGATGAGCGGTGCAGTAATTTAATGAAATTTTTTCTAACTCATCAATAGTTTCTGGTTTACGTTCTTGCAGATAAGCAAAGAACGGTGGGCTGACAGAAGATAATACTTTATCCCTCAATAACAAATCGACTAACTTGTCGTAAGATTTGTTGACACCTGCCAGTTCAACCCATCTGTTAAAAGTATTGCGTATGTTAGCAATAAACCCTGTAAAGTCTTTATTATTATCTGGCAACAAACTTTTGAAACGTAATCTACAAGCCTCTTCGTTCAAGTGGAACCGACGTAATAACAAAGTCTTAATGGCCTCATAGTCTGTGGCTAATGTCGGATCAATATTTTGTGCTGCACTTGCAGGTTCGCCATCCAGAAATTCTTTGAGTTTAAGTGCCCATGCAGTTTTGTCAAGGTTATTGACCTTGCATATATCCTCAAAGCGCGATAGCCATGATGACAAATCGTCCACGTGTAACATGAACGGTGGTAGCTTAAAGTAATAATTGCCCTTAAGTCGGTTGGATGAAGATCCCGATTGAGCATTATCATTTTGGCTTGCTGCAGCACCCTGCGAATGAAGTTTTGCTGTTTCCAATTTAAGCCGTTGCAATTCCATTTCTTGCTGCATTATGATTTCCTGTCGTTTCAATTTATTCTCTTCTTCAATCCGTAGGATTTCATCTCTTGCCACCTTTCTTTCTTCTTCTTGTCTTAATTCTTCTTTCTCTGCCTTAGCAATAGCTTTCTTTTCAGCCTCTTTTCTTTCAAGGTCTTCCATCTCTGCCTTAGCAATAGCTTTCTTTTCAGCCTCTTTTCTTTCAAGTTCTTCCATCTCTGCCTTATATTTTGCAAGTTGTTGTTCCGCAAATTCCAGGAGTGCATCTCCCTTTTTATTACAATCTTTTCCAATTTTAATGAAATGATCCAAGGTAAGCATTCTTGAAGTTGATTTATTTAAGTATTCAATTACTTATGTCTAGTAATCACCACTAGAATCTATGTAGATATTTGTAATTACTCAACGAATGAATAATCACTACAAGAAATTGCAATATTCCTGTACTGTTATTTATAAGTTCCACAAATCTATAATATTTTGTAAAAATATTATATATACCCACTAATATCTATCATAAATAGTTATGATAGTTAGTTATCTAAGGTGCTGAAATTATATCATGCACTTAATACTAGTATTCAATAATTATGGGTATTATACCTAAATAATTAGGTTATTTAATCTTTAATAGTTACTAAGTTCACACTGTAGTACTGAGAAAGTGTACTAATTAACATTTAATATGTCTTAATATGTTATAAATTTATAATAATTAATTATTGTATATTATGTCATAATCATGAGCTATAAAGTGCATTGCCCATTTCTTGGTCCACCACTGCAAATTGGTGCAAAGTCCCTAATTCCTCCTTAAAACTCATAAAAATTTAATCATATTAATCTACACTCTTATTAATGAATAAATTATAGTATTAATATTATCTTATAAATGGATGAAATGAAGACAAACAACACAATTTGTTAACCAAGGATTACAGAACAGTATTACCATACGACAAAGACATTTTCCACAATAAAAATGCATTTATAACTAAGTTGAATAAACCGGAAGTGAGAGATTAAAGAATGAACTGAATAGAAAATAAACCTGCGTACACAAGAATTAGTGACGTATACATGGACTCATTAACAGTTGTACAAATATATAAACGAAATAATAGCCAGATCAGAAAAACACGATAGATTACAAACATTGTTACAGAACTGAATAAAAATTAGAACTAAATCCACTAGAATACCCCAGTTATAACACGACTAGACACCTAACATGCAAGGTCAATTAATTGCAAATACGAACGAACAAAAATCATCGGAAAGCCATCGATGGGTTCTTCGTAAAAGTGCAATTAACTAACGGCCTTAAGAACAATTAAAATCAGTTCGTGGCATCCAAGGAGCCATAGAATTGATTTCAATCCGCCGCCCATCCATACCCACGAATAAGGGACAACATCAACGGAAAAAACAGATATAACATAGATATATAACAAATAGAGTGGACATGCCTGCACAGAGAAATGGACTCAGTATTGTGCTATCTGAATGACAACCGTCCTAAGTCTAGACTTATCTTTAATAGGCACCGGCGATGTCAAGTTCATCAACGGACTAGATTCATGCCTAGTACTGTTTGCTCCTTGTTGGCTGATAACCGTATTCCATCGTCTGGTCTTCTTGATCATTTAAATCTTCATCAAACCTGGAATGCGTTGACGGTTGTACTTTCGAAGCGCGGCATCTACGCATGATGTAGTGACGTCAGATTGGCATTTCGTAGTCATGTGTTTAACGTCGTATTTATGCAAATCATGTGACTTTCTTGTAGTGATTATTCATTCGTTGAGTAATTACAAATATCTACATAGATTCTAGTGGTGATTACTAGACATAAGTAATTGAATACTTAAATAAATCAACTTCAAGAATGCTTACCTTGTTAAAGTATGTAAACAAGTAAAATTTTCCTTTTTCTTTCGATCCCCATACTGGCCACCAATTCTGTTGCGATCGGAAAATTAGCCCAACGGATTGTTGAAAGCTTGATAGTCAATCTTTGTAACTTGGTTTACATTTCATCATTTTTGCATCGTGCCTTCGATGTTAATTACGCGAATGTGGGTTTAGATACTTTGAAACCATGATAGTAATAATTGAATCTCCCAAATGTTCATAGACGGGATAAGTCATGTCTAGAGTCCAAACAAACAATTTATTATACATTCTGTAGACATCGTACGTTGATCATGAATTACATCACCAATATAATTTAGAATCCTATGTTGAGTTAGCTATCTTGCATATCAGTCCTTAGCTATCTTGCATATCAGTCCTTCGTCTCGTACATCTGAATTACTGTAGGCAGAACGACATAACTATATGCACGCGTGGTTGGTAATCCCAACGACCGACAGTGAGATTATGCGTCTGGCACTAGTATAACTAAAACGGACTGTTAATTCATCTCGACAAGGTTTAGTCAATTACTAACCTGTAACTTCATCTTTCTTCATCATAACAGTGGACTGACCCATGTCCATAATAAAATACAATATAACTGTGTGGCACTCCATGCCCGACACCATAAGAATATAAAGACACGTCTTCTCCGTTCGAAGGTCATTCAAGAAAATGTCCCGTCTCTTGGTCACGGTGCGTGACTACCAACGCTGAAACGTCACAGCGTTCACTAGGCTAATAATACTTTTACATTACATTAAACGTTGTAACCCCTAAAATCTAACACCCTGCCTATTTAATTTATACACCGAAAAAATTTTCAAACAGATACAGGAAATACCAGGACTGAACATCAGTGGAAGGTCAATAAACAACCTTAGATATGCAAATGATACCGTGTTGTTAGCTGAAAGCGAACAGGAGTTACAAGAACTAGTGAAGCAAGTGAACAGTATAAGTCATGAATATGGACTCGACATTAATATTGAGAAAACAAAAACTATTATAATTAGCAAAACAGACGATAAACCAACATTAAAGATAAGCGTAAATGGGAAAATCCTGGAACAAGTCAAGAGCTACGTATATCTTGGTCATATAATAACAGAAGATGGCAGATGTGAAACAGAAATCAAGAAGAAAATAGGAATGGCCAAAGCTACATTCAACATCATGAAACATATACTGACATCCAAACAGTTATCTCACAAATTAAAACTGAGAATCATAAAGTGTTATATATATTCTGCATTTCTGTATGGTGCAGAAACATGGACGATGAATAAGCATTTGGAAGAAAGAATTGAGGCTCTTGAAATGTGGATATATAGAAGAATGGGGCGTATCTCATGGAAAGAGATGAAAACAAATAAGGAGGTCCTAGAAAATCTAGGTATGAAAAGAGAACTAATGAGGGAGGTCAAAGTTCGGCAGCTAAAATACTTTGGCCATATAAAAAGGCATAACACCTTGCAGAAGACCATAATAGAAGGAAGAGTTGAAGGCAAACGTGCAAGGGGAAGACAGCGCTATAAGTGGGAAGATAACATCAAGAGATGGACAGGAAAGAGTCTATCAGAGTGCACCACCAAGACGAGAGACAGAAGACGTTGGAGATCCATTACAGCCAGTGTTGCCATGATAGTAAATGGCTCACGCCATCATGAACTATGTTTATAGGGAGACATGACAGAAGACATGTTGGCTTTATACGAGAGAAGAGGAAGGCCAGACAGTTCACACCAGGTGTGTGGTGACAGAAGATAATACGATATGAGGAATGTACATGTATGACAATAGGAGTGACTGGATGTGTAAAAGGAAATAAACTTTGTATGGTTAAGTACACAGTTAGCTGAATGTGAGTGAGAAAGACGAGGGTTAAGAACAGTCATAAATGTGAAGAGGAAAGGTCACTTAAGAAAAGTGGCGGGATAAGAGTAATTCTTCAGTTTTTTGGTATGATAATATGTTGTAACATAAGAAAATAATGACATGCTAAGTGATATGGAAAAAAAGAAATGAAGACTACTAAGGAAGTGGAATGTATAACATGTCAAAAGTATGTTTTTGAAATCATGTAATATGAGGAGATAGGAGAAAAAGCAAAGATGAGTGGTCATAAATGGGAACGAGATGTTGATGAATGTACGTTCTCAGTACAATTTAATTGTGTTGTGTAAAAGGAAATTGTCCTTTGACACAGATAGTAATTGGTAATGTGCTGAGCTAGGGTTGTAACAGCACATTGCTAAGGATATTGTTTTTGTTTTGATACATAGTTAAGTACAATAATGGCTGGTACAGTCGTTAAAATAAATTTTTTCTCCTACGGATAAATAATTTATTTTTCGGGGAGAAAGGGAGATAATGTGGCAGTTAGGGAACGATTTACAGTCAAAGGGAAGGAATAAAGAGAATTATGAATGGGAAGGTTCAGATAGAGTACAAAAAAGGAGATGCGCGAACAATGTTGCGCATGACAGAGGTGAACGGTAATCTAGTGAATCACGCTTTCTCAGCGGGCAGTCCAGAAACGTGAGCCAGAGAGGGAAGCCGCATATACGCGGGCAGCCATGTTAATGGCCGTACTCAAGTAGTTTAGATGATAATTATTTCATGGACAAGAAGTAGTTTGGGTAATGATTAACCCGAAATATTGAATAGTGGGAATTCTTGTCTAGAAGGAGAAACGGTGTGAGTTAGATATTATTCAGAAAGGAAAAGGTACGTAGAGTGATTTACAATACATATAGACAGTAGTCATATTCTTCAGTGAGGCAAGGGAAATTAACAACCTCGGAGAGGCCCGGTCCCATCAAGATAACCTGAACACTGAGAGGATATAAATAACAATAATCTAAGAAAACTGTAAAGAAGAAAGAACAGAACTAAGACAATAGCACCTGAATGATCACTGATGGTTAAAGGTCACAAGGTGTAGATTCGATACTGAACGAGAGAGAGTGAAGAAAGAAAGAACTTACATTGTATATTCTATGATGGACCAAATGTGGAGGTCAGAGCAGACAGCAATGATTCTCTCATATGTAAATAAACAGTATTCAAATTACTATGGCGTTATCGCATCACGTGCTGTGTGTGTGTGACTGTTGTGGTATACAGCATATCATAGCTAACCACAGAGGTAAGCGAACCTGGACAGACATTGCCATATATGATTCATGATACAGCGACCATAGGCTGTCACAATATAAGAATACATATACCTGAACTAAACATAATCCTACAATGTGCTGTAAAATGCAGGATGGTGATAACTGAAATCTAATACAAAATGACTGGAGTCGTATACTGAGGTGATTTCTGAAGTTTCTACTTCATTGGCCTGATCCTTTCCGAATACACTAGGTATTACTGAAAACTAAATTATATAGAACGATCTATCCAGGACAGCTGTTACTGCTTACGGGGAAATTGGTTATTCTCTAACCCAATATAATGCTGACAGGGAGACAACAAAAAAGGCGTTGTTGTAATCTTGGTGCTGTGTTTTCTCTTGCAGTGGCGAGTGGATGTTTTTGCGCACTTTCGTGGTTGGTTACCTCCAGTAATTTCCGATTTTCACTAACGGTTTCCCTGCTCTTGTTGGAGTGTGTGTATCCGTGTATCAGTACTTGTGTAGGTTTATTTGCGTCTCGTTACGTTGGTCTTTGCCTGTTACTGGTGGCTGCAGTAGTTATGTGCGTACCTTCAGTAGTAGGTTATGCGCAAAACGAGGCGTTTTCAGGCGGCGCGCCAGGCAGCGCGTGACTTTTTATATAGCAAAAACGCCAGGTGGCGCCGATCGATTTCAGGCGTTAGATTTCAGGCGGAGGCGCAGGCGGATGCGCGTGACTTTTTATATAAGGAAAAGGTGCAGGTGCAAGATGGCGGACTTGAGATAACAAGAAGAGGAGGGTCAAGATGGCGGGATGACTTTTTATATAAGGAAATACTCATTGCGCAGGTGGAGCATCAGGTGTTGGTACATGACTTTTTATATAAGGAAATACTCAGTGTGCAGGTTTAGCATCAGGTGTTGGTACATGACTTTTTATATAAGGAAATACTCAGTGTGCAGGTGGAGCATCAGGCGGAGGGTGATGACTTTTTATATAAGGAAATACTCATTGCGCAGGTGGAGCATCAGGTGTTGGTACATGACTTTTTATATAAGGAAATACTCAGTGTGCAGGTGGAGCATCAGGCGGAGAGTGATGACTTTTTATATAAGGAAATACTCATTGCGCAGGTGGAGCATCAGGTGTTGGTACATGACTTTTTATATAAGGAAATACTCAGTGTGCAGGTGGAGCATCAGGCGGAGGGTGATGACTTTTTATATAAGGAAATACTCATTGCGCAGGTGGAGCATCAGGTGTTGGTACATGACTTTTTATATAAGGAAATACTCAGTGTGCAGGTGGAGCATCAGGTGTTGGTACATGACTTTTTATATAAGGGAAATGTGGTGGCGCACGGTGGTGGCGCAAGATGGCGGGATGACTTTTTATATAAGGGAAATGTGGTGGGGTTTTGTGGTGGCGCGTGACTGTTTATATAAGAAAAATGTGGTGGAGTGAAGGCGGGGCAGGGTGACTTTTTATATAGTAATATATTAGTGTTTATTTTTAGATAACAAGAGGACGTTATTTATAGACATATATTAATTCTGCAGGAGTGATGCAGGGGCAAGATGGCGGGATGACTTTTTATGTAAGGAAAATGTGGCGGAGCGCAGGCGGAGCAGGGTGACTTTTTATATAGTAATATATTAATGTTTATTTTTAGATAACAAGAGGACGTTATTTATAGACATATATTAATTCTGCAGGCATGATGCAGGGGCTAGATGGCGGGAAGACTTTTTATATAAGGAAAATGTGGCGGAGCGTAGGCGGAGCAGGGTGACTTTTTATATAGTAATATATTAGTGTTTATTTTTAGATAACAAGAAGACGTTATTTATAGATATATATTTAGATAACAAGAAGGAAAATGTGGGGGCGCGTTGCAGGTGCAAGATGGCAGGATGACTTTTTATATAAGGAAAATGTGGCGGAGCGGTAGCGGAGCTCAGGAGGAGCATGACTTTTTATATAGTAATATATTAGTGTTTATTTTTAGATAACAAGAAGACGTTATTTATAGACATATATTAATTCTGCAGGAGTGAGGCAGGGGTAAGATGGTGGGATGACTTTTTATATAAGGAAAATGTGCAGGCGCGGTGCAGGAGGAGCATGACTTTTATATAGTAATATAAAAAAAAGTTAGTTGCTTATCCTTTACAGGACGTGGCAATCAACCCCAGCTTTTATTGGCTGTTTGTGATTTTTCTAGGCAATTTTTTCATTCAGTAGTTTGCCATTGCTTTCTGAACGGTACGGCGCTTATACCTTTGTTAAAAATCCACACAAAGCGATCTGCTACCAAACCGCCTGCAGCAGGTTTCGAACCTGGTATATCTGGATTATGAAACTGCGTTCATATCCATTAGGCCACAGACGCCGACATATAGTAATATATTAGTGTTTATTTTTAGATTATAGGAAGACGTTATTTATAGATAACAAGAAGGGGGTATATTTAGATAACAAGAAGACGATATTTATAGAACAGCTATACGAACAGTTATACGAACAGTTAGACATATATTTAGACAACAGTTAGACGCTATTTATGTTACAATATTGAGACAATAGTTAGAGGTATATTTAGACTTTGAGATAACAAGAAGGGGGTATATTTAGATAACAAGAAGACGATATTTATAGAACAGTTATACGAACAGTTATACGAACAGTTATTTTACAACAGTTATGTTACAACAGTTATTTTACAACAGTTAGACATATATTGAGACATACAAACAGTTAGACGAAATACAACGGACGATATAGGTAACAAAAAGGCGTTTTAGTTAATATAGTCTTTATTTTATATTCAATAGTGTTTTTGTAGTATCAAACGTATATGGTAATATATAGTCTTTTTTAACATAATACATTGTGCAGTAATTTTTTATTAAATGAATGTAAAATAATTATATAGGAAAGACGGTTTGTATATGATATCATTATCAAGCATTGATATTTTCACATATGAATGTACTGTTATATATTAGTTGTGTTTTGTTACAAAATATATATTTTCACAGTAAGAATAAAAATATCACAGCTACAGGCCAGACCTTGAGGGGTGTCGTCACATTGTCGTCACGTCGTAAGAAATAGAGAGCTGCGATGTTGTGTGTGTTGGAGTGGAAGACAGTTTAGACGTTGAGGGGTGATGTGGTGATTGTCCGTGATAAAAGAGGGAATGTCTTGTATGCAGCAGCCGATAGGAAAGTCTTGGATATGGTATAGATAGAAAGAAGTGGCTGGAATGGCTCCGACAAAGTATTTTGTTTTTGGTCTGTTTAACTGTGCTTGTGTGACAATATCGGTGTCGTGTAACTGTGAGAGAAAAGCTTTGAAATCTGTAATGTTGTTGACTAGGTGGGGTTGATCTAAGACGACTGCATTGTTATGGGAAGAGTGAAATAATCTTAATTCGTTTGTTTCTCTGTGGCGTAAGATGATGTGGAAACTGTAGTTTATTTTGAATCTTTTTGTTTGTTGTGTGAAGACAGGGAGCAAGAGACGGTCCCAGTCCATATTTTCTGTTGGTCTGTGGAAAAAAGTGAATGTTGATAAATATTTATGTTTATTGGAGTGTGTTTTTATGGCTTGCCAGTTATCGATGTAGATTTGTTTTATGTCAGCCTGTAAGTCATCTAACGAGTCTTCTTCTGACGACAAGCGGGGTTTTTTTATATGGGACTGGTGGGTACTGTTCATGGGACGTTTTTTGGTCTGGCCTGTTTTTGGTGGGTGAGATGGAATGGGATTTGAAGTGGGTCCTGTATGTGGGGTGGAAGTTGTTGCTGTTCTCGTCGATGGTGTGGTCCCTGCTGCAGCAGATGATGTTGATATCTGTGGGTTCACTGTTGTTGCTGGGGTCCCTGCTGCAGCAGATGATGTATTTGTGTCTGATGATGATGAGTCTGTTGTGGTCCCTGCTGGTAATGTCTATGGGTTCCCTGATCCTGAGTCTGTTGTTGTAACATCTGTTGTGGGGTATGATTCGGCGTCTGCTGGGTATGAGGTCGAAAGTTGGTTAGGGGTGGGGTGTTGTAGTTTTATGTGGGTTCGTAGATTATCACTACGGGTAAATTGTTTGTTACAAATGTCACAGCTAAAACGAGGCATAGAGTGTACTGTTTTTATGTGTCGTGTTAACATGTCAGGGCGTTTAAATGTTTTGTCACAGCGGGTACACAAATTGTTCCTCACCGCTGCAGTGGTGGTCCCCGCTGGGGTGTCTATATTGAGTCTTTGTGCAGCGCCCGCCGTTGCAGTGGTGGTCCCCGCTGGGGTGTCTATATTGAGTCTTCGTGCAGCACCCGCTGTTGCAGTGGTGGTCCCCACTGGAGTGTTTATAGCGGCCCCCGGTGCAGTGGTGGTCCCAACTGGGGCGTTTATAGCGGCCCCCGGTGCAGTGGCTTCCACTGTGGGGGATCTCGGGGCCGCTGGGCCATGAAAGACCTCTAGATGATATTGGAGTACGTCAGGGCTGGTAAATATTTGAGGACAGACACGACAGGGATGTGTCGGTTCAGCGTGGACTGTCCGCATATGTCTCGTTAGATCACGATTCCTCGTAAAAGATTTATTACATTGTCCACAAACGAGCCTTGAATTGCTGACATCTGTCGAATAGAAACAAGAAAACATTACTCACACATATATATGTAACAATCAGTTAAATAGAGAGATACAGACAAGGTGAGAAAGAAAGAAAGAAAGATAGAGAGAGAGAGATAGAGAAAGAGAGAGAGAGAGAGCGAGAGCGAGAGAGAGAATAAACACAGTCTTATATGTAACAATCAGTTAAATAAGAGACAGACAAGTTGAGAAAGAAAGAAAGACACAGAGAGAGCGAGAGAAAGAGAATAAACACAGTGTTATTTCTTATTCTATGTGAAAAAATCCCCCGCGCGCGCTGTCAGAAAGATATTGATTAAAAAACCCAGTCTGTGCGTGACCCAATGACCTGATCTGTCGTTTAAAATAATGGAGATATAAATATGAACTTGTTTCAATCAGGGTGACTTAATGTAATATGTTGATTGTATTATCTCTATATTTTTACATGTATAGTACTGTTAAAAAATATGCTATGTTCTAAATATTCTCTTTAATTTTCTTTATTTCTTTATTATGTTAACACAAATAAACCTCGCAAAAATGAAATGAACAAAAACACTTGTCTAACAACAGGGGGAGAAACACGGATAAGTGTTAGACTTTTTTTTCCTAGTACATAATCGGTTAAGTCTTATCAAAAAATTATACACACATATCCGGATTTAACATAAAACAGATAAAAATAACAATCTAGTATCTGAGTTAACATCTTAACAGATAATAAATCGGTTAAGTCTTAACTTAGCTAAACCATACACACATGTCAGGATTTAACATAACACACAGATATTAACAGTTAGACTAATCTGAAACAGCCTTTAGCAACACTGGCTAGTGCACAGACATATCTTTTAAATAGAAAACAGATATTTTTAAAGTTATTTATGGTATCCTAACGAAAACACTTATATTTTGAAACAGGTTTTTAGCAACACCGACTAGCGCACAGACATATCTTTTTGTTTAAATATTTAATACAACACATGAATACGCACTCAACTAAAACCTTTTTATAATTTTATTAAATAGAAATAATTTTACACCCTAACACACGAAAAAACAGATATTTTTAAAGTTATTTATGGTATCCTAACGAAAACACTTATAGTTTTAAAGATATACAGCCTAACACAGAGCATACGAATACACAAACAACTAAAGCTTTTTATAATGTTATTAAATAGAGATATTTTAACACCCTAACACACGAATTCACAGACATATATCTTTTAAATACAGAAAACGATAGAAATATATTTAACAAAACGAATACATACTATCAGGTATTGATATGACAAAACAAGTGGTTCTTTTCTTTCAGAAGGCTTGTTTTTCAGAGAGATCTTTCTTCGTTGAAGGTTTGTCGTTTGAATGAGCTGTCTAGAAACAATGTGTCTCATTATATTACAAAAAAGTGCGCGTAACAGGGTCAACGACCTTAATAATTACACCGGTTATTGCTCGCAAACAGTTGTCTGTAAATTGTCACGTACCGATAACGAGATCGATAGAGATTGTTTAAGAAATAACTCACCAATGTTTACTCACTGCAGGTGTTCTGAAACAGCTTGTTTCACGTTGTAATACAATACTTATACAAACAGTACTGTTGGTCATTCGTCTTTCGTTTGGCACGTACGAGTATTGATCAACAGCGAAAACCCCCAGTAATTGTTTACTCAGGGGACAGATGTTTATAACTTGAATTACCATGTGGAGCCCTTCAACATTAGCAAACTTTATTTGTGACATGAGACAAATGTATCGAGAAAGAAAGGCATTAGACATATTTTAACATCGGTTTATAAAAAAATATCTAAGTATTTTGAAATAAAGTGAGAAACATTTTTTTCTTATCTAAAACATATATATATTAAAAGAGAAAGAGAGAAAGGTATTAGACACATTTTAAAACGGTTTACAAAAAATAGAGTATCTAACAAATATTTTGAAATAAACAATAAAGTGAGACACAGAGACAGAGAGAGAGACAGAGAGAGAGAGAAAGAAAGAAAGAGAGAGAGAGAGAGAGAGAGAGCTGTTGGTTATATTCTTTTTCGTAGAGAGAGACACACATATTTTTAGACTAAAACATATACATTAAACTCAAAATCAACCATCCTTTTAAAAGATGATATATAAGAAAACAAATCCCCCAGAGATATTCGGAAAACATACACTTTTAAACATATTCCAGGGATTGTCATGTTCTTGAACAGTGATTCTCAAATTCTTGAACAGTGATTCTCAATACATGTTGGTATCAGGGATTTTCGTATTGGTTGGTTGAGTTCTTACAATGTTTTACACAGTGATTCTCAAATTCTTGATCAGGGATTCTTACAATAAAAGGGATTCTCAATACATGTTGGTATCAGTGGTTCTTACATTTTGTTACACCAAAGGTTCTTACATTTTTTTTTATTCCCACAATGTTTTACACAGTGATTCTCACATTTTGTAGTATGATTCACACATTGTAGAACAGTGATTCTCACGATCAAAAGGGGTTCTCACAATGTGTAGGGTTTTAGATATAAAATAACTGGTTGTAAGTGTGAACTATCATTCTTAACAATGGATCCGAGATTTGCACATCCCTTTACCTGTTTAATTAGTGGGCCGACTGGATCTGGGAAAACTGTATTTGTCCAGCGTTTCCTAACACATATCAAAGATATGGTCACAGTCATACCCGATGAGATTATTTGGTGTTACTCCGAGTGGCAACCTCTATACAATTCAATGACTGGAGTTCAGTTTATTGAAGGACTGCCCGATATTGAGCAGTGGACAGGTGATAAGAGACGGTTGGTGATTATCGATGACCTCATGAACGAAACAGAGGAACGTGTAACTAGTTTATTTACAAAAAAGTCTCATCATAAAAATGTAAGCGTATTTTATCTGGTGCAAAATTTATTTGGCAAGAACAAAGAACACAGAACCATTAGTTTGAATTCTCATTACATAGTGCTTTTCAAAAATCCACGCGATGGATCTCAGATTGTTAATCTAGCCAAACAGATGTACCCAGGTCAAACTGCCTATGTGCAAGATAGTTTTAAAGACGCAACATCGGTTCCACACGGGTATTTGCTAATTGATCTTCGTCAAGACACACCAGATAATTTAAGGCTTCGTTCGCGCATCTTCCCAGAGGAACAACATATTGTTTACGTACCCAAGTAACGAAATGGGAGAAAAAGTAAAAAAATATGCTGATATGTTAAAATTTCTAGGTACAGCCAAACCACCAGTCATCAAGGCTGTTATGAAAACAGCATCACCCGAGCTGGTAGGAACACTATGTGAATGTTGTCACAACGTATTAAAAGGTAACGTTACACTGACAGCTCCTCAGAAGAGACGTATGCGTCGTTACAAAACATCCTGCGAGCACTTACCAAGAAGAAATTGTCGCTCAAAAGACGAAAACAATTTTTACAAACTGGAGGTTTCTTATCTGCGTTGTTAACTCCAATACTATCTGTACTAAAATGGCTCTTTTAGATGGCTAAAAAATGATTTTGATGGATCCTCGTTTGTTAGAAAAACCTTATAGACCACCCGATGCGCTAAGAGATAACTTGGGAGAATTGGATACTCAAATGCAACTAGTCTTGGATCGACAAGATCTACCAATCGGTGACAAGGCTAGACTCTACCAACAAACATTACAGCGTTATTTGACTCGACTAGAACAGTACAGACACGTACCTCTGGGTCTCGTCGATATTAAACAACCACCATTACAAACCAACGAACAATCCACTGTACTTAAAGAGGAGGTCGTGGACAAAACGCCTCAGTCCCCACCCGTCACACCCACTAATCGAAAAAAAGTGGTGGCGAGAATCATCGTCGTATTCGCTCAGAAGAAGGAAAAGGACGCCAAAGTGGGAACCATGGCCAAAGAAGTGATTTTAAAACAACATTACTACGACCAAAAACGCCCTGGAGCTTACGGCGGAATCGCCCCCTTACAACGTAGCACCAAACTTAGTCGTAAAAAAATTGAAGAGTGGTTAGGCCATCAGGACAGCTACACCCTACATAAACCGGTGCGCAGAAAATTTAAACGACGTACGACCATTGCAGGAGGTATCGACCAACAGTTCCAGGTTGATTTAATTGACTTGCGTGGTTTAAAAAGATTCAACGATGGGTATTCGTATCTAGTAACGTGTATTGACGTGTTTAGTAAATTCGCTTGGGCTGTTCCGTTGAAAAACAAGACTGGGACAGTGTTAGTAACAGCGGTAAAGACAATTTTTAACAGTCGCAAACCGATAAATTTTCAAACAGACAAAGGCAGTGAGTCTGTCAACAAAACATTCTTAAAGTTTCTTAAAGACGAAGGGGTCCATTTCTTCACTACGGAGAATGAAGACACCAAAGCAGCTATCGTCGAGAGGTTTAATCGAACCCTCAAAGAAAAAACGTGGCGTTACTTTACCAAAACCAACAGTCTTCGCTACGTCGACGTGATACAACAACTGGTCCACAATTACAATTATTCGTATCATCGGAGTATTGTTGTTCGTCCATCACAAGTGATGAAGACCACTCTGTTCATCCAATTATTAGGATGTTAGGATAGTCTATGAGTACGAAGGTGACTGATGAGCCCGATGCGGGCCTGGAAGGATCTCGGACAGTGTGGGCAGGGAATGTTTGCTTCATGTGAAGGTTTTATTTCACGATCTTTTCTAGCTTGTCTCCGCTGTTCCGCTGCTGCTCTTCTGGAAGATTCGCATGCCACTGCACCTTTACGAAGAGATGTGCGCCAGGCAGTTCGGTCTTGCGCAGCAGCTTCCCATGTGTCTGGGTTTATGTCAAAGGTTTTTAATGAAGCCTTAAGCGTGTCTTTGAAGCGCTTTTTCTGGCCACCATGGGAGCGTCTACCCTTCTGCATCTCACCATAAAAGAGTATCTTTGGCAGTCGATGGTCTGGCATGCGGACTACATGACCTGCCCAGCGAATCTGTGACTGCATCAGAATAGTATCGATGCTAGGGATACCAGCTCTGTCAAGAACGGCGGTATCTGGGATCTTGTCTTGCCATTTGATGTTCATTATCTTCCTGAGACAGACTGTATGGAAGTGGTTGAGCTTTTTTACGTGGCGCCTGTATACAGTCCATGTTTCACATGCATAAAGCAGCACTGGAAGCACCGCAGCTCTGTATACCTTCAGCTTTGTCTGTAGACTAATGCCACTTCGATGCCAAACGTTGGTGTATAGTCTGCCAAATGTGCTGCTGGCTTTGGAGATCCTGGTGTTCACCTCATCATCAATGACGATGTTCTGGGATAGTGTACTACCAAGGTATGTGAACCTGTTCACAACATTCAGTTTCTCACCATTTACCTTGATGACTGGCTCAGTATAAATTGTGCCAGGAGCTGGTTGGTACATGATTTCTGTTTTCCCCGTGTTGATGGTAAGCCCAAAGTTGGAGCAGGCTTCGGAGAATCTATCAACGCTACGCTGCAGATCAGCCTCTGAGCCAGCACTGAGGGCACAATCGTCAGCAAACAGAAGATCCCTGATGGTGTGTGATTTGACCTTGGTTTTTGCTTGAAGCCTCCTAAGGTTAAACAATTTTCCATCAATACGATATCTGATGTCGATTCCTGTGTCCCCGTCTCTGAAAGCATCAGTCAGCATAGCAGAAAACATGATACTGAAAAGAGTCGGTGCAAGTACACACCCTTGTTTAACTCCATTTGAGACTGGGGAAAGGCTCCGACAGCTCACCGTTTTCCTGAACTCTAGCCTGCATTTCATTATGCAGTTGCTGCACTATTAAGATAAATTTCTTTGGGCAGCCATATTTTGCCATGATCTTCCATAGACCCTCTCTACTGACCGTGTCGAACGCCTTTGTCAAGTCGATGAAAGCTGTGTACAGGTCACAGTGCTGTTCTTGGCATTTTTCTTGAAGCTGTCTTGCAGCGAACACCATATCGGTGGTTCCACGTTCTTTCCGGAATCCACACTGACTTTCAGGTAGAAGACCTTTGTCAAGATGAGCCGTAAGGCGATTAAGAAGGATTCTGGCAAATATCTTCCCAGCGATTGATAGTAGTGAGATGCCTCGATGATTGTTACAGTCTTGGCGATTACCTTTACGTTTATAAAGATGTATAATTGACGCATCCTTGAGATTGTGTGGGATGGTTTCACTCTGCCACATTTGCTGGAAGATCATGTGAAGTTTCTCTATCAGAACTGTACCGCCATCTTTATAGACCTCAACAGGAATTGAATCGGAGCCGGGGGCCTTTCCACTAGAAAGTTGACGAATCGCTTTTTGAGTCTCCTCCAAAGTCGGTATATCATCTAGTGCTTCATTTATAGGAATTTGGGGCAGTCGGTTGATGGCTTCGTCGTTAATAGATGATGGCTGGTTCAGAATATTATTAAAGTGTTCGACCCAGCGTTGGAGAATTTTTTCCTTGTCTGTAATTAGTGTTTTTCCATCTGCATTAAGGAGGGGAAATGATCCTGATGATGTTGGACCATAGACCGCTTTGAGTGCATGGTAAAAATTTTTCAAGTCATGGCTGTCAGCAAAGCCTTGGAGCTCATCTGCTTTATTACTCAGCCATGAATCCCGCATCTGGCGTAGTTTATGTTGGACGATTCTACGCATGTTGTTGAAAGCGTCTTTCTTGGATGTAGATTTTGGATCATTTAAATATGCTTTATGGAGATGGTGTTTCTCAGCCAACATCTTCTTTATATCATCTGAGTTCTCATCAAACCAGTCATTTTGTTTCTTGATGGCGGGACCCAGGACCTCTGTAGCAGTGTTGTAGATCTGCTCGCTTAGGGCTGTCCAATTTGTTTCCGCACTTTGGCCGTCTAACGAGATAGATTTGAGACGGTCTTCTAGGGTGTCAGTGAATGACTGTTTAATTTTTGTCTTCTTTAGTTTGGTAATATCCAGCCTTTTTTGAGTTTTCTTTCCCTGAGGGCGCCTGGCAGGTTGGATACGAATTTTAAGTTTAGACACAATGAGGCGATGATCAGTCCAGCATTCGGCACCACACATGGACTTGGTCACCCGGACATCTTGCCTGTCCTTCTTCCTAACAATTACATAGTCAATTAGGTGCCAATGCTTCGAGCGAGGGTGCATCCAGGAGGTCCTGTTGCGGATAGGAAGTCGAAAAATGGTGTTGGTGACAAGGAGGTTATGTTCTGCGCAAGTCTGGAGGAGAAGAAGTCCATTGCTGTTACAGCGACCCACGCCGTACTTTCCGATAGTGCCATTCCAGGAGATGTTATCTGAGCCTACTCTTGCATTAAAGTCACCAAGAATAATAAGCTTATCTGCTTTGGGAACTGATGCAATGACTGCATGTAGTTCTTCGTAAAACTTATCCTTGACGTCATCCTGGTTTGTCATAGTTGGTGCATACGCGCTAATGATGGTGGCATGTTTCCTTCCATAAAGCAGCGGGATCTTGACCGTCATGAGTCGGTCATTTATTCCCTTTGGGGGCTCCGCTAGCTTGCCAATAATTGCTGTTTTGATTGCAAATCCAACCCCTGCTTCTCGTCTTTCTTCAGTTCCTCTTCCGCTCCAATAGAATGTATAACCTGCACCCTTTTCGCAAAGTTGGCCCTCGCCTGCAAGTCGAGTTTCACTCAGTGCTGCTATGTCAATGTTGTATCTGGCCAGTTCTCTCCCAATCAGGGCAGTTCGCCTCTCGGGTCTGTTTTTGTTAAAGTCTTTGTCGAGTAGAGTGCGCACATTCCATGCGCCTAGAATGAGGGGGAAAAATCTGTCCTTTCTTTTTCTTATGTGTCGCCCGCTGAAGTAGGGTACCCACCAACCGCGGTAAGCTGGTTAGGTAATGGTGGAGCAGGCAATGTTTAGGGCACCTTTTCTAGCCCCTTCCTCATGCCATGGAGGTGAGCAGTGCTTTCCTAAAGAGGGCTGCTCAGTCACTCAGGGGGCTGCCGAATCCCACTGCTGCTCCGATCAGTGGAAGACGACCATATGGCCTGAGCCGCCTGTGTGTAGGTCTGCGACTACGACTGCCAGCGCACCCACGCCTGCCGCTTCGCCGCTCGCCCATCGCCACAGGACTTGTTGTGAGTGGATGGATGAGTGGATGAGTGGATGAAAGAGTGACTTGCGCAGTGATTTGGTTTAAAGTGAGGAAGAGTTGCGCAATTCGTCGACCTCACTCTCTCGCCTGGGTCCATCTTAATCCAGTGGCAAGACAAGTCAAGACGACTGGAGATGAAGTCAGGTGCAGTGGATGACCATGGCTTTCTACGTGCCTCGCCATGCTCCTTACGCTCCACAGCGCGTTGCTGGTAATCGCCGTCATGCCCGTTGAACCAACAGGTGGTTTCTTCCGCGCAGTCTACCGAATCCAGTCTTCGCATGCATGGGTAGGCAGACCCTAACTCACCGAAGGTTTATAACCAGTCGGCTACCCTCACCTAGTTTAGCCGGCCTGTCAAAGCCGTTTCCCGGGGGGTGGCCGCTGTCGCATGCTGACAGCTACGAGGAGCCACAGGTGAGAGCTGAATGCCAGGTTTGGACCAAAGGTGGCCGAGCTGCCCTGAAAAGGGCATGACAGCTCCTTAACCAGAGGTACTACCAATACCTGACATCCCAAACCCCCCGGAGTATTAAGATGGCACCGGTGGAAGTTACCCCGAGCAATCAAGAAGAAGTGTGGCGTACGTTGTATTCGACCCCTGACGTCATCGGGAGAAAAGTCTATTTTAAACCTGGTGATCGCGTGCGGATCGCCCAAGCCAGACAAACTTTTAAAAAGGGTTATACGCCGGCGTGGACAGAAGAGTTGTTTACGATCAGCC
Source organism: Oreohelix idahoensis (assembly GCA_024509875.1). NCBI lineage: Eukaryota > Metazoa > Mollusca > Gastropoda > Stylommatophora > Oreohelicidae > Oreohelix > Oreohelix idahoensis. The sequence continues at coordinate 293,751 of JAMPIV010009805.1, forward strand.
GACAAAACCAAACAAGACCGGTCACGTACGTCCTTAAAGATGATTCGGGTGAGGAATTGAAGGGTTCTTTTTACCAAGAAGAGCTACAGCGAGTCGGCGACAAGATAGTTTATCGAATCGAGTCCATTTTGGAGAAACGCCGCGGTGTCAGGGGTGTAAAAGAATATTTAGTCAAATGGTTCGGTTATAACTCGTCATTCAACAGCTGGATTTCGTCCAAACAGCTAGCGAGATATCGAGACTGATGGATATTGAAGAAGACGTGAGCACCCCAGTTTTGAGGCCACCCCCTCCCAAGACCGCGAGAACCTCGTTCTGGCCTTTTTTTGGGAAAGTAGTCCCGCGACTAGAGATCGTTTTCATCTGTCAGATAATCGTTATACATGTCGTCATCGGTGTCTCGTTATTCAATCTGAGTCAGAGCAACGCAGAGGGACCAGACGGCAAGTTTTGGATCGCTTTAATGAGCAGTTGTCTGTGTTACATGTTACCTAACCCTAAGATAGGATGAGTTTTTACGTGACTTTACCCAGCAATGCCTCGATGAAAATAATAATAATAAATTCTTTAAGCGCCAAACACGGCGCATAAGGCAGAAACCAGTGCTCTCCAGGTTGTTCGTTGTGACGCCACTCCTCTTAGCTCTTGCACATTATTTAGGCCCAACGTTCTTCCTTCTCTTATTATTGTTCTTCTGAGTGTTTCTTTTGGTCTTCCTTTTTTCCGCTTACCCTCAGGAACCCAAGTGAGCGCCTGTAGTGGTATTCTGTTGTTTTGCATTCGTAGGACATGACCGATATATGACCATCGTCTTTTCCTTATATAGTCGGAGACATATTTCTGCCTAGAGTCTTCTCTTATTTGTCGATTAGTCTTGAATTCTTTCCAACTGATGTTCATGAGTTTTCTAAGACATTTGTTCTCGAATGTATTCAGCTTGTTCTCCAATGATTTTGTTATTTTCCAACTCTCACAGCCGTATGTTAACACTGAGATAACATTTGAATTAAACAGACGAAGCTTGGTATGTATATTCAATGATCGTAATTTCCAAATGTTAGATAATCTATTGAAGGCGCTAGCTGCCAAAGCAATTCTAGTATGGATTTCTCTTGTTGTGTCACCATCCTGAGTCATTTTACTGCCTAAATAATTGAAACTTTCAACTTTCTGTAGTTTTTCCCCGTTCAAGATGATATCAAAGGTCTCGTTAGAAAAGTTCATAGCTTTAGTTTTAGAGGCATTTATTTGGAGACCAATTTTAACCGAGAGATGACACAAATTATTTATTGCTTCTTGGGATTGTCTTGGTGTTGAACTTAAGAATGCTACATCATCTGCGAAATCCAGGTCCCCCAGGAATTTTCCATTTGTCCATTTTATACCCAATTGTTCATTGTGGGTATAGTTTCTCATAACCCAATCAATAGCTATTCCAAAAAGTAGTGGTGACATAATACAGCCTTGTTTCACCCCTGTTTCTACTGTAAACCATTCTGTATTCCCTTTATTTGTTCTAACACAACATCTTGCATTGTCATATAGCGCTTTGATTATATTCACATATTTTGTTGGAAAACCATAGATGAAAATATACCCAAACAATAACGCCGGTAACTTTTTTGTCAAATTGCCACAGACTATAGACTTGACTTCGCGTTACGAGGTTGGTTTGGTTGAGATTCAATTTCCCAAAAGTTATTTTAACGTGCTAGAGAATGATGTATGGATACATTACTTTCCCAACAAAGAAGATGAGTCTATACTACTCACGTTACCCGCTGGTCTATACACGTCACCCGACACGCTGATCGACGAGTTGAATCATTTGCTTTTAGTCACTGATGTGGATGTAAAAGCCCGAGTTAGATTCCATTTTAACAATAATAAGGCCACCTTGAATCTGTATGATCCGGAGGTTGAAGTTAGAATTAGCGAGACGTTGAAACACATGTTAGGTTTTCCTGCGTCGCTCGCAAAAGACATTGACCCAATACTACGAGGCGAGACTGAAGTACAAATGGATAGCGACATGAAAAATGTATACGTGTACTGCGATCTGGTAGCGGCGAGACCGGTTGGAGATGCCTCTGTCCCTTTGTTACGGATTGTTCCTATTTTGGATAGGACTACCGCTTCTGTTTTCAGGATTTACGACAAACCACACTACGTACCTGTTACGTGCAGTCTTTGATATCTTACAATATTATACATTGGTATACTTGTTATGTTCGCAAATATTTTGTAAACAAAATAGATACTTTTTAGTGCTTAAGGAAAAGTCATTATTGAGTTACTTCCCTTGAAAGTTGTATCGTCTCTTTCGATCGAACTCCGCGGATGAATCCAGTTTTACTGCGATTTATTCTTTGTTTGGGTAGTAATAGATTGTTCTTGCTTCAGAATATCTTTGGCCTGAATTTATGTGTATTGTTTGTCTGAGTAGGACGAGTCTGTCTTATATCTGTATATCTTTACATATCTAAGTCGAACTATATGTTCTTTTGTCTCTAGAGAGGTCAAAGGCTGTTCGGCGGATGTGTCGTTAGAGAGGTGTGTTTTGGCTTCGCCCTGATGATGGGCTGTGTTTTTCTATGTCGGCTTGTAGCCGGAAAAAGTGATCTCTATATTTATGGGGAAAGTGATAGTCGTCTAGACCTATCATGTATGCTTTACCCCAGTGTTCATTCTTATTGCCAAGGAATGGCAGAATCATATTTCTGATACCCAGGTAATAAAAGATACTCTTTTGAACTCTCGTACGAAGCCACCGTTTTTCGATAGGTATGTTTTGTACATCTGAGAGGATGCATTTAACTAGATGGAAAACGACTCTGATTCCTAGCAGCACTATATCCTGTAGAATGCAGTCAATTGTATCATGATAGAATCTACAGAGCAATGAAACATTTAATGAATGACTAACTTTAAGACAGATTCATTATCTGTATCCAAACGTGAGTGACAGCTCACGAGAGAAGCCATCTTGTAACCAAACATTTAGTGACTTTCAAGAAGAGAAAAGGGATGCCCGTATTATCGCTTGATTAGTCCAGAGATCACTGCTACACATGAGAACCCATTGCTAGCGGTTCAATTTGATTATATGGAAAAATCTGTGCTGGACATTATGTTAAGGAATCTTCGCTAGACGAGGTTAGGTCTAGAAGCCATCTTGGATATTGTTTATAATCTGACGTGCTTTGTCAGTAAACTCAGATGATATATATATGGGCAATACTGAGTGCTTGGCTACTGACAGTCCATTATACTATTATTCTACATGAGTGCCCATGTAACATTGCAAGACCATTTATCCACTGTACCATGATGTATTATGCCAACCTGTGATTTGTCACTATCTGTGCTGTCGAGTGTGTACGTCCAAATTAAACTGTAGTAAAGGTACACAGTCGTTGGTGTCGATGACTTCCAGCCATACATGAGTGTGAGAAAAGAACATTTGTCAACACCACGAACTCTTCTTATCATTCGCATATTATACACTCAATCTATGTCTACACACCACTGCGTAGGTCAAGTTGACATTCCATACTCAAACCACGAGCAACACAACAACACAGTATTTAACTCTGGTGATGTTCGAGTGAGCTTCAGATTTTTTCAGCATGTCTCTTGCTCAGGGCAAGGGTCTTGTATTAAGAGTTTATCAACTGATGATGATGACGTCCATCCACCTTACGAGAATTTATCAACTGATGATGATGACGTCTGTCTTCCAAAAAGAGACTTTATCAACTGGTGGACCAGCTTTCTGGGTTTGACCTCGCAGAAGTTCAGAAGTCAACAGATTACCGATACCAGACCGTTTCCTGTGGCTGATACGACACACTTGCAGTATTGGTTTGCTCTTTGTCAACACTTCGTCACGTGACCTGTCAAGTGAATGCAGTATGTAGGTCAGCGTTGTTGACATTTGTACATTAGACATTACAGAGTTTCACAGAACAGTTGGATCAATTCTTGTCAATATTAACAGGAAGACAGTATTATTGAACTAAGAAGTCCTATTTTCATCGATGGATCTTCTTGTTTTCTATATATGAACTTTAATATTTAAGGCCAGAATGTTTAATTGAATAAAGTGGCAGTTTGTTTATTTTCATAAAAATAACTTTGCCATTACTGTAAAACTGAGCCTATTTTGCAACACATACTATCATACACATAATTTATATATTTATGTTTACATGTTATTTGTTTGTATAGTATGTTAGTTTCTATGTCAGCGGGTTGTGTTTAGGTTGGGCGGCGTCCTCACAACAGAATATCCCACGTCATAGAGGGTCCGTTGTGGGCGTTTTCTATAGGTGCAATTTTCTTGATTGAAAATTTGCTGCGACAACTGTTGCTTTTGTGTTAGCTGTGAAGACTGTAATTATTGTTATTTTTGTAATATTTCTTTGTTCTTTAGTTTTGTTTTGATTTGTTTGTAATTTGTTGGTCTACCCTTTTCTATCTTTCAGTTCTATTCACAATTTATATTCATATACTGTGACGTCATTTGTGTTGTTATTCTTTGCAGATTCAGTGATTATTTTCATTGATTTCCCTATTTGATTTATTTTGATTTCTGCAAACGTTCTTGTATTGTCAGTCCTATTTGTACTTTATGTATTCTGTTGGTTGACATATGTTTTATATAGGTATATTTCATAAGACACTATTGCCTGTGCACTGCACTTGGATTATGGTATAAACCAGTACCTGATTATTATTACTGTTATACAAGACCTTATTAAGGCTTGTGACCCACAGATATTGGGATAGTATACTGATTAATCAAGTCATTAAGAACTTGTGGTATTATTATTATTTCAGGTGATTAGTATTATTGTTAGACACCATGTCTACATTAGAATACTTCATTATACAAGGGAAAGCCCTTGATAAAACTGGTCAACAATAAGAACAATGGGCTGTTGCTCAATATGACAAAGCATTAGCTGCAGAAGAGAAAAAAGCTGCTGCAGAAGAGAGAAAAGCTGCTGCAGAAGAGAGAAAAGCTATGGCTGAAGAGAAAAGATTAGAAAGAGAAGCTGAGGCTGCTGCTGAACAAAAGAAATTGCAGATGCAGGTGGAGCAAAGGAGATTTGAAGCTGAACAAAAAAAATTAGAAAGAGAAGCTGCTGCTGAACAAAAAAGATTAGACAGTGAAGCTGAACAAAAAAGATTAGACAGGGAAGCTGAACAAAAAAGATTAGACAGGGAAGCTGAACAAAAAAGATTAGACAGGGAAGCTGAACAAAAAAGATTAGACAGAGAAGCTGAAGAAAAAAAAGCAATAAGAGAACATGAATTTGAGTTAGAGAAATTGAGATTGACAAGTATGAGTAATGTTAATCAGGCATCTAGTGGTAATGGTAAACCTTCTACTTACAAGGTTAAGGTTCCACCGTTCAATCAGTCCAGTGACGATATTACATTCTGGCTGGATAGATTTGAACGTTCTTGTCGTACACATAATGTGGATAAATCACAATACGCTAATCAATTAGCAGAAAACTTGAAAGGTGAATCTTTGACTAGATTATGCCTTGTAGGAGAAGCAGATAAGGATAATTATGATGTCATTAGGGCGGCTTTGATAAAAAAATATCAGCTAAGTGAGGAAGGCTATCGCCTTTTATTTAAGACGATGGTGCCTGAGACGGGTGTAGAATTCTCAGAATTCACTGCAAAGGCACGTCTCACAGTTGATCGTTGGATTGAGCTTTCCAAAACAGAAAAAACGTATGAAGGACTTATGGATTTGTTGCTCAGAGATAAGATTATGTCATGTGTGAACAAACCTTTCCTTGAATTTATACATGAGCGTAAACCCAAATCTCTAAAAGAAATGGAAGAATATTGTTCCCAATATGTCACTGCACACCCCGACGTGACTTTTGGCAACACTAAGATTAAGGAGAGTATGCCAGTTGCTTCAGCAACACCATACAATCCCAATTATTCACACAGATTTCAGGGACCTCAAAACAGATTTGATAAAAAAGGTAACCATAATAGTTATCAAAACCAAGGTAACCAATCATTTCAGGGTTCTTCTTCAAAGAACTGGAGACGAGCTGATAGCTCTCGACACAGGGGTGGTCATAATTATAGGAATTTCCGTAGAGGAAGTAATTATAGAAACTATCAGGGTTATCCGTCTTGGAGTCAACAAGATCATAATTACAGAGATACTCATTATAATGAATATGATAATGGTAACCAAGGGAACTATGACTCAAACCCAAATAGGGGTTACAATAGAGGTAACAATAACTACAGAGGTGATAATAACCGAGGTAGATCTCAAAACAAAAGACATAAACCACATTTTCAGGCAAACTCTGCACAACAAGAGTCCCATGAAGCCTATAAACAGAGTAAAGATAATAATGATGCTAGTAATATGGCATGTGCCGCTTTTGATTTTGGGAGAGCATCTCAGTGCCCCCAATGCAAAACGTTATTTGAGCCAACCACAGTGTCTACTTTAAGCTGTGGCCATCCTCTTCCTGCTCTTCCGGCATCAGTCGCGCATGATGGAAGAGGTTCTCTTGTCTTACATAAGGGTTTAGTGAATAACAATCCAGTCTCTGTGCTATTTGATTCTGGATGCACCACAATTGGTGTTAGGCAGTCACTCGTAGATCCTTCCCGTGCCACTGGACAAGTAGTCAAATGTGTAACATTTGGCGGCACATTAGAGAAATACTCTACTGCTATCATTAGGATTGCTACTCCTTTCTTTACAGGAGATGTACACGCATGTCTTCTTCCGAATCCGATCGCTGACCTCATCATCGGTCGCATTCATGGAGTCAAAGAATGCACTCCGCAACAAATTTCCACGTGGGAAAGGCAAAACATGCAGATTGCTAACGCTGTAGTCACTAGAGCTCAGGCTCTTAATATGCCTCAAACTTCATCTACTGAAGATAATGAAGTGCATAACCAAGATAATCCCTTGGTAATTTCTCGTGACTCGTTTATAAAACAGCAAGAAGATGATCCCACTCTGAAGAAATTCTTCATTCTTGCAACTAAAGGTGATCCGAATAAAGACACAAGTCGTAAATCGTGGATTACAAAGAAGAATGGCGTACTTGTACGTATGGTTCAAGACTCCATTACGTCAAGTCATTCTCAAATCCTGGTTCCCAAGAATTTGAGAGTTAAAATTTTGCAGCACGCTCACGACTCTCAGTGTGCTGGACACATGGGTTTTTCCCGTACTAAGTCAAGAGTCCTTGCGGCTTTCTTTTGGCCATTGGTAAACAAGGACATACGGATTTATTGTCGATCTTGTAAAGTATGTCAGGAAGTTAAATCCAAAGGTCCACGGCATGCTGCACCCATTCAGGCGGCGGACATTCCTATTCGGCCGTTTCAAAAAATGGCCATAGACATTATTGGTCCATTTAAGATCAAGTCTGCCAGAGGACATCAGTTTATCTTGACGTGTGTTGATATGTGCACACGTTGGCCAGAGGCTATTCCTCTGAAGAGCATTACTACTGCTGATATTGCAGATGCTCTTTGGCTTATATTTTCTCGTCTGGGGTTCCCCGGAGAGATATTGTCAGACCATGGCACCCAACTAATATCAGATACCATGTCTCAAGTAATGTCTACTCTGCAGATAGATAGATCTTTAAGTAGTATCTACCATCCAATGTCTAATGGTATGGTCGAACGCCTTAATAGAACACTTAAAAACTTACTGGGGAAGATAACTGAGGATCATCCTCAAGACTGGGACAGAGTTTTACCTGCGGCCCTCTTCGCTTACAGAGAGGTACCCAATGAACATACAGGATTTTCTCCCTTTGAACTCGTCTTTGGCGCGCGTCCGCGTGGCCCTATGTCGTTGCTTCACGATCTCATAACATCTGACAATATTGACGATGACACAAAGTCATCCTACGAATATGTCATCGCGTTGAGACAAAAGATTATCGAAGCATGCAAATTAGCAACTTCTTCTTCTGAATTTGCGAAACAGAAGGCAAGGCAATTTGCCAATAAGAAGAGATGCTTACGACAACTTTGTCCTGGTGACAAAGCATTTGTATTACTACCTTGTAGGGAAAACAGATTACTTATTTCTTGGAAAGGTCCGTACGATATAATATCGAAAATTTCCGATGTCGACTATATTGTCGATATTGATGGGAAGCATAAAACCTTCCACATCAATATGCTTACTGAATTCCATGAACGTCCGGATTATTTGCAACCCATTTTCCAAGCAACGGACAATTCTCCAGTACAACATGGTCATTACTCATCACTGTCCGTGATACAGGATGAGGAAACAAGTTTTTCAGATGTAAATCTTCCTCTTCCAATGATCCCACTTCATTCTAGTGAATCATGGAAGAACGTTACTGTCTCTCCTGATTTGTCTCTAGGAGAACAGCGACAAGTTTCAACTATGTTGCAAACATTTCAGGATGTACTCACTGACATCCCTGGACAAACGAATGTCATTGAACATGACATTGTTCTAACTGACCATACTCCTATTAGGGTTAGACCTTATCCTATACCTATACATTTTCAAGCACAGGTCGAGAAAGAGTTGGATGAGATGATAGATTTGAAAATAATCGAACCATCCACCTCTGCATATTCTTCGCCGATGGTTATTGTGCGTAAAAAAGACAATAACATACGTCTTTGCGTTGACTATCGAAAATTGAATCAAGTAACGAAGTTCGATGCCGAACCTATGCCTTTACTGGAAGAGCTACTTACTCGACTCTCCAAATCTCATTTTTTCACTAAACTTGATTTGTCTAAAGGATATTGGCAAGTTCCTTTATCTGAACGCGCCAAACCTCTCACGGCTTTTTCAACACCTAGAGGTTTGTTCCAATGGAATTTTATGCCTTTCGGTCTTATGAACGCACCAGCTACATTCGTACGCATGATGCGCCGAATCCTATCTTATCGGTCAGATGTCATTGCATATCTAGACGACATCTGTCTTTTCAGCGATACTTGGGAAGATCACTATTCAGGGTTAGATGAATTGCTGTCTACTTTGCGTGAGCACAACCTGACAGCGAAACCCTCTAAAGCCTATATTGGTTTTAGCGAAATTTCTTTCCTAGGCCACCGAGTTGGTCATGGTTTCCTAAAGACAGAGGACCATAATACTAGTAAGATACTTAACATCTCAATCCCTAAGACTAAAAAACAGGTGAGAAGTCTGTTAGGTCTTATTCAATTTTATGGCAGATTCATTCAGAATCTATCCTCTATCATGGCACCTCTTTCAACACTTCTAAAGAAAGGTTCGCCTAATGTGGTCCACTGGTCTCAGGAATGCCAATGCTCTCTGGATAAGATTAAAACATTGTTTTCAACACCACCTATTTTAGTGCTACCTACTAAAGATAAGACATTCGTTCTTCGTAGTGACGCTTCATCCACTGGGATTGGAGCGGCACTAATGCAAGAGTACTCTGGAACTCTGCATCCTGTAATGTATATTTCCAGAAAACTTAATGCGGCAGAAAGGAATTATTCGGTTTTAGACCGTGAGCTATTAGCTATGGTTTGGTCGATCCTCAAACTACAGAGATTCCTTCTAGGCGCACATTTCATAGTAGAAACCGACCAAAAAGCTCTTACTGCTATACAGAGTAAGAATTTGAAGAGCTCGAGGTCTACTCGATATGCAATTGCTCTTCAACCTTTTCATTTCTCTGTGCGAGCTATTCGTGGATCAGATAATGTGATGGCAGACATTCTGTCAAGATGCCCACATGATTCCACATAACTATTAGGGCTTAGACTTCTTGATATGTCTAGTTCTATAGTAGTTCCTTTTCTATATCATGATAGATACACATTTGTAATTTAATAATATAATGATTGTATCACTACATAGCGGTTCATTGATGTTTATTCACCGCTGTGCTTTGATGATTTTTTTCTTCATAAATCATAAATTTAAGATATCTAATACGAAATGATGATATGAATTTTTTAGGCATTGTGTAATTGCCAGAATTGTATTATACTTTGATGACACCTTCCTGGAAAAATATACTTGTAGAGAAATAATTTCTCTCAGTTTGTGAGACACATTCTCACCAGTCGCTCCATAAGTCGACTTAGCCTCATATTAGGCGTTATAGGTATTCCTGATATTTTCATCTGCGCATTATTCATGCGTTGTGAGCCTATTGTACGTTGCTCCTAGATGTATTTCAAAAAAAAATGTTCCATTTTTTTTTCCCTGGAGGTGTGGTAAGACTGTTACGTGCAGTCTTTGATATCTTACAATATTATACATTGGTATACTTGTTATGTTCGCAAATATTTTGTAAACAAAATAGATACTTTTTAGTGCTTAAGGAAAAGTCATTATTGAGTTACTTCCCTTGAAAGTTGTGTCGTCTCTTTCGATCGAACTCCGCGGATGAATCCAGTTTTACTGCGATTTATTCTTTGTTTGGGTAGTAATAGATTGTTCTTGCTTCAGAATATCTATGGCCTGAATTTATGTGTATTGTTTGTCTGAGTAGGACGAGTCTGTCTTATATCTGTATATCTTTACATATCTAAGTCGAACTATATGTTCTTTTGTCTCTAGAGAGGTCAAAGGCTGTTCGGCGGATGTGTCGCTAGAGAGGTGTGTTTTGGCTTCGCCCTGATGATGGGCTGTGTTTTTCTATGTCGGCTTGTCGCCGGAAAAAGTGATCTCTATATTTATGGGGAAAGTGATAGTCGTCTAGACCTATCATGTATGCTTTACCCCAGTGTTCATTCTTATTGCCAAGGAATGGCAGAATCATATTTCTGATACCCAGATAATAAAAGATACTTTTTTGAACTCTCGTACGAAGCCACCGTTTTTCGATAGGTATGTTTTGTACATCTGAGAGGATGCATTTAACTAAATGGAAAACGACTCTGATTCCTAGCAGCACTATATCCTGTAGAATGCAGTCAATTGTATCATGATAGAATCTACAGAGCAATGAAACATTTAATGAATGACTAACTTTAAGACAGATTCATTATCTGTATCCAAACGTGAGTGACAGCTCACGAGAGAAGCCATCTTGTAACCAAACATTTAGTGACTTTCAAGAAGAGAAAATGGATGCCCGTATTATCGCTTGATTAGTCCAGAGATCACTGCTACACATGAGAACCCATTGCTAGCGGTTCAATTTGATTATATGGAAAAATCTGTGCTGGACATTATGTTAAGGAATCTTCACTAGACGAGGTTAGGTCTAGAAGCCATCTTGGATATTGTTTATAATCTGACGTGCTTTGTCAGTAAACTCAGATGATATATATATGGGCAATACTGAGTGCTTGGCTACTGACAGCCCATTATACTATTATTCTACATGAGTGCCCATGTAACATTGCAAGACCATTTATCCACTGTACCATGATGTATTATGCCAACCTGTGATTTGTCACTATCTGTGCTGTCGAGTGTGTACGTCCTAATTAAACTGTAGTAAAGGTACACAGTCGTTGGTGTCGATGACTTCCAGCCATATATGAGTGTGAGAAAAGAACATTTGTCAACACCACGAACTCTTCTTATCATTCGCATATTATACACTCAATCTATGTCTACACACCACTGCGTAGGTCAAGTTGACATTCCATACTCAAACCACGAGCAACACAACAACACAGTATTTAACTCTGGTGATGTTCGAGTGAGCTTCAGATTTTTTCAGCATGTCTCTTGCTCAGGGCAAGGGTCTTGTATTAAGAGTTTATCAACTGATGATGATGACGTCCATCCACCTTACGAGAATTTATCAACTGATGATGATGACGTCTGTCTTCCAAAAAGAGACTTTATCAGTACCCCTGAGCCGTTTTTCGTTTGACGCGGTGGAAATCCTTTTAACTAACGATCAGAGTAAGACTATCCCATTCACTAGCGGAGCTTCGGTGTTGACACTACACTTCCGAACTCACAGACGGTTTGTTTTTGACTAGAAAAAATGGTCAGACACGTACCCATCCGACGAAACCCCAAGATGTATGAGGAGTTTTACTGCAACCAAGCTGGCCATGGGATGCCAGTGTTTATCGGAGGCAGAAGTCAAAGAGGACATGGTTTGGGTAGTTTTTTCGGCGGGCTCGGTCGTATGGTTCTACCGTGGTTAAAAACTGGAGGCAAAGCTTTACTCAGAGAAGGGCTTGGGACCGGTCTACAGGTCGCGAGCGATGCGTTAGCCGGCAGAAATGTTGGCGAGGCATTTCGCGAACGAGCCAAGGAGTCGAGTCAACGTTTATTACAGGGAGCGGTTGAACACCTCACCACTAACCAATCGGGTAGCGGGCTTAGAAGAAAAAGAAAGAAAGAAAGAAATGGCGAGCCGAAACGCATAAAACGCAGTAACCGAGCTCGACCTTCTCATTCTCACCAGAAGAAGCGAAGGTACTCTGATATATTTGAATGATGGCGCTTATTCACCCCAGCTCGTGCGAGTGTCTTCACAGTGGTCTAGATTTGTTTAGCGTACCACCAACGCAGACAGCCGTAGAAGAGGGACAATTTGTGGAGATACATCCGTTGGCCGCCTTAGCCCCTGGAGCCCCGGTGGAATTTGTAATTTCGGGAAACGGTGAAGAATATCTAGATTTGTTCAATACTTTTCTGCACGTGCGCCCCAAAGTTACGTTAGCTAATGGCGGCGCATTACCCGCTGACGCAGAGGTGGCCCCGATCAACTATTACCTGCACAGTTTATTCTCCCAAGTCGACGTTTCACTGAACGACACGCTGATTACACCCAGCGAGAACACCTACCCTTATAGAGCTTACATCGAAGCCACGTTGAATTACGGGAGGAACCCAAATGAGGTCATCTGACATCGGCTCTGTTTTACAAAGACACGCCAAATTTTATTACGGACACAATTGGTGACAATAACAACGGGTTAAGACTGCGTCGACATATAGCGGCTGGTTCTCAGGAGATTGATATGATGGGTCGTTTACATTCAGATATCTTTGCTCAAGATCGTTACCTGTTAAATGGTGTGACAGTTAAAGTAAAACTCACCCCGTCTAAAGATGCCTTCAACGTGCTGGGACACGACCCCACCGCTGGATATAAATCTATTATAACTTATGCGGCCTTGGTTGTCCGGAAAGCCAAATTAAATCCTGCCGTCTCGCTAGCCCACGAGAAAGTCTTGGTGCGAGGTAATGCCAAGTACCCCTTGAAACGAGTTGTGCTAAAAACTTTCTCTATCCCTAGAGGTATGCTATCGCACATGCAGGATAATCTGTTTCTCAGTCAAACACCTACACGGATCGTGATTGGACTAGTCACTTCGTCCGCTTTTAACGGGTCGTACACGGCTAATCCGTTCAATTTCGCTACCTTTGGTCTGATATATTTGAATGTCAGCGCGGACGGCAGAACCGTCAGTGGCGAGCCTTTGTCCATGGATTATGAACACAACCAGTACGTGAGAGCCTTCTTTGCGACGAATCTAGCTATGGGACTGATTGGAAAAGACGCGGGCAACGACCTCGAGTATAGACATTTTAAGCACGGTTACGCCTTATACGCCTTTGACCTCACCCCCAGTCTACTAGATGGTCACCAGTTTGAGATGGCCAAGTCGGGCCCAGTCTCAGTAGAACTTAAATTCGCCGAGGTCACACCCGAACCATTACAGGTCCTCGTCTACGCCGAGCAAGACTCGATCTTGGAGATCTCGAAATCGCGCCAAGTTTTGACAGACTACACCACTTAGACAATGAACACAGACGAGATACGCACCATCCTCCTGTCAGACATATTTGTTAAACGAACTGGGCTCGTTAAAGTGTTAGCTCGTGACCAATTACCTCTACGCATCGATCCGACCAAGACGGCCGCTTTCGTCATCAACACTGATCCTAGCTATCGCCCCGGTGACCACTGGGTCGCTCTATATTATAACGGACTTGGTACTTTTGAATATTTTGATTCTTTTGGGCTACCACCTACACATTCGGACTTGGTTAATTTTATAACCAGAAACTCTACTTACTTACTTACTTACTTACTTAGTCGTTCCCCTTCTACCGTGAGGTGTAGAGGTTTGGAAGAGAGAGCGCCAGACCATTCTATCAGCTGTCTTCTTCCTGGCCTGGTTCCATTCTAGTCCTCGGTCCTTCAAAGATTGTCTAATGTTGTCCTCCCAGCGGACTCTGGGTCGTCCTGGATGTCTGGATCCCTGGCTATTTGGTAAGAAACTCTACTCGACCTGTTAACTACAACGCCAGACATTTACAAGATGTAGTTACCAACGTTTGTGGGCTCTACACCATTTATTTCATCTTGATCAAAACACGAGGTGGTACTATGCAACGCGTGCTACTACCATTTTCGGCTAGACAACACGCCAACGATTGATTAATTTTTCGATTAGTCAGACCCTGGCTAGCGAAACTCATCCCCACTTTCATAAACAACGGACGAAATCAATAGACAGGTGTGTGTATTTTTCGCTATCGGGTTTCTCCCCAATACAGCCATGTGTCGTTGTTCCCACGCAATACAGCGACGAATCACGTCCTGCCTAACACACGCTCGATGTTCGACGAATCAAATCCTAGCTAGGGCACGCCTAAAAAAACCAGATTGAACTGGTATTCCTGCATATAAACGGAAGACACTTTATTAACGACAGATACACCTCGTTGAAAATGACTGCTCCCACCAACTGGGTCTACATCAAGAGAAGTGATGAAATGCTTAAGCCTTTGGCTAGTGGTCTGAAGGCTGCGTCTGTAAGTGTTTACCGAGGCCAACCTTTACTGCACGTGCGAAAATATTTTGGTGAATCCTACCTAAAATTTCCTACCAAACACGGCATTACGTTAACTCGACCCGAGTTTGACCATTTATTGACATTACAGAGCGAAATCCTCGCCGAATCTGACCGATTACAGCCACCAAGCACGGATACCTATCCTACTACTGGCACCACATTTGACCAGTACATCAACTCCAGCTGTTACCAACCAACAGAACCGAGTTTGTTTCCTACCACAGACCTATCCGATGTCACCAATCTACCCCCGAAGAAACCTACCACCTTCACTAACCTGTTTGACGAATACATGAAGTCTAGCTGTCCAGTATCCCCAGACCCGAGTTGGTTTCCCACCGCAGACCTGGCCGATGTCCCTAATCTACCACAGAAGAAGAAGAAGCCTACCAAGCGGTTGAGAGTTGCCCTTTAGTATTTAAAAAAATAAAAAACTATATTAACTAAAACACCTTTTTGTTACCTATATCGTCCGTTGTATTTCGTCTAACTGTTTGTATAACTGTTTGTATAACTGTTGTAAAATAACTGTTCGTCTAACTGTTGTATAACTGTTCGTATACATATCGTCTTCTTGTTATCGTCTAAATATATCTCCCTATTATCATCTTCTTGTTATCGTCTAACTATTATCTCAAAGTCTAAATATATCCTATTGTCTATAAATATACCTCTAACTATTATCCTCTTCTTGTTTGTCTAACACAGCCAGAATACTACCTAAGTTGGCTATACTAATAACAACAACAATAATATATTACTATATAAAAAACCACCATCTTGCAACATTTTCCTTATATAAAAAGCCGCCATCTTCCTATACCCCTCTTCTTGTTATCTCAAGTCCGCCATTTTCCCACATTTTCCTTATATAAAAAAAAACTCTAAATATACCCCTCTTCTTGTTATCTCAAGTCCGCCATTTTGCCACATTTTCCTTATATAAAAAAAAAACTCTAAATATACCCCTCTTCTTGTTATCTCAAGTCCGCCATCTTGCGCCGCCTGAATGCGCTTATATAAAAGTCACGCGCCGCCTGGCGTTTTTGCTATATAAAAGTCACGTGCCGCCTGGCGCGCCGCCTGAAAACGCCTCGTTTTGCGCATTCGCTACTACTACCTTCTTCTTCTTCTTCGTTCGTCCTGAAAAGGGCGTTGGTTGCGTTGTGTCCGTTTACCGCGACGCTGCGATATTTGCGCTTTTCGGCCGACACATCCGACTTCAGCACGGCATTTTTGGGACCGGGTTAGCCTTCCCTCTTCGATCCCTTCGAGGTGGAGTAGGGTCTTGGTCAGCTCTGGTTCACTGACCCTGACGCAAGCAGTCTAGCTATGGGTCGCTAACTGCATTTCTCACTGTTGACGCGTCTTAGGTCCCGTTCGTACCTGATGCGTGTACATGCTCTGTGCTACATTTTAATACGTCGTAATTCGCCAGCTTTGGTAATTAGACGTATTACTGGTGAAGTTGTAAAAAGCTCCAGTCTTGTCGTCTTTACCACTTGATTCCATTTTCTGAATTACTTGAAACTCTAGGGCTGTTCCAAGCGACGGCTGGAAGTCTGTCCAAAAAATCTTTGCACTTCAAGTATAATATACTTAAACCAGATCGGCTGGTGGACTGCTTCTCTTAGCAATGGAAAATGACTGTCTTTCAATGGGTTAAAAGGACTGAGGGTACTTCATCATTGCTCTTAGCTATGTCGAGAGTTGTTTCCATGTTCCGCTTTAATCCCGTTGGACTCTGTAATGCTTGATCATATTTCTGCTTACGTACGTATTTTAGTTCCTCCGGTCCGTCTGCAGTCTTCTTGTCTGATCAATTACTAGGCCGGCTTTAATCCAGTAACTCGTTTCTTCCCGTGGGAAATGTTCAGCTAAGTATCCCAGTTCACTTCCTTGAGTCAACATATCCCATCCGATTGTCTTTTCAGTTACCTGGTTAATTAGCTGTCTGTCTTTACTAATGTCCAGCGAGTCGACGTGTTATGAGCTAGTTCCCCCGTGAAATCGGTTACTCTTCTCTGTCCCGTGAGGAAAGCTGGCTGCCGTAGATAATAGGTGTAAAGGATCAGAATGCAAACTTTGCTCGTCCTCATGGCACTGGTGCAAGCTACTACGTCTTCTTCTTCCGTGGTGAAGTTCTCCAGCGCCAAAAACTTGTCATTGCTCAGTTCTACATTCTGAGATTGAAGAAAATTTCATTTTCGTCAGCTCCATCCAAATCAGCTCCTGCGGCCATTCTGATACCATTCATAATAGCTGTGATATTATTATCATAGACGCAATAAGCCTTCAGAGACATGACAGAATTATGGCACAGTGTTTGTCCAATCACCGTTCTTGTAACAATCCCTCAAAGAAACGCTCAAATAGTCCTCATCTTGCTCTTGCGCTCCCATTGGCGCGCAAATAAAATACGTATTGTAAACATTTCTAAATATCGGGTGGCGTAACTTTCAGGATGGTGAGTAAATAAAACAAAAATGCCCCAGACGTGATGCGCGTAAGTTCGAATTCGCGTACATGTTATTGTTATTATTGATCAGAATCGACCTCACTGCACTCCGGACAAACCCATAGGTTCTCAGTCTCCTTCAACAAATGTCAAAGATACAGGAACATCACCAGCTACTTCCATTTACGGGTTGAATCTTTATTTTTATTTATTTATTGTTTACAACTTTAACTTAGTTCTTGCTTTCTTTCCGTTCTGTAATTGTCCTTGTGTCTCTGACGTAGGCATTGTTATCGTAATGTAGGCAACTCTCTTTGCCCTTGGTCGTAGTAAAACACGTGACCTATTTTCATGTAGTCTGCTGTAGACCCTAAAAGAAAACGACGAGAGAAAGATGACAGGAAACTCTATACAGAGCGATACAACAGGAGGCAATCTGATCATCAGAAGTAGTCCCCCGTCAAACAAGTGTTTCGGCCCGATATTCTCCTTTACACTCTAAGGGGGGCGGGCCCACCTGGGTCATGACTCCCAAGTGTCTCAGCCTCCTGTTGTCTTGTGCAGAAAATGAACCCATTGCACCTTGGATGCAGCTTTAAAATCCATAATTCCGCCAGCAGGAAGCAATTGTGAAAGTAACAAAGAGAAGACAAATTGTTCTGGTCGTTCCACAGCACACCACTGACACGCTTGCGTGACGCCGACAAGGCGTGAATTCTTTGCGAGCCGGCCTCTGACATCTACCTTCGATGACACCCCATATAATGCACCGCCTGTTTCTTGTAACGCAACCGTTCTTTCACCAATACAATGAAAAAAAAAAAACGATGTACTGCGGACTTATAAAAATTCAGGGTGTGTCCTATACCGCAGGTGGGGCTAGATTTTACCGTAACGAGTTCCATACCCCACTGCGGTTGTTCCACAGCCAACATGATGCCCTTTCCGCAGTTTCACTAAGCTTCTTCAGTGCCCTTGTTCTCAACTGTCCTCTAAGACCCAACAGTCTCAATACATCTTACACTGACGCAGCCACGAGCCCTCTTGCATACACCTCAACAGCCATGACCCTTGCAGTGAACCCATCGTGTCTCAGATCCGCGGCGAGATCATTATACTTTGCCGCTTTGAACGAATTTTGCTCGTCCAATCTCGATTCAAATGACACTGTCAGTTCAATCATTATAACCCGATACGATGATGAAGAATGTAGCAATTTTTCCGGCCGTCTTCATTTTCTAATACTCTCTGTATATGCCTCTCGTCCAGGTAGATCTACCGCCATCTTCCTCTCATTTGTAAAGTCAAGAAGAGATGGTAAACTGCTACCTGATTTACTCGGTTTGGGGTGATAGACTTTCCTGCTCGCAGAAAGTATGTAATTGCGGAGCTCGGCCTGACTTTGCTATTTGCCTTCATCCTTGCCAGGTCTATTGTTACAGTCAGCTCACTTA
>JAMPIV010009805.1:317500-420000 GCA_024509875.1 Oreohelix idahoensis
TCCATAGCATCAATAGTTTGTTGTTCTGACAATCATCATTTAGCGACCAGATGTTTCACAATACTGGAAGTATTTCCCCGTGAAAGGGTGAACCTCAAGAACTCTCACAGTTTTAATTATTTGCAGAAACACTTATATCCAGGAGAAGCACCATATTAGGCGTTCACCTCACTAGTTAGTTTCTGTGGATGAACTGGGGCAATTTGGATCTGCGACAACTGGGGTGACAGAATGTTAAGTGAAATAGATAATATATTCATGGAATAATTATATTACCAAGGGATATTACAGATCTACCATACCTGACAATTAGGTAAGAGTGTGAGAGTGGCCACTGCTTGAGAGAGTGTGTGATTATTTGTCCTTGTTTGCTGGAAACTATCCATATATCTGATTTGTCTTAATTTTGTATACTTTACTGGGTCTCATGGAGTACCAATACTGCTCATTCTGTAACATAGTGCTAACTTTCAACCTTTGGGTTAATAATTTTGGGTTTTTTTCTCCATTCGGAGAGGGTGCATTTTTCTGCTTTATTTCATATGCATGTAAATGATCCTTTGATCTTTTTCTTTTGATATTTTGATGTTGTCGAGTTTAATGATAATAAACTACAAAAGAACTTACCTTTGTGTGTTGGTCAGACCCATACCCATTTATCTGTAGTTTCTCACGTTTGTGTGTCTTGTTGTCACATAGCTGTGTGTAAGTGAAGTAACTTATCTTTTCATGATAGGGAGGCAAAGGCTGTCTGGTAATAAAGTACAGTCGTACCGATAGGCTGGAGGAGATAACCTAACCACTCCAGAGACATATCTTTCCCTCAATCTACCACCTGTGAAATCTATTTTCTATACCTTTTCTCGCGTATCTGTCGACATCCACTCTACTTAGACGAGCCAAATAAAACAATTAACCTACCGAACGACAGTGGAACGGATCCATAAGCATTTGCTAGATCCAACCAGATTACATGGAGGTTAAGCTCTGTCAGACTTTGCCTTTTGAATTGCTTCGCAGATCATTGTGGCATGCTCTAGACATCCTGATGTTCATGGGATACCTCATTTCTGAATGGTAGTGTCAATGTACCCATTTTCCAGGAGGTATGTAGTGAGCCTTTTCGCCACCACTGAAAAGAATATCTTCCCTTCCACATTAAGTAGTGAGATTGGCGTGAACTGACTGATGTCTGTGGAATGTTGTTCCTTAGGTATGTAGACTCCGTTCGCCTTTCTCCATTCTTTGCTTACAAGCTTGGTTTTCCACGCACTCTTCTGTAAACGGTGCAGTCGTTTGAGCACCACAGGGCATCTTTTACACAACATATGGGACACATTAGGACCTCGAGCTGACTTGCACCGAGCTTTCTGGACAATGCTTTTTACTTCTTGCATCGTTGGAGGCTTGGTGTTAAATTCAGCTCCTGGCGTACTAGGCCATTTAAGGCCTGCTATGCTGCTGAGCAGCGCATCTTTGCAACCATCTCAGGTGTTCTTCCAGGTCTTCTTTCCTGATGTTTAGCGTTCCCGACCGTGGCTGCTCAAACAGTTCTTTGGCGAACTTGAAGGGCTCCCTGAAGAATCCTTCCCTATCCCTCCGAGTCTTCCTTCTCTTCCTGCACAACCTTTCTGTTCTACAGAGGGCATTATGTTGGCCTTTCAGGTGCTCCCAGACCTGTCGTAACCCTTTCTTCTCTGTGGCCATTGCGTTCTTGAACAGTTTTCGGGCATATTTCTTCTTTTCCCTGATTTCTTCTACTTTAATTTATCTTCTACTTTTCTGCGGTGGGTTACTTTCCCTTGCCTCCCTGACTCCAAACACTTTGCGACAGTGCAGATATATTATGTCGCCGAAGATTTCCAGCTTCTTCTCCAAAGTGATCTGCATCAGGTTGTTATCAAACTCTTTTGCCAAGGTTTCGTCTAAGCTGTTCCCAAAGCCCGTTTGCACTGGCTGAGTTCTTCTAACGTCTTACCCGTCGAGACAGGGCGCTGTTGATCTCCCTTTGATGAACTCCCACACCCCTTTCTCGTTCTGTGGATTTTCATTCCTCTCAATTTCAAAGTTTCAACTGCATTAGTTCTCTTTCAGTTGCTAATGGTTATCCTTATAACAATACAAAATTTGTTGAGGGGAACTAAGCTGTCTGAGTTTTCTTTCTAGCAGATATGTAAGTGTTATCTTCCTTTCAAAGTAGAAAATCTGTATTACTAAAGATTCCGCAATACTACTAAGATCGTTAAATGCTGTCCTCAGAATTTTGCTATTGAGTAGACGCAACTAATAAGGTACGGACACTGGTTACCTGTCATAAAAATGAATAACGTGCACTGGAGGCGTAGAACTTGATTTGTTTGAAGTGTTGCGGTCCTTGGAGAGATTTCTTTATTTCGTTATGTGTCTATCTCTAACAATTGTGTAGTTCTGGTGGTCTGAAAGACTATTCTAACTTCTATCGGACCCTCCGTCTGCTCTCCATCTGATTCTGGCTGATCTGAGCTACATCTCTTTAGTTTTAATATTTTACCTATTTGCTAATGTTTGTCACGCGATGTTCAGGTGGTGAATTAGAACGGATCTCAGTTTATTTGAGTTACTGACAACTATATTTATATAAGGACTTTCCTATAATATTTTTAGAACCACTGCTGACGTCAACTATTTTCGGTCACTATGTACAAAGCTGTTCATTAGTCCTTGTCATACATTGTGTTACAAAAGTCGGTCCTTTGTGCAATCAAGTCGCTAACGGTTTTATTTAACGTAGTAACTAACTGATTATATATATATATATATATATATATATATATATATATATATATATATATATATATATATATATATATATATATATATATATATATATATATATAATATATATATATATATATATATATATATATATATATATATATATATATATATATATAAATATATATATATATATATATATATATATATATATATATATATATAAATAAAAATAAATATAAATATAAATATAAATATAAATATATATATATATATATATATATATATATATATATATATATATATATATATATATATATATATAATATATATATATATATATAATATATATATATATATATATATATATATATATATACACACATAATTTGCCATCCTTTAACAACAATAATACAACAATAATACAACAATAATACAACAATAATATCGTCTGTGCTCTGCACGCGGCGACACTAGGTCCAGCATTGAACAGTGGGATGACCAGTTCCCTTCCTCGGTAACTTTTTCTTCCCTAACTCAAAAGCAGAGTCCTGTACTCATTTACATCTGGGTAGACTGGAGTGTAGCGCCTCCGTATTTTGAACCCGTACCTTTGCCGCGAGAGATTAGCGTTCTAACCGCTCACCCAATCAGACACTCAATATGCTAGTGTCTGCTATTTCAACATGTTTCTTAGTGCTCGTTACGGAGCACGCAGCCACACCATCCATTACCGCTAATCCGATTGTAATAGGCCTGTACCAAGTATTCTCATAGTCTTCAAGTAATAGGCCTGTACCAAGTATTCTCATAGTCTTCAAGTAATAGGCCTCTACTAAGTATTTTCTTGCTCGTGCAGCAGCGGTTTCTTTGGCAATTTATTTTGCTTTATGAAGTTGCCAACTCCACGCACTACATCATATTAATGGGTGATACGACTGATACGAGGGTTGATATATTATGATTGGAACTCTTGGGTTCTTCTGCTAATATATGATTCTTAACTTCCCAAGTGTCGATATGGGTATGCCCTTCAGTCCCCGAACACAGCCGTACCCTTCAACACCAATGACACAGTAACTTCCAGGCTGGACGATTCAAATATGAACTTAATGTACATGACATAGCTCCACCACAGATATAAGTAATCTGCATAATATGTTATAGTATCAACTCGACAGTCTCTAGCGTCGCAGTACAGTCTGCTAATGAAACGATGTCCTCGACATTTTCATGCAGATATATTTAAAGTTCTCAACTCACGTGCATAATATTCAGAATTCCTGTCTTACAATAATCTAACATCGACCCACGGAGGTGTATGGGTGAGGTAGAGGTCGAACACTTCAGGAATCTGTAGAAAGTAAAACATATAGGAGCTCGGCACACATGCGTCCGTCCACCTTCAAATACACACAGAAAAAGGCATAGAAAGATCTTTCACTTCTGCTAACCCTAGACCGTAGACTTTTGCTACTACGCCCCAAAAATCAATGACGTACTTCCTGCAACCAATAGTCACCGATCCTAACAAATATGACTGCCTGTCGAACAGATTTGATATCGACAGACATGTTATGAATTTTACTCATAACAACCTCTCCCCTCCCCGGGTCAAATAATGAAAACGTAGTTTGCATTATTTGGGTGGTGTGAGTTTAAACATCACTGGAATGAAAAGATGGTATTATCAAATTGCACTGTTAGTATAACATAGTATAGCACCCAGGTTTGTGCTCCACAGTAGGCAATTAAACACTCAAGGTGTGGAAATTAGTAATAAAATTATTACTAACACCATCGACTACAAAGGATACAAATCATTTGACACCAATGTGAGGTTACCATAGCAAAATCAGCTAACATGTAAAAATGCCATGTTTATATCAGTCCAGGCACTATCATACCAAACACCGTCGGAAACACCTAACTGTCCCGTCAGGTAATATAAGTCACTTAGTCTCATAATGCAAAGCATTAAAATTAATTAAATTATGTAATAGAGACAATAGATGACATGAGGCAGACAAGCAAGTAATAATGTGTATGACTGCGACATTTTGTCAAATGAATAAAGTTATTTGTCATGCAAAATGATATGTCATTAATATATCATATTCATAGCAAGAGAAGCAAGAAAATCCTGTATGTAACACCTTAATGTTGGCAATAGATAAAACTATGCCTAAGTGTCGTATCAATCGATAATAGTATGGCGTTTGAGCCACTTAATGTTGCAAAGTTTAGTGTGAGTGTGACATAGATTTGTGTTAAAGACTCAACAATCTGTAGTGAATTCAAATTAATCACTTCTTAATAATATACACAATAGTGCAAGTTTATAAGGAAATGTCATTCCGTTAATTAGTAAATGTTTATATACTGTCCTTAGACTTATGTTGAAATCCATTGTTGACCATGTCCATGATTGTTCTCCATGCGATATTACGTCAGTACGAATCCAAATGTTATTAAACACAGCAGTCAACCATCACAAATTAGCTCCATATGAAATATCTTTGTTACTTTCCTTTGATATTTCAAGTCAGTCATTTTTCGAGTCATGTCCCTTTAAGTAGAGACGATAGTTTATTGACAAAACATGTTCGTATAAAAAATGTATGGAAAGGATACAATTTTAAACATTATATATATGGTGTGTTGGAAAGTCTGTAACTTGCCTATAAGCACTGTCAATAAGGCACGATCACTGTACGAAGTGCGCTGAGTTCAACAAGATATAACATAAATTTGCGTATTATAAAATCCATCATCATCCTTATATCAGTAATGTGAACACTGTACAAATTAAGTAATGTCATGCGACCATGCAATCATCCACGCTATAGTTTCTTGAACAAGACAACACCATGAATGTTCCTGCGTTAGATTAAATTCTGTGAATCATCTGTATTAGTAGATTTGATAGGTGCTATCGGGTCTTTTATGCACATTGAAATAACATCGGCTAAGACATTTTGGCTCCCCTTTATGGCTTTGATCTCGAAGTCATAAGGTTGTAATGCTAGCGAGGCTCTACCTGCTCTTTCATTTTTAAATCGAGCTTTTTTTAGATATGCTAATGCCTTCTGGTCAGTCTCCAGCGTGAATCGGGCTCCCATCAGATACCTTTGCAGTTTAGTGAAGCTATAAACAATTGCTAGCAGTTCGCTTCGACCAAAGGATACCGCTGCACTGTGGGTGACAGTTTCCGGCTTACATACATAGTTGGGTGCATGTAGCCTTCCCATTCTTGCATTAACATGCCCCCGATGCTTGTATTCGACGCGTCTACTCTGAGGAAAAATGGAAATCGAGCGTCAGGTAATCTCAGAATTGGTGATTTGGAAAAACAAATCTTCAATAGATTTAATGCCACGTCCCAAGCATGTGACCAAATTATCTTATTTGGAGAGTTCTTTATTACTAACGATGACAAAACTGAGGTCATATCAGAAAAACTAGGCAGAAATTTTATATAAAAGTTTACCAAGCCTAACAAACTTCGAACTTGTTTCTTAGTTCGAGGAATTTCAAGATTCAAGATTTTCGAGATAGTGGAATCCTCTGGTTTAAGAAACCCACCTCCTACTTTATGACCAAGAAAAGAAATTTCAGTAAATCCTATTCTGGTTTTGGAAGGTCAAGCAGTAAGATTATGAAAACGTAAAGTATTCAACAAAGAATGAATTCCGATAACATGTTCATCCCAAGTAAGATGAAACAGACAGATTTCATCAATATAGGTGATTAAATCATCACGATCAGAGAACAGTCTACGCATCATGCGAACAAAAGTAGCAGGAGCTTTAACAAGACCGAACGACATAAAAGTGAACTGAAACAAACCTAGAGGTGTAGCGAAAGCTGCATAAGGCTTAGCTTTGTCTGATAGTGGCACTTGCCAATAGCCTTTTGACAGGTCAAATTTTGTAAAGAACGTAGCTGTAGACAATCTATCGAGGAGAGATTCTAACAAGCGTAAAGGTTCAGCATCCTGAATCGTGACAGCATTTAAACGCCTGTAATAAATACAAATACGAATAGATTTTTGTTTTCCTGATCAAGACCATAAGGAAAACTGTATGGTGAATTAGATGGTTCAATAATATTTAACTTAATCATTTCTTTAATTTCTTCCAGTACCTGTGATTGTAAATGAATAGGTATAGGGTAAGGTTTCAGTTTGATAGGTCTGAGATCTGTTAGCACGATATCATGTTGAATGATATATGCATGCCCAGGAATATCCGTGAGCACATCAGAAAAAGATTGCAATAATAGAGAAATCTGCTCTTTCTAATTAGAAGATACAGTAGGAGCAATGGAAATATCTTTCCAGCTTTCAGTAGCTAAAAGATGTATCATAGGTAACGATAAGATTAGTTCAATACCATCGGTTAAATCAGAACTCTCTTCCTGAATAACTGCTAAGGAAGAGCGACGATCAACAGATTCGTCGATAGTTTCAAAGACAGGTTTCAGATGTGCAGGACGTTTTTGAAATTGCTGTAACATATTAATATGAAAAGTTTTTTCCTTCCCATTAATAGATAAAATATAGTCAACATCTGACAATCTATCAATGATTGTATAAGGTCCTTTCCATGACACCAGTAATTTGTTGTCTTTGTTTGGTAATAATACATAGGCCTCATCACTCGGCCATAATTGGCGCAGTTTTCTGTTTTGATTGACAACCAATCGAGCCTTTAATTTCGCTTTTTCTGACGCCTCCACTGCTATTTGGCATGCGTCAATAATCTTCTGACTTAAATTGACAACATATTGGTAAGAAGTTTGAACATCCTCATCCATGTTAGCTCCAACCAATAATTATTTTAAAATGGACATATCTGAATTATAGAACAAATTAACAAAATGTAGCTCTATCACACTTATAACAAGACAATGACAAGTTTACAACATGTATGACATCTAATAAATAAAGGATAGCAAGGGAATGTCAACATTAGTACAAACAATAATGGAGAAAAACTGAATACAATTTTACAATAAACTTGACAACAATAACAAAATTTTACAATCAACAGTACTTATACAGCTAATAAAAAATGGCAATGATAATCTCAATAGCAGCAGATAACGCACAGCTTTGTAATGCCGGCCCCGCTATTTGAGACAATCACAAACCAAACCCTACAGAACGCTCATGAATTCATCGACTATCCAAAGCGGTATTGACGAATTCATAAGTCCCTCCTTCCCGGCTTGGCCCCCACTGATACAACTGGATACGAGGGTTGATATATTATGATTGAGACTATTGGGTTCTTCTGCTAATATATGATTCTTAACTTTCCAAGTGTCGATAGGGGTATGCCCTTCAGTCCTCGAACACAGCTGTATTCTTCAACATCAATGACTCAGTAACTTCCAGCTTGGACGATTCAAATATGAACTTATTGTACATGACATAGCTCCACCACAGATATAAGTAATCTGCATAATATGTTATAGTATCAACTCGACAGTCTCTAGCGTCGCAGTACAGTCTGCTAATGAAACGATGTCCTCGACATTTTCATGCAGATATATTTAAAGTTCTCAACTCACGTGCATAATATTTAGAATTCCCTTCTTGCAATAATCTAACATCGACCCACGGAGGTGTATGGGTAATGTAGAGGTCGAACACTTCAGGAATCTGTAGAAAGTAAAACATATAGGAGCTCGGCACACATGCGTCCGTCCACCTTGAAATACACACAGAAAAAGGCCTAGAAAGATCTTTCACTTCTGCTAACCCTAGACCGTAGACTTTTGCTACTACGCCCCAAAAATCAATGACGTACTTCCTGCAACCAATAGTCACCGATCCTAACAAATATGACTGCCTGTCGAACAGATTTGATATCGACAGACATGTTATGAATTTTACTCATAACAACGGGCATGTACGACATGCTTGAGCGTGCAGTAGTCCTATTCTGTCATTGTCTCATTAGAAACCCTCGGTAGCTATACAAGGCGTTTCTTATATACGACGATGTTGACAAGTGTAAGACACAAATTTGTCCAGGGTCATGATGCACTGGGTCAGTGTGCAGAGGCAATAACAGATTATTAGAAATGCTGCAAGCTTTCATTTCATAAAGTTCTTCTTAAGAGATTTGTAATATGTCACAAATTATTTTATATAATTGTTATATTCTCACAGGTACTGGGAGTGAACAATAAGGGGGTTATATTGTCGAACGGTAACAACTGGAAGGAGCAGAGATCTGTGGCTATGTCGATTCTCAGGTCCTTCGGAATGGGAAAGAATCTGCTGGCAGAAAATGTACAAGATGAAGTGAACTGCTATTTGAACTACCTAGCGAGTCTTAAAGGAGCCCCCACAAATATCCGTCTTATGACAAACATTGGAATAGCCAACACTATTTGCTCAACTTTGATTGGCCACCGTTTTGAATATAATGACAAGGATTTTCAAATTTTAGTACACAAACTTGACTCTTTTCTTGCAAACCAACAAAATGTCAGTTTAATGAACTTCTTCTTTTGGCTCAGATATCTTCCAGGAGATTTATTTATGGCGAAAGCAATAGCCTCAGATACAAAGGCAATTATGGATTTGCTTGCCAGATTTATTGAAGAGAAAAGACGACTCGTGGACGATTACAAAGCATACAACTTTATTGATGCGTATGACATTGAAAGAAACAAGAAAATCCAAGCCGGCACATCTACCTCACTGGATGACCAAAACTTAAAAAAAGTCATGTTTGACCTGTTTATCGCTGGAATTGAGACAACAAGTTCAACCATCTACTGGTGCATTCTATACATGATCAACTTCCCGAAGATACAAGAGCAGGTATATAGCGAGATCAAAGATAAGGTGGGAACAGGTCGAGCCCCTACCATACAGGACAAATCACAGTTGACGTATCTAAATGCTTTCCTTATGGAAATGCAACGCCTTACCAGTATTGTCCCTCTTTCGGTGACCCACATGTGTTCTAAAGAGGTATCTCTAAGAGGTTATTCCCTGCCCAAAGGGACCTACATAATTCCAAACCTGGACTCTGTCCTACATGACAAGACATTTTGGGGAGAAGACGTCATGAGTTTTAGACCCGAGCGATTTATTGACGACAACGGCAAGTTGAAGAACCCTGAACAGTTTATTCCATTCGGTATCGGACCACGTGTATGTCTGGGTGAGGCTATTGCTAAGATGGAACTGTTCTTGTTTCTGGCTTCCATGATACAGAGATTTCAATTCCTTCCACTATCTCCGAGTTCTGTCCCGGAACTAAAACCAAATTATGGCTTCGTAGTTTCCCCGATTCCGTACGAGGTGCGAGTGGTGGAGAGAAAGTAGTTCATCGGATCGCGCGTCAAGGACCATCCAAATCTGTAATCAAGATTTTCTCTTTCTGGAGAAGTGAACGAGGGGATTAGTTACATGACAACGTTAAATAATTAATCTTCGTCCTGAGAAAAAACAAAATTTGTAGGCATGAAAGATGATACTAAATGTGAAACGTATACTACATTTAATTATATTTATCTACGCTTTCGACATTTATTTCAGTACTGCAAACAATTTTTATAAAAATAACTACTTTAACCTGGAGGAACATCTACCTGTATGGTTACCTTTAGCATGACATAAAAATGTACCTGTATGGTTACCTTTAGCATGACATAAAAATCTACCTGTATGGTTACCTGTACGGTTACCTGTATGGTTACCTTTAGCATGACATAAAAATGTCGCCATCTGAAGTCACCTTTCAGCTCCCAAAGAAGCACAGGCCTTTAACAAACTTAAGCCACGTCTGCCTGTCCCGTGCCATACGACCTAATTCTTTGACCGCAGCTCCTTTCTCCATGTGTCATCCCTCCACCTCTCTCTCCTGGGGAATTCCAAAACAAAGATCACCTGGCGACTGTACCGACAGCTTCCTCAACATGATTCTGAATTATTGCTGTCAATAAAATATAGACACAAACCGATTCTGTCTAATGACTTCTATTTACAGCACAATTCCCTTCTTATCCGTGCTATTATCTATGGCACTGTACAGTTTGTTTGTGACTCAAAAAAAAAGGAAATTACGTCGCCTCCATCCCACTTCTCCGTCACTATCGTACATTCTGGCTTCTACCTAGAAGTCAAGCTATTATCATTATTTCTGTTCTTCAGGACAATTTTCAGCAGAACTGCCAGTCGTTATGATAGGAACAGGCCAAGACATATGATAACCCTGTGACGTACTCAGTCGCGTCAAACAAGGCTGCGTCCTGGCTCTGACCCTTTTCGAGTACTTCTGTACTTCGCTCTTGAGACATGTATTTGGGATACAACCGAAAGAATATGCTTTCATACTAGGTCAGATGGCCGACTGATTAACCTTGCAAGGCTGAAGGCAAACACTCAAATAAGAAGAGTCACTAAACGAGACTAGTTGTTCGGATAACGCTGCAATAGTCACTCGATGTCACCAGGAATTCCAGAGCTTTATGGGTTTAGACAACAAGTCTATAGAAAACAAATGTGCTTGGTCAGGATGCGGATATTGCATCCGTTATGACTGTTGATAACTATGGACTGACACCAGTGCATCATGTCACATACCTGTGGTTTACCATCAATGACAAACGCTCTCTGGTCACATAAATTGGCAGTCACCTTGGCAAATGCTGGAGCCAACTTGTGTGTGGGGAAACTCCAAACTCACAATGAAGGCCAAAGCTGTGGTATATAATGCACGCTACTATATGTCAGCAAGACATGGACAACCTATGCTAAACAAGAAAGGAGGCTCAATACTTTCCATCTATTGTCTACGCAATATCCTTGGTATTTCGTCGAAGGACAAAGTGACAAATGTCGAGCTGCTGTCACGTGTTGGCCTTCGAAGTATGTATACACTGCTTAGACAGTGCAGACCACACTGGCATGGTGTTAAGGCCCATTCTGGCCATCCTAAATGTTAAGGTCAAGTTTTCCATAAGTGTAACAGTCCAACTTCATAGTGTTAGTGTCCTGTGTAGTGTTGGAAGCCACCATGAAAGGTTACAGCGCAGTGTAGGTGTGAGTAAGGGGTCAGGTCAACCCAGGCAGTACAGTACAGGTGAATGTAGGTCACTAGGCGTTGAGGCACTGACAGGGTGCAATGAAGACTCTCTTAAGGTACATGCTCTCAGATGTGTAGTAATGATCGTAGCAATATGTGGTTAACAGTATGTGTGGGTGAGTAGACCTCAGGATAAGGTGTAGTACGCGAATGTGTATAGGTTCTGGACATTGGCACAATACCCACTCAACCACATGTAGAAAGTCAGAGAAGGTTGGTAACAGCAGCTGACTTTTACAATGTTTTAATGCAATACGATATGAGAGACGCCGACATCAGGACATAGTCATTTGACAATACTCAGGAACATTGTAGACATGACGATAGTACAATACAGTAACAGCATCAACAGTTCATCAATCAGTAAGCTGGGCATATATATGATTGCTGACTACAATCTAACTCCATTCCAAAAGCCACAGCATAAATACCCCGCATGACCAGCGGGTTTGATATATGAGTATAAACAACTCTCTTCTGAAACAAGTACATCAGTTACATTGCCTAGCATGCAGTAGGCCGCAAGATGGCAGGCCTCTAGGTCCAATGGCCTCTGTGGTATTTCTTAGCAAACAAGGTGGTTCAGACCCTGTCCAATATGATACCGCTGAAATAGCGGGATGCATCAAATATAATGTTCTCTGGGCATACACAGGCCCTAACCAAATAATGTCAGCATAGTTCAAGAGCTCAACTCTCGTATACTTGCTAGACTCTTTCCCGCCCAGGGGAAAAGTCGCTGAGCTGGTAAATAAATGTGATACGTGATTCTGATAGTCAAGGAAAATAAATCGAAGGATAATTTACCTTATCAGTCCCTCAGAATAACACTAATAACACACTCGTCTCCTAGACGCTTAGAAATATATCGTGGGGAAGACAACTTCAGACTTCTAAGTTCACCCACAGAGGGCTTTCGTTCCCCAGGCTTAAAGCCATAACAAAGACGTCGAAAGCACGTCTTGACACTCTGAAAATTCACAGCTCGACTCCCAGATCGGAAGTCTTTCTTAACCGCCACAAAAGCTTACGCATGCGTCGTAGACGCCAGACCTCCCGAGCTAAACTCAGGTGGGCAATGTTTGAACACATACCGGGAAACGACTGACCATTCAAGCCTTATATGGTCATGAAATAAGACATCAGCTCTAGTTGCAAATATTCCTAGTAAAGCTAACTAATCAAGCCATATATGGACATGCAACCAGACCTCGGTTCTAATATTAGAACGGAGGTACAAACAAGTGGGCAAACAACTACTGTAAAATTCAACCCCCAGTAAATCATGAGTAATACCCCTTAGATCAGGAATAAAAAAATAATGTCTCCCTGGTAAACAGGTACATTTAAAAGATTATACACACAGCGAAAACTGACCGCAACACATGGTCATATATACCGCGAGGAAGATGGTCGCATCTCTAAAGATATTTTCTGCGGACATCTGGCAGATAGCAAACGAACAGCCGGACGACCGCTGCAGAGGTTCAAGGGTGTGTGCAGCATAGACCTGAAGGCGCTGGACATACATCCAGTAACCTTGGAGGATGAATCTGCCAAGCGAACAAAGTGGCAATTCTCCCTACGGTGCTATCTCGGGTTGAGCGAAAAGAAACTCTCACAACAAGCAGACGAGACAAGAGCACGCAGAAAAGACCACCTGGAATAAAAGAAACAGATGAGGGCTATCATTTCAATGCCGTATTTCCATTGTCAGTTATGACTGAATGGGACTACTAGACTGTCAGCCCTCGATAAAGGTCTAAATTGTCTACTTCTTCGTTCTCGTTTTGATAAATATGATCAGCGTCGACTAGCCACAATCAGATTGGACTCCGGTTTCATGCGCCTCTCGTGCCCTTCATTTGTACACAATCATCCCTCGATTTTTGCGAATTTGATGGGTGCATTTCGCTTACATTCAACCAAATTCTCGTGGCTACTCGTTAATTTGAGAAAATGTTGCTTATATGGGATTCTGTTAGGTGGAGAGTAAAAAGACTGGGCTCTCCCGCACTTGCAGCTTTTCCACCACAGTGTGCCTGCAACAACAAATGCAAAGATGATGTTCATATGATACTGTACACATGGTGGAACGTGTTGTGACAACTGGTAAATTGAAGGAAAGGAAGAGAAAGACAAGTGACAAGATTCTAGATACAACACCATAGTAAAATAAGATGTAATCAATAACAGATTTAACGGAGAACACCAGGCATTGAATAATTAAGACGAGATATGATCGTCTACTCTGGTCGATGTCTAGCTCCACACGATGACCATTACTGTTATGTTCTGAATGTTTTGTGCATAACTACAACGTAGAGCTGATGAAGAGAACGATAAAAGACTCATTGGAAACAGAGAGAAGACGGCGCTGGCGATGGAAAGAGTCAATACTGAGGAAACCTTCTTCTAGCTTTACAAATCATTCCTTATTTTAGTATCCCCGGGGTAAGAGAAGCACACAGAGAGAGAGAGAGAGAGAGAGAGAGAGAGAGACCGGAATATAAATGGAGAAGAGAACTGGAGACATAAATAAAGGGGATGGCAGTGACATGGAAAGACTTTAAGCAGATGACACCGAGCACGTGACTTGGCATTGGTTGGTTGAAGATCTATGCTTCTTGGGGAGCTTAAAAAGTAAGGATAATTATGATATAGACCACATTTAGATATTGTCGGGAGAGGTTTGAGATGTTATAAAGAATAAGATATTCTGGACTTAAAGGTGTATCAGATGATACCAGGATAGTGCCAGATAAGAGTCTGGTCTTTTCAGTAATACCCCCTTCTCTGAAGAGAGTAAGGGTGTATAGACACAAAGGTAGGGTCAAGCTATGTAAGTTCCCAGAAAAGATGGTGATGTAGTACTTTGAGTCCCTAACTGCTATCTCTCCTGATCCGTCTCTGTGATTATGGTATTAAATATGTTTCTGACTCTGCTAGGGGTAATTTATATAACTATATTCACCAACAAGAACTATAATTCAACTTAAAGAACCTAAGAAAGTCTTCTGGTGAATATTTGCAATTTAATTAAACAGTTTCTCTTTTCTGTTTGAAAAGTGTTAAACTCAAATATTTTACATTAAATAAATAATAATAGTTAACAAATGTTTTTCTCTTGGGTCAAAATGTCTATCTTCTTGTAGACAACTTTCGCTTGCTTGATCATTCAGTTGTAGACTTGTTTATTTTTATTACTATAAGTTTATAGAAACACTATACTAGTTTGGTCATCACAAACTGGATGAAGTTATGTCTTTATTGAGTCTGGATAAGCTGCTCAGTTGCCTTAAGCAACTTATCTTGGTCACTGCAGATGGCTCCCTTATATGCTGGATATAAAAGTCAGATGAACTCGTTCCAGTAGATACAAACGTGATGACGGGCGTGCTATCATCAACTGGCACTGCATACGTTGCAACTTTTGTAAGAGCAGCCTCTTTTGATTTGGAGACTTTTGGTAAAGTATTAAACCTGCAATGAATTCAAACGCAATCCCTGTAATTTTCTATCCATATCCCTCTTATGACACAGATGGGGACGATAGATAGTTTCAGATAAGCGTGCCAGCAGATGCAAAAGAAAATAATATAGTATCAACAATCATTTTAATTCCAAGTGATCACAATTTACTTCTACCTTCTTAATTATAAGTATTTTCCCATGATTCGCCTCCATACAATAATTTGGTTGTGAGTAAAACTATTAAATAATATGTCAAACGATACTGTGAATCAATCCCTTTCATCCTTCTTTATGTTTCTGGTAAGTGTCTCATTCTATTCAAGAAATACTTCTTTAAATACCTTTCAGACACAATTAGCCATCTTTCTCCATATACTAAGTATTTCCGAAGGCGGGCTTTGCCTCTAGATGTACAAATGAGCCTGTAAGTTTCATCAGAAGACACATTCCAATCCCAACACATCTTATACACGTCGTATCGCACCGTTGGATTAATCAATATAATTACACACAATTATATACCTTTATATATAAATGGATTCGTTCTTACTCTCAGGTACACACACAGACTAGTCCTCAATGGTTGAATAAGGTCTGCTACCAAGTGCAGAAGGCAAACGCTGGCATTAATATATGCTCTGCTTTCCCCGCTCTCTGTGTTTCTCAAATCGTGACTGACCGAAGTTTGTTAGGCAAGTCTATTGATAGTCCGACCTCGGACGTAAGAGGTGGAACTATCCTAAGAATGCAATAATTATCCTAAAATGTGGGTACCGTTTGGCCTTTTGTACAATGTAGGAAAACTACTTTTTTAATTATCTTCGTTATTCCTGATGCGATTTTAGTCAATTAAAGTTTACCTTATACTTCGAATTAGGCTTTACATATCTATCTAATAATCTTTTTGGTTACTACTTGCATTTTCTGTTATGCATAGTTTAAACAGCTAAACTTAGGCCAACCTGAAGCTTCGAATGCATGTAACCTAAGATTTCTCTCGTATTATAATATTATTAGCAAAACTATTACTACTTACGGGTAGAGTAACATCCCTAATACTGTTTTGATAACCTCTGCCAAGTGGTACTTCTTCCATACTTCTGTAGTAAAATCCCGAAGTTAATCATGTTACACAAATAGGGTCTGGCCATCTTTATTGTCCCAGCAGTTGTAAACACGAACCAAAAAAGCGTTTTCATTGGTCAGTGTATCATATCTTTTTCCCAATGTATGGTGCACGGTAAGGTCAGAATTATTAGAATTCGTGATGTGAAACAGACGTCATTCCACGACAGATATGATATAGACCACATTTAGATATAATATAGACCACATTTAGATATGATATAGATCACATTTAGATATGATATAGACCACATTTAGATATGATATAGACCACATTTAGATATGATATAGACCACATTTGTTGAAATATTCTTATTTATGTTGGTCCTTGTCACGAACAGTTACAGAGTGAGTT
Organism: Oreohelix idahoensis; assembly: GCA_024509875.1. Classification (NCBI taxonomy): domain Eukaryota; kingdom Metazoa; phylum Mollusca; class Gastropoda; order Stylommatophora; family Oreohelicidae; genus Oreohelix; species Oreohelix idahoensis. The sequence continues at coordinate 334,322 of JAMPIV010009805.1, forward strand.
ATTTTTATGAATCTCACAAGATGGTTACATGAGTTGTTATGAACTGTTCGTGGATGATCAAGTGGGGATATGTGAGAGTGTGAGTAAATGTCAAAACATGAGGAGTGTGTTGAGACTGGTAGGAGAAAGACAGTTGAACGAGGGACGTTGCCGAGTGAAGCAGAAAGTGAGATAGCGAGATTATGTTGTTGTTGAGTCATCAGTGTTATTGATGGTAGCAGTTGTGCTATGATTAATAGTCTGCCATTTTGTTTTTTCATTGGTGAGACTACTATGTTGATATTAGAAATAATGTGTTTTATGATACAGTAATCCTTGGCTGATGGAATAGTTGATCTACAAGTATGCTGTTATTGTATTTTAGCATTGCAGCCACAGTAAATGTTGTCATTTGTTTTAAATGGGATGTATAGTACCATGATATAACATATCATGCCTAGCATGTTATCAGAATGTCATTAATTGCATTTGTCTTAGAGAAATTGTTGTTGTTGTTTTTGAAATATTTGGTTATTGGACCTGTGACGTATAATGGAAATAGTGATACAGTAATCTGACAGCCTTTGCTTTCCCATTTAGTGTCTACCATTGGCTAAGCCAAACCACGCAATTTTCTGTTTGTATGACTCACCTGTGAATCCACACCCTCTTTCTGGGAACATAACAACAGAGTTGTTTACCAACTTTTCGCAACATGCCAGTCTTAACAAGGGAGCGAATCACGTTTGTTTACCTGAGTTTCTCACGCAAGCTGATTTGCCAATTATCGGTGATTAGACAGACGTGCCTAAAAGTAACGCACTGTTTGAAGAAATACAGGGGCGATAATATTTTCCCGACCACCTTTGATGTTCGCACGTTTCAGGGGGAGGTAATGTGTGATCTGTGCAAGGGGACGTAATCTAAGAGAGGCCCGCGCACGGCAAAATCATCTGATGTCGGTCAGCATCGCTGAGTAGAATGAACGAAGAAACCTTTGATCCGGGAAACGCAGTTCCTGATTTCTCTACTATACAGAAGGTGTGAATTGTAACGTCTTTTGGTGATCATAACACGATGATCTGTATATATACCGCGCTCTCTCAAATTCAGTTATTAGAGTCGCTCAGAATTCTTGGATAATCTAAGCACGCCAGTCTAGAACCATTCTTTGCTAAATGTGTTAAATTGTCTCGGTGGGATTTCATTTTCTGACTTGTGGTAATAGAAATTGTGATTAAGTGTTAAAATGTGTTAAGTTCACCATTTTAATTCACTGTAATTCCTTAGCGCTTAAAACTAGTGAAATAACATAATGCGTAGATATTTTCTTGCCAGTCGTTCAGTGTAATGTAATTTCAAACACTCCGCTTTCTTTCAACAAGAAGATACGGCTTAGCTGGCTGAGATTATTACGCGTGACGGATGCGTGACAGAATAGAATTCGCATTATATTTCATTGTGTGAAATTATATAAGTGACTAGTGTTAATGTCATGTAACAAAACAACAGACGCTGACAAATAGCTAGTAGTGACAGGCGATTTTTGTTAAAATACGCGTATGGATAAGATAAATAATAATTGACGTTGTGCGCTGTTCATTTTCTCGCGGGCAATAACGGGGGAGGGCACATACCCTTTTTCCCGACATGCCATAGCGGAAAACTTACAGGTGGATAGGATAGTAGCAGTTTTTTTTCATAAATGTTCTTTTCTTCCCAATATAGCACCTAATCAAAACCAGCAGCCAGTGGTTCTTACCAGTACCATTATTACTATTTTGGGTCTTCGATTTTTGGACTAGTTCGGTCATCTTTCTTCATTCAGTGAAGGATTAAATGGTGTCTTCTTCGTGGCTACAAGTCCCAAGTTCCCCTGTGAACCGGTCGGCCCAAGAGACCATTAAACGTTAAGATTAAAATCGAAACTGGACTGTACCTTACCCATAATTATTTATTCAATTTTTCCAGCCCACTGGGCATACGAAAGAACATATATCCCTGACCTTTGACAGCAGTAGCAACGGAGTGATCAAGAAAACTACGCTGTTTCAAAATCGGCACTCACCATTGAGCCAGCCGATAGGATTTAGCATTATCATCAGAATTTTACATATTGTAACATTTGTCTTAGCAACCAGATGCTTAGCAATACGGGAATTACTTTTCTCCTTTTGCAACTGTGAACGTCAAGAGCACGTCTTGCTTCAGTAACCGTTCGCGGTGACATTTGTTTCATCCAGGGAAAATTAAACCACCAAATTTGGCGTCCACCTTGTAATTATTATTCGATATATAGGCTGGACTGGGGCCATCTTTGGGCAACCCACCTGACAGTATAGGTTCAGGAACTATTGTAATTTTTTCCAAGGGATACCAACACCAAGAGTGGGTAAGCGAGATTGTTTCTGGCCACATATGAGAGTGAGAGAGAGAGAGAGAGAGAGAGAGAGAGGGGGGGGGGGGGGGGGGGGTGGAAATTTTCCTTTTGTTACAATAATTGCACTAACTTTCTTTTTTTATTTCGCTAAACTTGTGAACTTTACTGAGTAGTAATTTAGTGGGGACTTTGTTCTTCATATTCTATTCTACACCCTAGTGCTTATCTTTGACCTGTGGGTTATCATCTTCTTTTGGGATCCTTCCTCAACAAGGGGAGGGTACTTATTCCGTTATTTTGATATATCTGTAAACACGATTTTATTGAATTCTCTATATGTTTTGATGTTGTAGTTTAATGATAATAAACAACAAAAAGAACTAAACGTTGTGTGTTGGTCAGACCCATACCCAATTACCCATAGTTTTTTTCACGTTTTGTATGTCTTGTTGTCACATAATTGTGTGTGTGGGTGTGTTTAGTGTAACTTATATTTCATATAGGGAGAGAAAGGTTGTCTTATACTAAAACATAGTCGTATAGATAGGCTGGACTAGAGAAACTACTCATTCCAAAGACAGATCTTCCTCTTACACTATTCACTTGTGAAATCTATCTCTTACCCTTTATTCTCACATATTTACCACTATCACCTCTGCTCAGACGGGACCATAAGTATCTTCTAACCTATCTAAAATTTACGACAGGACCTCGCCGAGGACACAGTCTGGTAATGTGGTTGAATCCACATTCTCGTAGTCTGGGTGCCACTTGTTTGTTCTTGTGATTTGAGATCACAACGCGGCCTATGCATTTGATAGACTCGAAGGACAATGCCGAGTGAGTTATTGGTAGAAAAAGAGTGAGAAATGTCCTGCTCTGTTGTTTCGGGCCCAGAGATGGTTGAGGCGTGGGGGGAAAGCTCTCTGTGATGCGCCAGGCATTATAGTATCTACAAGGATCAAGGTCCTGGGTAATCAACCAGCGGCCGGAACGGTGTTCTGTCGGTAGTGCTTTGAGAGTTCCGCACTACATAGACTGTGGGAGGGGCTTGTCGAAGATGTCCAATTGTGCCATTATATCCTAGAGTATATATTTATATATATATATGTATGAATATATATAATTTTTTATTTATTTTGATTATTGAAATCAGTATGTTGTTATTTTTGTGTGTGTACTGCTGCAGTGCTAATGTACGTGGCAGATATTTACTAATGTTGCACGGACTATACTGGCCCACCCTTTGGAAAAAAATTGTGATTTTTTTCTTGCTTGAGGGGAGGGTAGTGTCATGAACCGTTAAAGAGTGAGTTATTTTTGTGAATCTCACAAGATTGTTACATGAGTTGTTGTGAACTGTTCATGGATGATCAAGTGGGGATATGTGAGAGTGTGAGTAAATGTCAAAATATGAGGAGTGTGTTAAGACTTGTAGGAGAATGGCAGTTGAATGAGGGACGTTGCCGAGTGAAGCAGAAAGTGAGATAGCGAGATTATGTTGTTGTTGAGACATCAGTGTTATTGATGATAGCATTTGTGCTAGAGCAAATTCTCTAGCGTATTATTTGTATCATATGCATCACACTATCAGTGTATTATTGTAAAACTGTTAGTGAAGTATTAAATGTTTGGAGATTGACTCGGCAGTTATGAAGTTTCATTATTACAACGTGAGTTGGAGTCCCTGTGTTACTTTGATGTTAACTGCTTGACAATGAATCTGACACGGAAGGCATTCAGATGACTATGTTTGTGCATGTATAGGCATATAAATACTTCATGCTCTAGTTCAATGGGAACTAGCTCTTGTCAGTACTGGTTATAAATATGTCAATGTCGCCATTATTGTGCAACTGTTCCTAACAGACAAAGAAGTTACGACATCAATGACAAAATGTTTCTGGGTTGTAAATATTAAATATGATATCCTATAGCTTCAGCTGTTGTCATTATTATTATCGTCATTATCTTGCTACACTCCTCATGGGCCATGGAGTCACCATGGAGTCACAATGGAGTCACCATGGAGTAACCATGGAGTCACCATGGAGTCACCATTGCAGGGCGAGATGCCCTTATGGAAACAGACTTCACAGCAAACTCTCTTACAGCAGTGGTTTATAAAACAATATGTTTTGCACAATGAGATTACCAGTCACATGGACCAACCATCAGATTTGTTGCCTTTAACGACAAGACTGAAGGAAGATTTAAACTTTTCTTTCATTGCTTCCTGAAAGCTCCCCCTCCCCCCTCCCCCCGAGAAACGACACAGGGCCACGTATATCTTCACAATTATCATCTTCCATTATTCTCCTTACAGAGCTTCGAGCCATTTCTACAGACGACCCCCCCCCCCCTTTCCCTGCATGAAGATTGCACCACCACACATACGCTCTTGTAGCGGAAGTTTCTGTAGCACTTAGTCTTAGATGATCAGGTTGCCAGCCCCACCCCACAACCCCTCATTATTAATGACCTTACACAAAGTGCCTTAGGGTGCAGTCATGCTATTTCTTCTTTAGAGACCCCAGGAAACTGTGGGCTACTCATTTTATGCATTACCTACATTCCCATTAATAAATAATAGATTTATATTCGAAGGACTGTTTAAAAAGAGGAACATTTGTTACATTTACAGACCGAAAAATATGACATGTCTTTGAAACCCATATAACCACATAATTTCGCATTTATCAGTTTGAGTACGCCTCGCTGATTTTTGTTTTCTTCACATAGCGTGCTTTGTCACTTCCTGGGGTGGCACACGTCATTTAACTTGGATTGAATGTTTGTCTGCCACATAGAGCATACGTCCACATATAGACGAGCCCCACAATATTGGACTTCAAAAATATGATATATATGTGTGTGTGTGTGTGTAAGTGTGTGTGTACATAATTTTCATTTCCGCTCCTTACGGAGCAAATGGCCACAACAACAGCTGTCCCCTGTGCAGGAAGACTGTACCAAGTCGCTACACACTTTTACAGAGGTTGTTTATGTGGTAATTAGTTTTAAATGTTGAGGTTACCAACGATATGTAAAACCTCACATTGTTCAACATGCCTTTTTATACAACAGTCATATTGTTTGCCTCTTGAGCTATATAATAACTTTGCATGCGCATTATGTTCTGCACTAATAGAATAAAGATGTATAGACAAATGTGTATTAGCTTTTATTTTACCTGTGACACGTAATAAAAATTACCTGCAAGAATGTGCTTCGGAACAAATTTGTCAAATAAATAGTTATTTTATTTCAACTTCTAAAGCTTTTGTCATTTGCTTGTTTGTTTGTTTATATAATAATAAATTTAAACAATAAAAGTAAGATGGTCGGAAAAGATTGAGAAATAACGGCTAGCGGTGGAGAAGTGTAACAAATTATTAGCACAGATTGTCTGGAATTGTTGATTGTGATATCTCTTTAAATAACTCATACATTTTGTCGGTTGTCTCCCTTTTTGAACGCAAGAATAAATAATTTTAATTGGGAGTTTATTGGACTTGAGTTGTTCTCATGAGATTCACCGCAACGCATTTGTGTCAACATTTGACGTCACGCAATAATTGCCATTTTCAACCCCCTCTCTCTCACTGCGTGACGTCATATGTAGACGACCCCCTTATCCAGTTACGTGGAGATTAAACCTACTTGTTTTCTGGAGACGGTTTAATTCTAATTAAAAAAAAAAAAAAAAAAATACTGCGTTAGCAAGATAATTTCTACACACATTTTGAAATGTAAAAAAGAAAACAAAACTCAATAAGTAAGGCAAATATTCAAAAATTCTCAGTCTTAAAAACATTTCACAGAGCTGCCAAACTACAGCAACAATTCTCTGTAGACCAGCTGCAGGCAACCCTGGAGTTGTGGATTGGGGGGAGGTGTCGACCTTAGAACCACTGGGTTCTCTAAAGAATTGGGCGTGCAGGCCCGTCTAACATTCTGCCCTTTCACTCTCATTTATCTTGCAAGAGAGAAAACGTGCGTGGCATATGCTAAAGACAAAGAGACCCTTACTTACTTACTTAGTCGTTCCCCTTCTACCGTGAGGTGTAGAGGTTTGGAAGAGAGAGCGCCAGACTATTCTATCAGCTGTCTTCTTCCTGGCCTGGTTCCATTCTAGTCCTCGGTCCTTCAAAGATTGTCTAATGTTGTCCTCCCAGCGGACTCTGGGTCGTCCTGGAGGTCTGGATCCCTGGCTCTTTGTTTCCCATGCTTGTCGTGGTAGCCGATCTTCTCCCATTCTGCAGACATGGCCAAACCATCTTAGTTGGGACTGTTCTATTTGGGTCTGCAGCGGATGGGATTTTAGGCCTTGACGGATCGTCTGGTTGCGGACCATGTCTCTTCTTGTTACTTCAACCACTTTCCTCAGATACCTCATTTCTGAGGTTTGGATCTGGCTTTTGTGGGTTGTAGTCATTGCCCACGACTCGCATCCATATGTCAAGACTGGGACATAGGTGGAGCGGTATACAGCCATCTTCGTTTTCTTACCAACCTCTTTCTTGCTGAGGAATCCACGATTTATGGCCTGAAAAAGTCTCCCAGCTGCTGCTTTCCGAGTGGCCAACTCTTCTTTGATGCCTCCCTTTCGGTCTATAATAGCTCCGAGATATTTAAAGTGGTCGACCTGCTCCAGGACCTGTTCTCCCAACTTAATCTGTTTTCTTTCTTCTCGTGATATCACCATGGATTTTGTTTTAGAGCTGCTTATGACCATCCCTCTCTTCTCCAGCTCTTCCTTCCAGACTTGCAGGTTGGATTGGAGATGTGCCTCTGATTTAGCAATCAGGGCAACATCATCAGCAAATGCCAGCTCCGAAATATAGACCTGTCTCATCTTCCAGTACCCCACTGAATACTTTCTTGTTCTCTCCTTACATGCCTTGATGACATCGTCCATAAGGAGTATGAAGAGGTAAGGTGATAGGATATCACCTTGTCTTACACCAGTGGTGGTCCTGAACTCTTCTGACTTATGGTTTGCTGTCCTCACATAATTTCTGCAAGACTTGTAGAAGCTCTGTATAGCATGAATCAGAGGTGCTGGAATATTCTTCCTTGCCAAACAGTCCCAAAGTTTGCTCCAGGGGACCCTGTCAAACGCCTTTTCCAGATCTATGAAACAAAGATGGATCTCACTCTTATACTTAAGGGCCTTTTCACTCAGCTGTCTGAGTGTGAAGATTAGGTCTTGAGTACTTCGGTTTGCTCGGAATCCGCACTGGACCTCATCCAATTGTGGCTCAGCTAGGCGTCGGAGTCTCTGCTCTAGGATTCTAGAGTAGATTTTACCAGGGACACTGAGAAGGGATATGCCTCTATGGTTTCCACATTGTCGATTGTCACCCTTTTTGAAAATTGGTGTTATGATGGCAATCTCCCAATCCTTTGGTATGGTCTTGTTGCACCATGCTGCCTGTAGGACCTTTAAGAGTAATAGGTCGCCTGATGCTCCCATGTACTTAACCATTTCTGGTGTTATACCATCATGCCCTGCTGCTTTGCCCATCTTGATTTTCTCTAGTGCTGCCCTCAGTTCTTCCATCTTTATGTCATCTTCACCATCATTGGTTTCCTCTTCTGTGTCAGTGGTTATCATTTCTGATGCTTCATCATGCTCACCATCCAGGAGTTCTGAGAAATATTCTTTCCATCTTTCCATTACTTCCTTCGGGGCAGTAAGCAATTTGCCTTGCTTGTCCTTTATAAATTTGAGAGGGCATTGTTTTTCTTTCCTCATGTTCTTTAGGGTCTTATAGAACAATTTCTGGTTTTCTTGTGCATCTTTTTCTAGCTTTTCTCCAAATTCTTCCCAGGACTTCTGTTTTGCTGCTAGCACTTTGTTCTTTGCTTCTGTTCTGAGTGTCACATATTCTCTATATTTTTCCATTTGTCCTGTTGTGTTTTTAGCTCCTAAGTATTGTTTCCATGCCATTTTCTTCTCTCTTATTTTCTCTTTGACTTCCTCTGTCCACCAAGGTGTCCTCTTTCTCTGGTTCCCAAGTCGGACTTCACCGCATGCTTCTGCAGCAGCTGTCTTTATGATATCCTTGAATTTATTCCAGAGGGTTTCCAAGTCATCAGGTCGTTCTTCTGTGTTGCTCACTGCTGTAGCAATAAGCCCCTGATATCTGGTCTTAATTTCTGGCTCTCTCAGCTTGTAGGTCCTAATGCTCATTTCTCCTGCTCGTTTACTTGGTTTCTTGCGTGATGTTGGGCAGTTCCTAGGCTGAGCAACTCTTTCAGTTGTTCGTTTGATTGTTAGCAGGTAGTGATCACTTCCAATCTCTGGCCCCCTCCAGACTCTTGCATCTCGGACATATCTGAATGAGCTTCTCCGAACAATGGCATAGTCGATCACACAAAGAGACCCACAGACTGCAATATCCATATAACTGCAAAATTCAAACGATACAACTTTTACCGCTACCGTTTTTTTTTTCCAATTCCATCCAGAGCGGGTAGAAAACTCAAACTAAATTATGTTGTTCCGACTGTTAAATAATGTTTTACCGAATGTTAAATAATGTTGTAAGGTAAAGGTAAAGGATCCCGTTACACGCCCATTGAGGCATATTGGGAATATGGTGTTAGGAACATATTTTTTGACCATCGGCACACTAGGGGTGATGTGCTCAGCATCACGCCGGCTGCCTTAACTTTCTCAGAAGTTGTTCTGGTACCCAATTGGGGCTGGGTCGACCCAGGAGCCGTTTGCAGCCTAAAAAAAATCCCACATCTTCTGGGGATCGAACCGTAAACCACTGAGCTAGGAAGCCAGTGCACTAACCACTGTGCCACCGCTGCTCCCAGCGGGAGACGTTAAAAAATGTTGTACCGGATGTTAAATAATGTTGTACCGAACGTTTGCCATTATGGATTTCAACGCATTGTACATCCAGTAGTTTGCCATTGATTTCTGGATGGTTCTGGCCGCTTACCATTACAGTCCATGGTGCGCCCTCAGCCCGATACCAGGCCTTTCCAACTCCTGCCCCAGAAGCCGTTGTCAATGTATTATTGATCATTCGCCCGTTCGGCTAGCAGTTGTGTGTACTCATTAAGGGGGACCTCCCTTTGTCAATTTACTCACGTAGTTCTGCCGGCCAGTCAAAGCCGTTGCCCAAGGGGTGGCTCTGTCGTACACAAGCAGACTCTAGGATCCATATGTGAGCTGAACTGGAGTGGGGAAACCAAATAGGATCCAGGCCCTCCTCAAAAAGAGGAAGTGGCTGCCTCTCAACGTCCTCCAGTCCTACCCCCCAGAAAGGAGAAAGGAGTAAGACAAGGCTGTTCTCTTTCCCCTTACCTGTTTAACATTTATGCCGAGAATATCACGAGAAACGTAAGAGATGACCAAGAACACACAGAGTTTGACCCATTTAACATCGGCGGGTACCAGATCCAGGAAATCAGATATGCTGACGACACAGTCCTCCTATCGACAAACCCAGAAGGACTTGATCAATTAATTCTGTCTACCAAAAACACAGCGAGGCTCAGAATTTATACCTAAACACCAAGAAGACCAAAGTATTGACAACAGACAAAGTAAAGACCAAACCAGAAATTGAAAGTGATAACGAACTGGAAGGTGTTAATGAATTTGAATACTTAGGATCAATCATCAACAGCTCTGGCGACTGTGCAGTAGAAATTAAAAGAAGACTTGCAATTGCCTCATAGAAACTAATACAGATGAAAAACCTATGGTAAGGCACAAGCAAAGACACAAAGTTACAACTGATCAGAGCATGTATATTCCCAGTAGCAACATACGGCTGCGAGACACAGACACTCAATAAAACAGATGCAAAAAAGATTACATCATTCGAAATAAAATGCTACAGAAGGATGTTGAGAATACCCTGAACAGAAAAAAGACCAACAGAGAAGTACTGCACTCACTAAACATACAGGAACATTGGCTTTTAAATACCATCGCAATAAGGAAGCTGAAATTTTTCGTCATATAAAACGACATAATAGTCTGGAAAAAATAGTGATGGAAGGCATGGTCCCTGGAAAAAAGGGGAAGGGGATGACCTAGACGACGGTGGACCCAGGACATCACAGAGAGTCTGAACTTGTCTTTGGCTGATGCAGGTCGACTTGCCCAGAATCGTGATGCGTTCAGAGCAGCTGTAATGGAGACAACGTTCTGGAGAGAATACGTCACATGATGATGATGACCGAACATTAAATAATGTTGTACTGAACGTTAAATAATGTTGTACCGAATGTTAAATAATATTGTACGAATGTTAAATATGTTGTCATCTCATCATCTCAACCCATAACCCGTCATGGGTTAAATAATGTTGTACCGGATGTTAAATACTGCTGTACCGAACGTTAACTTCATTTTAAAGACAACGTTACATCTTATACAGTTCTCAAATAAAGTACGATATTTTAGTGAACTAACTCGTGGAGGTTTCACTAGTATTCTGGGGTTACCGCGATTTTAAATGCCAGGTAAAGAGGACTAGTCCGAAATTTCAATAGTTTAAAAATTCCTCCTTGTTCCCCCTTCGTCGGTTAGAGACCTAACAAATCATTACCTGTAGACAAGTGTAGGCGGCACATTTACATGTAACTTATTTGAAGGGAAGTAATTCTGACTTGAATCAAGGGACGCCATTTATTTTGTTACATGCACACTTTAAGGAGCCGTGGTAGCGCAGTGGTTAGTGCAATATATTCCTAGCTTGGTGATTCATTGTTCGATCCCCAGTTGATGTCGGATTTTGTAGACCGCAAACTGCTACGGGGTCGACCCTGGCTCAACAATAGGGTACCAGAGCAGCTCTGGGAAGGTTAAGGCGGCCGGCGTTATGCTGACCACATCACCCCTAGTGTGCCGATGGTCATGAAAATATGGGCCTAACACCATATTCCCAATATGCTTCAATGGGCGTGTAACAGGATGTTTTTTTTTTCTCTTTTACTTTTGAATTGCGGCGAACTCCGAAGCCTGGTCAATTTGATGATGTAGGAGAGTGTTGAATGAACAATTTATAATGAGGCGACAAAAGATTATCATAGCAACTACGAAATTCGGGAGAAACAAGTTTTAATAGAACACATCAAATCCAGCTGCGTATCAAAGTGATGAACCCAGAGGATGAGAGAAGAATTGCAAAACGCTGCATAAAGGCAGTCTAAAATTTCATCTCTTTATACCAGGGGTCTCCAAAGTGCTTGATAAATCCTAGAGGGTGGATCGTGGGTCGATTAAACTTTTAAGGTCGAACATTAACAATCAAAGGAAATAAAAATTCAATGACGCTTCCGAGTCAAAATAGGCCTTTTCAGATTGTTACTGCCTCATAGATATTTTTAGTATTTTTAAGACTTACAGCAACTGCAAGAAGCGGCAGACAAAAACCTTTCACATGTCGACATTGAGATATACATAAATCACTTTGAAAAATTAAGGGAAGATTTTCAAGCACTTTTCGAGGATCGGGAGAAAATGCACGTGCCTGACTGAATTGTTACACTATTTAATGTAGATAGCAAAAATACAGTCACTGTATCTCACCTATAAGATGACCTCATTGGCGTTTGTGTGGAACTTGAAGCTAAATCGATATTTAAACATAAAAGCCTCAGTAACTATTGAAGCCGGGTACATGCTGCTAAAAATACCTCAAGATTTGTGCAACCGTTGAGTCATTTCTACTTACACTCCCAGTTTCGTTCATGGCCGGGACTAGTGTTAGCCAAGCCAATACAGTTTTATCAAAGCAAAGAAACAGACTGAACCTGGAAGAGCGTGATGATTCATAACTAAATCTCAACAATCTCCAACCAAAGAACAATCCCCTTGTTTTATTTATTTTGTAGTTGTTGCTGCTTGGGGTCAATTAAGGATCATGGATTTCATGTAAGGGTCGGGATTCAAAAATGTTTAGGGACTCCAACTTTAACCGAAAGAGGTGCCTTATATGTTAACGCCAATTTATAGAACGTAAGAAGAGAATAGAAATGGCCAAAGCTACATTCAACAACATGAAACACATTTCATAACCCTCCACTCCCAAAGGAGCATAGGAATTCAACAAACACATGCCAAGTCTTCCTGTAACGTGCCATCATCTCAAGTTCTTTCCACGTTTTCCTCATCATTTTAACCTCTGTTTCCAGCTCTCTTCTCCATGTGAGTAGTAGTATAGGGAGGAAACGGGTAGGATTGTGGTGGAGTGCTGTTGTGGCACGTGACTTTTATATAAGGAAAATGTGGTGGCGCGCTGTGGTGGCGCGTGACTTTTATATAAGGAAAAAGTGGTGGCGCGCTGTGGTGGCGCATGACTTTTATATAAGGAAAAGGTGGTCGCGCACTGTGGTGGCGCGTGACTTTTTATATAAGGAAAATGTGGTGGCGCGGTGTGGGAGGAGGAGAGGTCTTGTTATATAGTAATATTTAAGTTCAATAATGGCGGGTGTGTTGTTGTGTGTTGTTGTTTATACAAAATATTTATGGTACACCAGTTATACGTACATATTACAGACAGGTAGACATATATTACAACAGTTAGACGATATTTAGTTATATAATTAGACATATATTACAACAGGTATATAGACATAGGTAACAAAGATTTTAGTTAAAATATTTTATTTTTCAATTATCATATAGTGGTATTGTATAATTGGCAAATAACATTTACGATCACATATGTACAGTATATTTATATTGGAAGACGGAGGTGTGTTTTCAATTAGCAGTGTTTTGTTACAGTAGTAAAATTATATGATCACAGATTGGTGTAGTTTTTAATGGTATACAACATAGATAACAAAGAGGTTTTTAATAAATATAGCACCGGGTACAGCTGCCGACCAGAACTAGAGGGGAGTCGTCACATTGTCATCGTAAGAAAGGACAGAGCGGCGTGTATTGTGTTGTATTATGAGTGGTATGGTTTTTGGTTGGTGTACATAGTGGCAGAGAGATTTTGGGTAGGGAGTTTATGTATTGTATTGGGTTGTATATACCTGTAGGTATCTGTGTGTGTGTACATAGAGTTTAGATGTTGAGGGGAGATGTGGTGACGTTGTCAGCATGCACCTGTCGTTTGATGTAAAAGTAAGACAGGGAGTTGCGGTGTTGCTCGTACGTGTAGATGGCAGAGTTGTGTGTTCGGAACCCGATATTTTTCCCACCCTGTGCTTGTTATGTGTTGAGGACTTCTAAGAACGTATTTTTGTCGATGGCATTGTGGTGTTTGCTCAATACTTTTGTTGTTGTCTTATCGTAATTACCAAAACAGTGATACGTTTTGCTGCAGAGGGAAATCATCCCACTGCCTTCGTATTCTAATTTAAAAAGGCCCGGTGTCCGTTTGTCGTATAATTTTTGTTCGCGGCATTTTTGACAAACTACATGCGTCTTACCCTCACTAGCTACGAAAACGGATCTATGGTCGGGATATACTTCGGCGGGGAACCACTGGTCATAGGAGCTATAAAACTCCTGTCGCATAGCGGGCTTAACAACGTCCGCTAGGTTGTCTGAACTAAGGGCCAAGTAAAGGCTGTCTGTGTCTGTCTCGCACAACTGAAAGTCTGACCTATCTACAAATTTATCTAGACAGTCGTAATAAAACTCTAACATTCTCAATTTGGCGTACTGATAAACGAAAAAACCTATCTGCGCGGGCAGGTCCCAACTAATTTTCTTTTTAGCCATTTCTACTTCAAAAATGTCGTCAGTCACTAGAGTTTATTTCCTAAAGCGGGGGCAGTTTATTAATTTAGATGTACCCTCTCCCGTCGTGTACGAGACCTCTACATGCTTCGCCTTATTGGTCAACGTTTTACCATAGGCGGCGTTACCCAACAATTTCATGGTTTCGCTGGTAATTGCGCAGGCAGGATCTGTATCACCTTGACGACGCGCGTCCGAAACAGCGTCCCCAAACTGTTTGAAACACGTCGCGGGTGTATATTCAACCACCTGGTAAATACAGGTGACTTCTAAGCCCTTGGCCAGGTACCACCGAAGCAAAGGCGTCGTCAACGGAATCTTTTTGCCAACATAACTCCCGATCAACGTCCTTCTGGGGGTAGTTAGGAGTTTGTGTTTTTCGGTGTATTCGCGCATGAAAGGCCCAATATCATTTCTCGTGACGTCAACGTTTTTAAAAATGGGCGTCATTTCCGAGAAATGTTCCTTTAGGAAGTCGGGGACATGAATATCACACTCGACTAAACCAAACAAGGTTTCGTCTAGCACAGAGGTGAGAATCTGTGACTCCGATAGCGGGTACCGACATTTGGTATAAGATGGTTTCATTTAGCATTGAGAGGTGGGAGTGAAGTGTTAGAGACGTGACTATAGCAGGTCTAGTATCTAGAGGTGGGAGTGAAAGAGACGTCACTATACTAGGGCCACCATCGAGAGGTGGGAGCGAGGAGTTAGAGACTTGGCTATACCATTTTTGTGTAGATATTTTTGTGTGTACTTGTATTGTGTATGACTCGGCGTTGTGTTGTGTTGTCTTTTTATACAATATTTATACAATATATATTTTACAACTGATATTAATACACGATATTTATACATACCATTTTTTTAGACAGCATAGATAACATGTCATCACTTCTTTTGATGTACACCCAGTTGGTGGGAACAGGGGAAGTCAGCTTCAATGCGTTGTGCTTGCTAGTGTCTGTCGTTATCACACCACCTCTTCAGTAATGTATGAACGTGTGTGTCTGGGCCTTGGTCTTCCAAGTGCCTAGTTATATGAAGGAATATCAGTTTAATCTGGTTTTTGAAACGTGTCCAGACTTGTTTCGCGCTAGCCAGGGCTTGATTATTGGAAAAAAACTAATCGATGGTTGACGCGTTGTCGATGTGAAAATTTTTGTGCGCCGCGTCCAGACATGTCTGAAACATGTCCAGGTGATGGTCTATGGTATAGCAATATATTAGTTCGATAATGGCAGGTGTGTGTAGGTTGTGTGTGGGTTGTATTGTGGTGTGTTGAATTGTATTGTGTTATGTGTTGTTTATTTATACAACAGTTATACGTACATATTACAATATATATTTTACAAATAGTTATAACATCTAGAGGTGGGAGTGAAGTGTTAGAGACTTGCCTATACTAGGACCAGCATCGAGAGGTGGGAGTGAAGTGTTAGAGACCTGACTATAGCAGGGCCAGAAGGAAGAGGTGTGGGTGAAGTTTTAGAGACTTGCCTATACTAGGTCTAGCATGAAGAGGTGGAGTGAAGTGTTAGAGACTTGATTGTACTAGGGCCAGCATGGAGAGGTGGGGGTGAAGTGTTAGAGACGTCACTATAGCAGGGCCAGCAGAAAGACGTGGGGGTGAAGTGTAAGAGACTTACCTATACTAGGTCTAGCATGAAGAGGTGGAGTGAAGTGTTAGAGACTTACCTATGCTAGGTCTAACATGAAGAGGTGGAGTGAAGTGTTGGAGACTTGTCTATACTAGGGCCAACATTGAGAGATGGGTGTGAAGTGTTAGAGATGTTATTATAGCAGGGCCAGCATCGAGCGCTGTGGAAACAAATATATTGATTTTTGGTCTCTCTCTCTCTGTAGTGAGAAACGCGCAAAAAGTTCATTTTATGCTTACTCCAAATATCGATTGGCTCACGTGCAGCTGTGTATCCACACTTGCTGAACAAAGTAACAATTAAGGGTTTTTCATCGAAAACAGGACTCGTAAAAATCCGAGATCGATTTTTCATTTGTCTCCACCGTCAGGTAGCAATTATGTTGGTTTGATAGCAGGTGGACACCGCGATCAGTTTATCGAGCTACTGGTGAGTGTGGGTTTTTTTTAATGTGTACTTGTATTGTGTTTGGTTCGACAGTGTGATGTGTTGTGTATTTATACATTTATTTTACAGACAATATTTAATTATACATATATTTAGTTATACATATATTTAGTTATATTACAACAGTTAGACTATTAAAGAGGCCATACCGCAGACTTGTGTAGATTGACCAATTAATGTGGGGGTAGTGTATTCTTAAGCAATAACAGGAGATTTTTGTGTCTTTCATGAAAGTCTAGGTATAGGTACACTGTCCAAAAGTAAACGCATCAGAACGTTGTTATCTATGTGGATGTGTTGTAGTCTTGTTATAAACAACAACAAGCTGATTTAGACGTAGCTTTAACATTTTTTATTGGAAGAAGTTGTGCTTTTACCCTTTTACATGTATATAACAACCGATTTGTTCCAAAACCTTCATGCAACTGTGTTGATGCTTGACATGAGAAAGAAGGAATTTTTATAAGCACTCACTAAGTGAATTCCCTTTTTTCCTACCCGATATAGAATAAAGAGGGAAAATATAAAAAAGTAATACATGTTATAGAGGAAGATGACTAAAGAGTGGTGGGGATGACTTTGGTTTTTGTGTTGTGTTGGCGTGTAGGTATTGAGAATATAAGACGATTAGAGGTGCCGTTTGTAATTGTTGGAGGCAGCTATTCTTGTGATGTAAAAATGTGACAGGGAATTCCCCGTTGTTGGGTGATTGTAATTACATATTGAGACGGGCACTGGGTCACATGGTAGTTTTCTTTATTATTTATAGTATATCATGAGTAATAAATCTACTCACCCATCTAGTGGTATGTAAGTGACCCGCACACAGCCGTATTCGCCAACATAAAAAATAATGTCAAACGCTGGACAAGGCCAAATAGACAGTTTTATTGAACACAACCGTAGAGAGACATGTCACAGGTAGACTAGCTTATGGCACCAACTAGATCCTCCTTAGTGTTGCAGTCTGTAACTGGAACAATCTCGAGGTCAGTTTCATTCATTTTTAATAACGTTCAAACACGGGCTTTTACCCTCCCTTGTTTTGGAACCAGATCGATACCCCACGCAAAACATCGCGCGTTAATTTCTGTTCACGTCACAAGGTCAAAACACAAGCGATCAATAGTAGAAATTTATAAAAGAAACATTCCTTCGTTCGTGTGTTAGAATCCCCGCGACTTAAGGTTTCACTTTTTTTCATATGGGCGACATCTGGTGATAGGTTTTATATTGTCTCCCAAGCGATTCATACATCCGGCGACCACGGAAATGTAGTACAGTAAATAAATGTAACTAAGTATTTGTTCCAGTTATCAAACGGGTATCTACGGTTTGCCCTGCAATTTTCAAACTTTAGTAAAAGTTTTTCTTCCAACCAGCAAAGATGGTCCTAAAATTTTCTCCCAGGCGTGCGCAAAGGGTCCAACCTGTAGGTCAATAGAGCAACTGTCAAATACTTATTAAAAAATTTCTCCCCCTTGGCAAACAAATGTCTTCCCCTTGTCAAAAAAAAATTCTCCCCCTTGTCAAACAAATTTCTTCCCCTTGTCAAACAAATGTCTCCCCCTTGTCAAAAAAATTTCTCCCCTTGTCAAAATAATTCTTCCACTTGTCAAAAATTTCTCCCCCTTGGCAAACAAATTTCTCCCCCTTGGCAAACAAATTTCTTCCCCTTGTCAAAAAAATTTCTCCCCTTGTCAAAAAAATTCTTCCACTTGTCAAACATTTCTCCCCCTTGTCAAAAAATTTCTCCCTCTTGGCAAACAAATTTCTTCCCCTTGTCAAAAAATTTATCCCCCTTATCAAAATATTTCTTACCGTTGTCAAAATATTTCTTACCGTTGTCAAAATAATTCTTCAACTTGGCAAAAAAAAAATTTCTTACCGGGATCAAAATATTTCTTTAAATATTTCTGCTAGTCGCCAAACATTTCTTCAAAGGCGCCCATCTTTCATGTGGCGGATATGGCCAAGCCAGCGTAAGCTTCCGTATCTCAGCTGGGTATACAGGCTTTGAAGGACAACACATGACAACACCTCGACCTTTGGCACTTTATCTGTCCACGAAATGCCGAGGAGGTGGCGCAGACACGGTAGATGGAAGGTATTGAGCCTTCTTTCTTGCGTAGCATAGCGTGTCCAGGTCTCACTGACACATAGAAGTGTGCTGGTGATACAGATGTTATATACCGCAGCTTTGTTCTTCGTTGTGAGTTTGGAGTTTCCTCAAACACGCGATGTGAGGCGGGTAAAGGTAGCTGCAGCTTTGTTAATGAAGCTATCAATGTCGGTGTCCAGAGAGAGTTATACAAGGTATGTGTGATGCACGTGGTGTTAAATCAACCAGCGCGAGGCTGTAGTCAGCATCGCGGCGGCCGCCTTAACCGTCCCAGAGTTCCTCTGGTACCCAGTTAAAACTGGGTCTGCCCTGCCGGGTTGTGTGCGGTGCATCACACATACCTTGTATAACTCTCTCTGGACACCGAAATTGATAGCTTCATTAACAAAGCTGCAGCTACCTTTACCCGCCTCACATCGCGTGTTTGGGGAAACTCCAAACTCACAACGAAGAACAAAGCTGCGGTATATAACATCTGTATCACCAGCACACTTCTATGTGTCAGTGAGACCTGGACACGCTATGCTACGCAAGAAAGAAGGCTCAATACCTTCCATCTACCGTGTCTGCGCCACCTCCTCGGCATTTCGTGGACAGATAAAGTGCCAAAGGTCGAGGTGTTGTCACGTGTTGTCCTTCAAAGCCTGTATACCCAGCTGAGATAGGGAAGCTTACGCTGGCTTAGCCATATCCGCCACATGAAAGATGGTCGCCTTTGAAGAAATGTTTGGCGACTCATCATCATCTCAGCCCGTAACCCGTCATGGGTCGTAGGGGTGTCATGGTGGAAGCATCAGCAGACAGGGTCTTCCACTGCTCTCTATCCTCAGCAATGCGTACAAGTGTGGAAAAACCGTGTCCTGCCCATTCTTTGATGTTATCAGCCCAGGATTTTCTCTGCCCTCCTCTTCTCCGTTTACCTTCGACTGTTCCCTGAAGGATCGTTTTCGAAAGGGAGTCATGACGAGTTACATGCCCAAACCAGGCAAGCTTTCGACGTTTCACTATTGACAAAAGTGGTTCTTGGTGGCCTGCATAGGTGTTTATCTTCTCTCTAACATAGACATTTGTTTAGTGCTCTTTATAGCAAATGCGCAAAATTCTTCTATAACATTTATGCTCGAAAGCCTGAATCCTTCGCTCCGTATCTGCAGTGAGTGTCCAGCCCTCACACCCATACAAGAGAATAGATAATACAAGTGATTTGTATAATTTGATCTTCACAGGAAAACTGATGTTACTTTTCCAGATCACATTCAACCTTGTCATGGCAGCTGAGGCCATCTCAAGTCTTGTCTTGATTTCTTTAATTGATCTTCCATCACTACATATAGTGGACCCGAGATATTTAAAGGTGTTAACTTCTTCTAACGTGTAGCGGGAGGTTATTTAAAAGTATTTATTATGTAAGAGTATGCCAGTAACGAGTTCTGACCTTACAAGTAATACCCCAGTCTTAGAAATAAGCACTGGTGTATTGTTATCATAAAAATAGTCAGACTGTGAAAACCCTGGCCCAGTTGGTAAGAAGTAGAACCAGAATTTAAGGTGTCTCCTCCCTGTGACTATCTTATGATTACTTATATTCTAGGGGATAAGTAAAATGTACATTCACTGAACCCACAAAATGGAAGAAGTGAATAAATCCTCAGGTACAGTTAAAATAGTTTAATAATTACACTAATATTCTATTTCTACTAGTTGGAAAAGAGCATACACATATATATATAAAAGTATTCACACAATTACTATTATTGTCTGTTTAGACTTCAAGATCTTAAATAATAAAGTTACTGAAATCACTGTTATTAGTCCTTTGAATTTAAGGATAACTGTCATCAGTTGACTGAGTTTCTGTATGGTTACTTATTGTTTTCAACTATTGGCTGTTTCACATGTATAGGTGGTCAGTGTCAAACAGGACACTTATCTTTCCAACTTGATACTGCTGAAACTGTCCTTTGCTGATATCAGACTTGGTAGGCCCAACAGTAGGGATGCCAATGACCAGTTGAAGTTCACTCTTTGGGGTCCTGCACTTTTGTGGGATTGCCTCGGATGAACTACACCGGCTTCTGATACTGGACAGTCTGGTTTGAGTTATTTCATGGAACCTGCAACATATCAGCCTTGGCTAGTATCTGGCTAGACTTGTAGCTGACTAGCACAGATGTCAGACCAGTCAGTCATCAGATGTCACCGTTATACAATCATAGTAAGTAAGGACATCATTTCAGTGATATAGCATTAATATTAACATTTCAATTAAGTGTAACTGACTAGCACATAAGTCAGACAAGTCAGTCATCAGGTGTCAAAGTTATACAGTCATAGCAAGTAACATCAATTCAATGATATAGAATTAATATTAACATATCAGTAATAAACATCATCTGGTTTATTCCGCTCCTATACATCCCTTCATATTCTATAACTTGATCCTTCCAAATCATATCAAGTACGAATTCAAATACTGATGCTATTCTTAGCATCTACACAAAATTAATACATAAATAAAGAAAGTGAGTGACCACGTGATCAGGTTGCTTTCTACTGAAACTGGCTGTAGAACACTCCAGTTTACCAGCTGTAAATGGGTACAAAGTTGTGCGCTCGAACTAGGGAAGGCAAAGGCAGCGAGGAAGGGGACTAGTCACCTTAACCTCGTAAACGGGGATCTTCCATGATGAAGTTTCTAACACTTCATTTCCCTATGACAATCTGTGCCATGGGACTGCCTTTATCTTCGTAAGCGATAAAGCAATATGATAAATATATCTTCATTAGGCTGTGGGGCTATTTGTGATTAATTTTTGTACAAGCAACAATCATCCACAATGCACATGTTTAGATCATACAATACATTATATCAATGACTATTATACAGGCATATTTTGTGAATTCTATATGAACATGAAATAACAAATATTATACACGGTAGTTATCATAATTTCGCTTACCCTCAGACTTCAGATACTGGACTTAAAAATGTTTCTGGCGATCCGCTCACAATTCATGGGTCGTGGCGAAACTCTGCCTCCAGTCTGTCTCAAACCTACTTCGTTGTGTATCCCTCCAGTTTTACCGATACGCTTTAAATACGTATAGCGCGGACGTATCGGAGAGTACCGACGTCACAGCTAAACCTAGGCCTGAGAAATCCTTCCCGAACATTGATTTCAGCCGATCTGTGCGTCGACTGAAATTTTGCCTTTATCATTCTCGGCATATATAATATCCATATTGTTCCATCTTATCTAGTTTTATACAGCTGATAAAACTCTATCTTCCTATCCATGTAAATTCCCAAACTGTTATTTGTTTATTTTAATATTTAGAACAGAAGTGGGTTACACGCTTTTAGCGTAACTGTGGGCAGCCTAAATACGCATATTTCTCCGTAAATGAGAACTTCCTACCGTTCCTTCTTATATGCAGTTATACACAATCCTTCCCTGTACTGAAATGTAAAATCCTTTTCATACGGATTCCCTTCTGCTTTTATTTATCGTTGGCGATTTCCTCTGTCTGATACACATTTCGCTGATACGCCGCCATTTTGAAAGCGGTCAATCGATCGTTGACAGGTTTATAAATCTAACTGAACCCGTTTGCAATGACTTGAAACCAATTTTGCGACATAACGTTTGCCCATTTAACGTAATGTTGGTCGGAACATGTTTCTTATGGCTATTCACCAATATCTTGCTTTTTTCTATATTAATTTCCATCCCATACGTTCTTGTTACTTTCTCCAGTCTAGAGGTAAGGTCTTGAAGTTCTGATTCTGATCCAGCTATCAGATCAATATCATCAGCAAAACGTAGGTTGCACAGAGGTCGGCCTCCAATCGATATGGTTGATTTATAATCGTAGAGAGCCTCCTGCATAATATGTTCTAGATATATATTAAAGAGCACTGGTGACAGGATACATCCTTGGCGAACTCCTACAGTTGTTTTGAAAAATTCTCCAATGTCGTTGCTTACAAAAACAGCACTGCTTGCGTCCTTGTACAGTGCTTCAATGATATCTATGATGTTGGTATCAAAATTGAATTTTCTCATTACTTGCCATAAGCCTTCATGCCAGACTCGAACGAAGGCTTTTGTGAAATCGATGAAGTTATGGTATAAATCGTGTTGATGTTGGAGATGTTTTCCGATAAGTAATTTAATATTGAAGATTTGTTCTGAGGTACTTCTTTTTGGTCTAAAGCCAGCCTGTTCCTCTGACAAGATTTCTTCTGATTTCTGTTTTATTCTGTTCAAAAGTATCCTTAACATTACCTTACTTGGATGACTAATAAGGCTAATGGTTCTGTAGTTCTTGCACATTTTTAGATCTTTGGAAGCGGTATTACTAATGACTGCGTCCATTCTTTTGGCCATTTTTTTGTACTCCATATCTTCTGGCAAATTGTTGTCATGATTTTTACTATATCTGGTCCTCCATATTTCAAGAGCTCTGCTGGTATATTATCCACACCGGTGACTTCCCTCCTTTCATCGAACATATAGTCTCTTCCACTTCTTCCCGTAATATTGCTGCATTTCCGAGTTCCCTGTTTTCGCACTTAATGTTGTTTAATATGCCTAAGTCAGTGTCAAGTTTACAGTTATATAATTCTTTACAATATTCTGTCCACCTTCTCGTTACAGCTGTTTTTTCATTGAGCAGAGCCCCATTGCTATCTTCTATGACAGTTACCCTGGGCTGTTGAGGTTTTGATAGTTTTCTTAATGTGTCAAAAGCTGCCTTGCTGTTACCTTTTATTAGCCCCGTATTAATGGACTCACATTGATCAGCTACCCATTTTTCTTTGGCCTGTTTCATTTTCTTCCTAATATTTTTGTTCACCATACTGTATTGCCATGCTGCTTCAGGAACCTCTTTCTTAACCTTTTTCATTTCCCGCCGTGTATCACATAACTTTAGAATGTCATCTGTAACCCATGGTTTGTTTATTTTCTTTCTTTTACCAAGTATTTCTGTTGCTGATTCAATGAGCACGTCTTTCCTGTTCTCTGTGATTGAGTTGATATCATCCTCCAAAAAGTTGAGAGCTGCGAATTTTCCTCCAACAGTTGCCTCAAAGATTCCCGCGATTTCTGGATCTTTCAGTTTGTCTAAATTGAATCTTAACTGAGAACATCTGTTTTGATTATAGTTCTTTTTAAGTTTAAGCTTGAGCGTCATCAATACCATGTCGTGATCACTACCAATGTCGGCGCCAGGAAAAGTCCTAGTCTTGGCTTTATTAATACTGGACTTGAATCTTTTGGATACAAGAATAAAATAAATTTGGCCATGTATCTCAGTTTTTGGGGCATGCCACGTTGTTCTTCTTGATAACTTATGAGGAAATAGTGTATTTGCAAGGGTTAGTTTATAGTTGCTGGCAATTTCTAGTAGCCTTAGTCCTCGATCGTTGGTTTCTCCTGTCCCAAATTTCCCTACTGTACCAGCACAGTGACCGTATGCATCTGGCCAACTAGCAGAAATATTTAAAGAAATATTTTGATCCCGGTAAGAAATTTTTTTTTGCCAAGTCGAAGAAATATTTTGACAACGGTAAGAAATATTTTGACAACGGTAAGAAATATTTTCACAACGGTAAGAAATATTTTGACAACGGTAATAAATATTTTGATAAGGGGGAGAAATTTTTTGACAAGGGGAAGAAATTTGTTTGCCAAGAGGGAGAAATTTCTTGACAAGGGGGAGAAATTTTTGCCAAGGGGAAGACATTTGTTTGACAAGGGGAAGAAATTTGTTTGCCAAGGGGGAGAAATTTGTTTGCCAAGGGGGAGAAATTTGTTTGCCAAGGGGGAGAAATTTTTGACAAGTGGAAGAATTATTTTGACAAGGGGGAGACATTTGTTTGACAAGGGGAAGAAATTTGTTTGCCAAGGGGGAGAAATTATTTTTTGACAAGGGGAAGACATTTGTTTGCCAAGGGGGAGAAATTTTTAAATACGTATTTGACAGTTGCTCTATTTACCTACAGGTTGGACCCTTTGCGCAGGCCTGCGAGAAAATTTTGGGACCATCTTTGCTGGTTGGAAGAAAAACTTTTACTAAAGTTTGAAAATTGCAGGCAAACCGTAGATACCCGTTTGATAACTGGAACAAATACTTAGTTACATTTATTTACTGTACTACATTTCCGTGGTCGCCGGATGTATGAATCGCTTGGGAGACAATATAAAACCTATCACCAGATGTCGCCCATATGAAAAAAGTGAAACTTTAAGTCGCGGGGATTTGAACACACGAACGAAGGAATGTTTCTTTTATAAATTTCTACTATTGATCGCTTGTGTTTTGACCTTGTGACGTGAACAGAAATTTACGCGCGATGTTTTGCGTGGGGCATCGATCTGGTTCCAAAACAAGGGAGGGTAAAAGCCCGTGTTTGAACGTTATTAAAAATTAATGAAACTGGCCTCGAGATTGTTCCAGTTACAGACTGCAACACTAAGGAGGATCTAGTTGGTGCCATAAGCTAGTCTACCTGTGACATGTCTCTCTACGGTTGTGTTCAATAAAACTGTCTATTTGGCCTTGTCCAGCGTTTGACATTATTTTTTATGTTGGCGAATACGACTGTGTGCGGGTCACTTACATACCACTAGATGGGTGAGTAGATTTATTACTCATGATATACTATAAATAATAAAGAAAACTACCACGTGACCCACCGCCTGTCTCAATATGTAATTACAATCACCCAACAACGGGGAATTCCCTGTCATATTTTTACATCACAAGAATAGCTGCCATAGACAATTACAAACGGCACCTCTCATCGTTTTATATTCTCAATACCTACACGCCAACACAACACAAAAACCAAAATCATCCCCACCACTCTTTAGTCATCTTCCTCTATAACATGTATTACTTTTTTATATATTTTCCTCTTTATTCTATAGCGGGTAGGAAAAAAGGGAATTCACTTAGTGAGTGCTTATAAAAATTCCTTCTTTCTCATGTCAAGCATCAACATAGTTGCATGAAGGTTTTGGAACAAATCGGTGTTATATACATGTAAAAGGGTAAAAGAACAACTTCTTCCCAAAAAAAAAATGTTAAAGCTACGTCTAAATCAGCTTGTTGTTGTTTGTAACAAGACTACAACACATCCACATAGATAACTACGTTCTGATACGTTCACTTTTGGGCAGTGTACCTATACCTAAACTTTCATGAAATACACAAAAATCTCCTGTTATTGCTTAAGAATACACTACCCCCACAACAGTTGGTCAATCTACACAAGTCTGCGGTATGGCCTCTTTAATAGTCTAACTGTTGTAATATATCTAAATATATGTATAACTAAATATATGTATAACTAAATTTTGTCTGTAAAATAAATGTATAAATACACAACACATCACACTGTCTAACCATACACAATACAAGTACACACACACAAAAAACCCACTCTCACCAGTAGCTCGATAAACTGATCGCGGTGTCCACCTGCTACCAAACCAACATAATTGCTACCTGACGGTGGTGTCATAAAATTAACCATGATACAACGTTAAAATATCTCCAATGATACAACGTAGGGATAAAAACTAATGCGTAAGCTACTAGAATACATGATCGCCCACGCCGCGGGTCATCACCCGCCATGGAAATTAAATTGTTAAACGTGAAGGCAAAACGTTACCCTTGGAACGGGATGAGAACGGAGATCAAAAGGAAAAATCTGACTGAACGCGTGCTTGAAACTAGCAAGGCTAAAAGACGCAATTGGTGGGGAAAGGAGGAAAAGTCACGTCCCCAAGTTGACACAAGGTAAAGAAATCGACAAAAGGGACCTTAGCTATTATACGCAACAGTCATTTCTTGGACGTTTTTGCGATAACTTAGTCCGTTTATTTGAATTCAGCGGCAAACGCAGTATAGAAGATGCTAGAAATATTTCGAAAAAACCAACTAACCTTGAAAAGTAACTTTTTCTTAATAATGATGTTAGGAATATAAAACCTAGCTGGCCGGATGGCCCATCTTGAGCAGTGAAATAATATGCTTTCATTTATACAGACGGATAGATAATAAGAAAGATATTGACAAAAGACTGTGTTGTTCATATCAGCGAGCGTCTGCATTGAAACAAAAAATGTCCCTAATTTTCAAAAACTGTAGCCTTGAGACTCAAGTGCTAAAATCTAGTTGGAATGAAAGAGACGGGATGGGATGGTGAACTGTGGCTAAAAATAACTTTAAAGGCAAAATTGTGTAGGGGAAGGCAGAGTTGGTTCAAAAAACAAGTGTGTTTTTTTGTGAAACGCAAGTAGAGACAGACGGACCAACAGACAATAATGCATACTTGACTGAGGTATGACTGAAATGACTTTTTGGTAGGAGGTTTGAATTTGAAAAGAAAAAGGCGGTGATTGGCCATAGATGAATATATTATCGGCGCTCAGACGCGCATTTTTGCCATTCGTCATAAGTTGTCCTAGTAGACACAGTGAATTATTTAGTGGTGTAATTCCCAGAAGCTAATTGAAATATTTAGAGGGACGCCATACTAAAGCCAGCGGCTCAGCTGAGTTTTGTTAGCAATTAACTGTGTTCTATATTCATAATTCTGGTAAGACTGAAAGTATTTCTTTGTATATTTTAATATTTGTTTAATGTTTCGAGTGATTTGATACTGCCATATCAAAATCTATCCCTTACAACAAGTAAGGATTCGCTCTAGACCCCCCGCCCCAGTTCAGGGTCTAGAGACAAATAAAATACATAAACTCCAGCAAGGATTATGAAGGACAGATCAAGTGTTGAGATCAGTGGAACATATCACCTATCCTATTCTATGGCAGGAAGCTAATGAACATATTTCAGAATATGTAGTCTGGGAGAACTTATCCTATGTGAAACCAACTTGGTAAGATGTGTTGTTTGGTCAAAGAGATCTGACCCGTCTATGTGGTGTTGTTGTTGTGTGTGGTGTTGTGTCCAGAAATGGTTTAGAGGATGGAATTCTGACACATGACCAATACTTTATTGCAGAACTGTGAGTTTTTATTTGGCACCAATGTGGTGTCAAATGAGGTGTTGAATATTACAAGAGTGGACCCGTGCAGTTTATATTTTGGCAGAGCAGCCTGATATTGCCCCCAAGCACGGAGAGGTGAGGCCACCTGATTCCAGCACCAGATTACTCATTCAAGATACGTGAGCGTCTGGACTGCTGAATACTCACCAACTTAATTTCTAACACACCAATTATAATATCATCAATAAATGGACAATGTGTAGTCGCCATAGACAGGGAGTGATGAGGCCACCGCAACAGCACATCCATTAAACGTTCTCCCAGAAAAATTACAACTATAAACAGTAGTAATATTAACTAGTATTGTAAAATCCATATGTACACTCCTTTCATTTATTATGCCATATATTCATGCATTTCATTAATAATTGCAAAACCTTTCATATGTTCTGACCAAAATAAAACCTTGGTTCAGAACAAATAAACTTAAAGAAAATTTATTATCAAAAATTGTACACAGCTTGAGTTAGTTCAGTGTGTCATAACATTTTATTAATATTATTAGAATTGTTAAATATCTGTGTGTGTGTATGTACACTACCACAACACATTACATATCATTACCCTAGAACTTTAACGTAGCCACATTCATTAGATAAAAAAAAGATAGGTGTGAGGTAGTAGTGGTAGCAAGAAGGGCCTTCTGACAATTCACAGCTACATTTATCTCAGGAGCCTTCACAGCTGACCTCATGCATCACATTAAGTAAGATCACAATCATACAGTACCATCAAATCCACTACATATATTGGGGTCTCTTGTCCCGGGATAATTAGCCTATCAATAATATTAGGATCTTCTGGGGGGAGAAATAAATTAGGGGAACACATTATAAAAATTAAAAATGTCCCTGAAAATAAAAGTTGGTGAATCTTCACAGCCAGTGGTAGTTAATTGATTATTTAATTAATTAGAATTATTTTAGACTAGAGTAATTAGAATTACTTTAGTGGTTGGAAATTTTATTTTGTTCATTGCTAGAATTGTTTAAAAAGTATGGCGGAGCTAGCCAAATTCAGATCAGCTGCTGTGCTAACGGCAAAGGATAAGGGAATGGATGGTCAGTTTTTAATTCAATATGTAACGGCTGAATGTGATAAGTATATTGAACGGGAAGAAAGAAGATTAGAAAAAGAGGCCGAAAGAAAATTAGAGGCTGAAAAAGAAATTCAGAGGCTGCAGATTGAGGCAGAAGAAAAACGACAGCAAAGGGAGGCAGAAGATAAAAAGGCCGAAAGGGAGGCAGAAGATAAAAAGGCCGAAAGGGAAGCAGAAGATAAAAGATTGACTGCCGAAAGGGAGGCAGAAGATAGAAGGTTGCAGAGGGAGCACGAATTACGACTAAGGGAGCTGGAGCTACAAGGCCAGGCTCCTGAAAATGGTGCCAGCCCTTTTGCCTCAGATGCTACGCCCAGTCTGGGAGCCTCAACATCAGCTATGGGGTTTCATTTAGACCATTTTGTTGAAAAAGACGATGACATAGAGGGGTACCTAGGACGTTTTGAGTTATTAGCTACTACATATGGGTTAGAGAGAGAGAGGTGGAGTTTAAAGTTATCACAGGGACTGAGAGGTACTTCTTATGAAGTCTTCGCAAAAATGAACAGAGAAGACCAGGACAATTATGACATGTTAAAGCAGGCTTTGTTATTGAGGTACGAAAAAAATGGTGAATTTTATCGTAAGAAATTTAGAAATGCCAAACTGTTGTCTGGGGAGACATACCACCAATTCTCTGCCAGACTGGAAACCTATTTGGAGAAATGGACTGCTCTGGGGAAGACCCAAGATCTTAAAGAGATGATCATGATTGAGCAATTGAGAGAGTCCATGGCTCCAGACATGAGAAAATTTCTCATGGAACAAGGTGCAGAGAAGTTGGGGGAGGTTTTAAATGTCTCTGAGAGGTATCAGGCAGCCCAGGCAGAGGTAAGTGGTGCTAAAAAGAAGCACATAGACAATTTTAAAGCTCCACAGCAATTTAATAAATTTGATAATAGAGAGCAGGGAAATAAAGGTAGGACAAACTTTGAACGGCCAAGAAATGACTACCGAGACAGAAACTCACAGTTCAATGACCAAAAATCCAATGAAAGAAAACCGTTTAACCAAGGAAAAAGATGGTGTAAATGGTGCAAGAAAGATAACCATAACACCGAATTTTGTAGAAGGAAACCTTCAAACATTGCTGCAATGAAGTCGGGGACTCAAAGATTAAAGGTTAATCCTAATGGACAGCAGGAACCTTATCACCCCCCAGTTTGTGAGGATGTTATTTGTAATGGGGTCACCATAAGGTGCCTTTATGATACAGGTTTGGATTATGATTCAGTTGTGAAGTCTAGCCTAGTGGACCCAAGTCAGTATACCACAGAAACAGTGGAAATACAAGGGGCAACTAAGGACATACCACTCATGACACTTCCCATCGCAAGGATAACGGTGAAAACTCGCTATGTGGAAGGAGAAATCAGAGCAGCAGTGATAGATGAACCAATCTACCCTCTGATATTGGGGTGTAGATACGTCTTCTTGGGGAATCCCGAGAGACCTGTGATCATGGCGACAGTGCAGACCAGGTCACAGAAGAAGGAGGAAGAAGGTGAACCTATAAATGCTCATCCAGAGGAGATGAGGAAGGCGCAGGCTGAGGATAGGACACTCAAGCCATGTTTTAAAAAATTGCCCAAATGCCACACACCTCCGAGCAAGGGGGAATATTTTATGAAGAACAAACTATTATACAGGAAGGCCGGAACTGGAACAAATGGTCACAACCAGCTGGTTCTTCCCACTTCATATAGGGATAAAGTGATGGAACTCGGGCATGCGATTCCCTTCAGTGGTCACATGGGGATCAGCGCCACAGGACAGCGTATAGCTTGTCATTACTTCTGGCCAGGGATAACGGAGGATATAAAAAGATATGTCAAATCCTGCCCAGAATGTCAAAGGGTAGCTCCAAAGCACTGGACTGCTCCTGCAACTCTAGGGGAAATGCCCATAGTGGGAACACCTTTTGAGAGGGTTGCAGTGGATATTGTAGGACCTCTCACTCGGACCAAGAGGAGGAACAGTTACATCCTTACTCTGGTGGACACTTGTTCTATGTGGGGAGAGGCGGTAGCCCTGCCATCAATTGATTCAAAACATGTAGCAGAGGCACTACTTACAATATTTACCCGATTAGGATTCCCGCATCAAATCTTGACGGATAATGGCTCTCAGTTCAAGGGGAAACTAACGGAAGAAGTTTTTAAGCTATTTCAAGCCAGACACTTTCATTGTAGTCCGTACCATCCGCAAGGGAACGGCCAGGTAGAGAGGTTCAACGGGACTCTCATTTCTATCCTGAGAAAGCTGGCACACGAAAAACCGGATCTGTGGGATCAATTCCTGCCCGCCGCATTGTTTGCGTATCGGGAGGTACCACATAGTTCAACCGGGATGGCTCCCGCAACTCTGCTATTTGGGAGGCCAATAAAAGGTCCATTAGAAGCGCTATTAAGGACCTGGACAGATGAGAAGGCGGAAGAGACTGTTACCTCATCTTATCAATACGTGAACGAACTGACCACTCGTTTGAAAGCTGGATGGAAACTGGCAAATGATAATTTGAAACAAGCCAGGAAGAAACATGCAGCATATTTTAATAGGAAGGCAAAGGACAGAGAACTAGCTGTGGGAGAGAAGGTGCTGCTTCTACTACCCGGTAGCCAGAATAAATTACAAATTGGATGGCAAGGTCCATATACGGTTCTAGAGAAGGTGTCTAGAACAAACTATAAAATTGACAAAAAGGGGAAGGAGAAAGTTTATCATGTAAACCTGTTAAAGAAGTATCTGGACAGACCACTCCAGGAAAGCACCCCCTTACTGACCTTAGCTATCGCAACTCAAATGCAAAAGGAACCACTCACCTCACATGAATACCCATTACATCCTTGTGAAACAGCAGCACAGGTAAAAGTCAGTAAGCACCTGACTAAAAACCAGAGGGAGAGAGTTCAACAGGTTCTGGAGGAACATACAGATGTATTAACAGATAAACCAGGCCATACAAATTTGCTACAGTATGACATGAAACTGGTAGACTCAAACCCAATCTGTATGAGAGCCTATTCTATTCCGTTCGCGAAGGAGAAGGCATTGAAGGAAGAAATAGATTATTTGTTGAAGGAGGGGATTATTTCACACAGTGAATCATCTTTTAGCTCTAGTGTCGTTTTGTTGAGAAAACCGTCTGGGGAACACAGACTGTGCATAGATTACAGGAAACTGAATGCTGTCACAGAAGGACAAGTGGATCCATTACCAGACACAAAACAGTTATTTGCCAGACTGAACAAGGCAAAATACTTTTCAAAGGTGGATCTTAGTAAAGGCTATTACCAGATCCCAGTGAAGCCTGAAGTGAGACCTTATTTGGCTTTTAGCACTTCGGATGGACATTATGAATTCAACATGCTACCATTCGGACTGAAAAATGCTCCGAGTGTATTTTCAAGGATGATGCGCAAATTGTTGGATCCCCTGAATAACCCATGTATCACGAATTTCATGGATGATATTCTCGTCGCCACAGAGACATTTGAAGAACACATTGAAGCTCTAGAAATGTTATTTAATAGGCTTAGGGAGGCGAACTTAACTGCTAGGCCAACAAAATGTTGCATTGGATGCAAAGAGTTGGAATTCTTGGGACACACTGTATATCAGGGTAGCATGACCCCTGATCCCAAGAACTTGGAAAAACTGCAGAGAGCACCTAGACCACAAACAAAAAAGGACGTGCGATCATTCGTGTCGTTATGCGGATTTTATCAAAAATATATCAAAGATTTTAACTCTATTTGTGCTCCTCTGACTGATCTGACTCGCAAGGGACTTCCAGATAAAATTAATTGGACTGCGCAAAGTGAATTAGCGTTCCAAGACTTAAAGGAAAAACTCACTAGCAAGCCTATTCTCACACTGCCTGATTTGACACAGGACCGATGCCAGTAATGTAGGACTCGGAGCGGCTTTGTTGCAAAGATCATCTTCACCCGATGGGGAACTGAAACCAGTCGCTTATGCAAGCCGCAAATTGAATAAGGCGGAACAAGGATACTCCACAAGCGAAAAAGAATGTTTAGCGTTAATCTGGGCAATAAAGAAGTTTCAAATCTATCTGTATGGTAGGACTTTTGTGGTCGAGACGGATCATCAGCCTCTCGTATTCTTATCTCAGGCTAAGCATGAAAACGCAAGATTGCTGAGGTGGTCTTTATTGCTTCAACCTTATCAGTTTAGTATCCAATATATCCCAGGCAAATTGAATGTCGGTGCAGATTTCCTCAGTCGGCACCCCTGTGATCAAAATTAGAGTAATGGCAGGCGTGAGGAGAGATTTTATCTATGTGTATCACTGGTTTTAGAACTTGCCGTAGGCATGTTTTCAAGTGGGGAGATGTGTTATAAAATAAATCATGATACAACGTTAAAATATCTCCAATGATACAACGTAGGGATAAAAACTAATGCGTAAGCTACTAGAATACATGATCGCCCACGCCGCGGGTCATCACCCGCCATGGAAATTAAATTGTTAAACGTGAAGGCAAAACGTTACTCTTGGAACGGGATGAGAACGGAGATCAAAAGGAAAAATCTGACTGAACGCGTGCTTGAAACTAGCAAGGCTAAAAGACGCAATTGGTGGGGAAAGGAGGAAAAGTCACGTCCCCAAGTTGACACAAGGTAAAGAAATCAACAAAAGGGACCTTAGCTATTATACGCAACAGTCATTTCTTGGACGTTTTTGCGATAACTTAGTCCGTTTATTTGAATTCAGCGGCAAACGCAGTATAGAAGATGCTAGAAATATTTCGAAAAAAACCAACTAACCTTGAAAAGTAACTTTTTCTTAATAATGATGTTAGGAATATAAAACCTAGCTGGCCGGATGGCCCATCTTGAGCAGTGAAATAATATGCTTTCATTTATACAGACGGATAGATAATAAGAAAGATATTGACAAAAGACTGTGTTGTTCATATCAGCGAGCGTCTGCATTGAAACAAAAAATGTCCCTAATTTTCAAAAACTGTAGCCTTGAGACTCAAGTGCTAAAATCTAGTTGGAATGAAAGAGACGGGATGGGATGGTGAACTGTGGCTAAAAATAACTTTAAAGGCAAAATTGTGTAGGGGAAGGCAGAGTTGGTTCAAAAAACAAGTGTGTTTTTTGTGAAACGCAAGTAGAGACAGACGGACCAACAGACAATAATGCATACTTGACTGAGGTATGACTGAAATGACTTTTTGGTAGGAGGTTTGAATTTGAAAAGAAAAAGGCGGTGATTGGCCATAGATGAATATATTATCGGCGCTCAGACGCGCATTTTTGCCATTCGTCATAAGTTGTCCTAGTAGACACAGTGAATTATTTAGTGGTGTAATTCCCAGAAGCTAATTGAAATATTTAGAGGGACGCCATACTAAAGCCAGCGGCTCATCTGAGTTTTGCTAGCAATTAACTGTGTTCTATATTCATAATTCTGGTAAGACTGAAAGTATTTCTTTGTATATTTTAATATTTGTTTAATGTTTCGAGTGATTTGATACTGCCATATCAAAATCTATCCCTTACAACAAGTAAGGATTCGCTCTAGACCCCCCGCCCCAGTTTAGGGTCTAGAGACAAATAAAATACATAAACTCCAGCAAGGATTATGAAGGACAGATCAAGTGTTGAGATCAGTGGAACATATCACCTATCCTATTCTATGGCAGGAAGCTAATGAACATATTTCAGAATATGTAGTCTGGGAGAACTTATCCTATGTGAAACCAACTTGGTAAGATGTGTTGTTTGGTCAAAGAGATCTGACCCGTCTATGTGGTGTTGTTGTTGTGTGTGGTGTTGTGTCCAGAAATGGTTTAGAGGATGGAATTCTGACACATGACCAATACTTTATTGCAGAACTGTGAGTTTTTATTTGGCACCAATGTGGTGTCAAATGAGGTGTTGAATATTACAAGAGTGGACCCGTGCAGTTTATATTTTGGCAGAGCAGCCTGATATTGCCCCCAAGCACGGAGAGGTGGGGCCACCTGATTCCAGCACCAGATTACTCATTCAAGATACGTGAGCGTCTGGACTGCTGAATACTCACCAACTTAATTTCTAACACACCAATTATAATATCATCAATAAATGGACAATGTGTAGTCGCCATAGACAGAGAGTGATGAGGCCACCCCAACAGCACATCCATTAAACGTTCTCCCAGAAAAATTACAACTATAAACAGTAGTAATATTAACTAGTATTGTAAAATCCATATGTACACTCCTTTCATTTATTATGCCATATATTCATGCATTTCATTAATAATTGCAAAACCTTTCATATGTTCTGACCAAAATAAAACCTTGGTTCAGAACAAATAAACTTAAAGAAAATTTATTATCAAAAATTTTACACAGCTTGAGTTAGTTCAGTGTGTCATAACATTTTATTAATATTATTAGAATTGTTAAATATCTGTGTGTGTGTATGTACACTACCACAACACATTACATATCATTACCCTAGAACTTTAACGTAGCCACATTCATTAGATAAAAAAAAGATAGGTGTGAGGTAGTAGTGGTAGCAAGAAGGGCCTTCTGACAATTCACAGCTACATTTATCTCAGGAGCCTTCACAGCTGACCTCATGCATCACATTAAGTAAGATCACGATCATACAGTACCATCAAATCCAATACAGGTGGAGACAAAAGAAAAATCAATCTCGGATTTTTTACGAGGCCTGTTTTCGATGAAAAACCCTTAATTGTTACTTTGTTCAGCGAGCGCGTGGACACACAGCTGCACGTGAGCCAATCGATATTTGGCGTAAACATAAAAGGAACTTTTTGCGCGTTTCTCACAACAGAGAGAGAGAGAGAGAGAGAGACCCAAAATCAATATCTTTGTTTCCACAGCGCTCGATGCTGGCCCCGCTATAGTGACATCTCTAACACTTCACACCTACCTCTCAATGTTGGCCCTAGTATAGACAAGTCTCTAACACTTCACTCCACCTCTTCATGCGAGACCTAGTATAGGTAAGTCTCTAACATTTCACACCACCTCTTCCTGGTGGCTCTGCTATAGTGACGTCTCTAACACTTCACCCCACCTCTTCATGCTGGCCCTAGTACAATCAAGTCTCTAACACTTCACTCCCCTCTTCATGCTGGCCCTAGTACAATCAAGTCTCTAACACTTCACCCCCACCTCTTCCTTCTGGCCTTGCTATAGTCAGGTCTATAACACTACACTCCCACCTCTCGATGCTGGTCCTATTATAGGCAAGTCTCTAACACTTCTTTCCCACCTCTAGATGTTATAACTATTTGTAAAATATATATTGTAATATGTACGTATAACTGTTGTATAAATAAACAACACATAACACAATACAATACAACACACCACAATACAACCCACACACAACCTACACACACCGCCATTATCGAACTAATATATTGCTATACCATAGACCATCACCTGGACATGTTTCAGACATGTCTGGACGCGGCGCACAAAAACTTTCACATCGACAACGCGTCAACTATCGATTAGTTTTTTTCCAATAATCAAGCCCTGGCTAGCGCGAAACAAGTCTGGACACGTTTCAAAAACCAGATTAAACTGATATTCCTTCATATAACTAGGCACTTGGAAGACCAAGGCCCAGACACTCACGTTCATACTTTACTGAAGAGGTGGTGTGATAACGACAGATACTAGCAAGCACAACGCATTGAAGCTGACTTCCCCTGTTCCCACCAACTGGGTGTACATCAAAAGAAGTGATGACATGTTATCTATGCTGTCTAAAAAAATGGTATGTATAAATATCGTGTGTATACATATTAATATCTGTTGTAAAATATATATTGTATAAATATTGTATAAAAAGACAACACAACACAATGCCGAGTCATACACAATATAAGTACACACAAAAATATCTACACAAAAATGGTATAGCCAAGTCTCTAACTCCTCGCTCCCACCTCTCGATGGTGGCCCTAGTATAGTGACGTCTCTTTCACTCCTACCTCTAGATACTAGACCTGCTATAGTCACGTCTCTAACACTTCACTCCCACCTCTCAATGCTAAATGAAACCATTTTATACCAAATGTCGGTACCCGCTAACGGAGTCACAGATTCTCGCCTCTGTGCTAGACGAAACCTTGTTTGGTTAGTCGAGTGTGATATTCATGTCCCCGACTCCCTAAAGGAACATTTCTCTGAAATGACGCCCATTTTTAAAAACGTTGACGTCACGAGAAATGATATTGGGCCTTTCATGCGGGAATACGCCGAAAAACACAAACTCCTAACTACCCTCAGAAGGACGTTGATCGGGAGTTATGTGGGCTAAAAGATTCTGTTGGCGACGGTTTTCTTCGGTGGTACCTGGCCAAGGGCTTAGAAGTCACCTGTATTTACCAGGTGGTTGAATATACACCCGCTACGTGTTTCAAACAGTTTGGGGACGATGTTTCGGACGCGCGTCGTCAAGGTGATACAGATCCTGCCTACGCAATTACCAGCGAAACCATGAAATTGTTGGGTAACGCCGCCTATGGTAAAACGTTGACCAATAAGGCGAAGCATGTAGAGGTCTCGTACACGACGGGAGAGGGTACATCTAAATTAATAAACTGCCCCCGCTTTAGGAAAATGAATCTAGTGACTGACGACATTTTTGAAGTAGAAATGGCTAAAAAGAAAATTAATTGGGACCTGCCAGCGCAGTTAGGTTTTTTCGTTTATTAGTACGCCAAATTGAGAATGTTAGAATTTTATTACGACTGTCTAGATAAATTTGTAGATAGGTCAGACTTTCAGTTGTGCGAGACAGACACAGACAGCCTTTACTTGGCCCTTAGTTCAGACAACCTAGCGGACGTTGTTAAGCCCGCTATGCGACAGGAGTTTTATAGCTCCTATGACCAGTGGTTCCCCGCCGAAGTATGTCCCGACCATAGATCCGTTTTCGTAGCTAGTGAGGGTAAGACGCGCGTAGTTTGTCAAATATGCAGCGAACAAACATTATACGACAAACTGACACCGGGCCTTTTTAAATTAGAATACGAAGGCAGTGGGATGATTTCCCTCTGCAGCAAAACGTATCACTGTTTTGGTAATTACGATAAGACAACAACAAAAGGATTGAGCAAACACCACAATACCATCGACAAAAATACGTTCTTAGAAGTCCTCAACACACAACAAGCACAGGGTGGGAAAAATATCGGGTTCCGAACACACAACTCTGCCATCTACACGTACAAGCAACACCGCAACTCCCTGCCTTACTTTTACATCAAACGACAGGTGCATGCTGACAACGTCACCACATCTCCCCTCAACATCTAAACTCTATGTACACACACACAGATACCTACAGGTATTTACAACACAATACAATACAATACATAAACTCCCTTCCCAAAATCTCTCTGCCACTATGTACACCAACCAAAAACCATACCACACACAATACAACACAATACACGCCGCTCTGTCCTTTCTTACGACGACAATGTGACGACTCCCCTCTAGTTCCGGTCTGCAGCTGTACCCGGTGCTATATTTATTAAAAACCCCTTTGTTATCTTTTGTATACCATTAAAAACTACACCAATCTGTGATCATATAACTTTACTACTGTAACAAAACACTGCTAATTGAAAACACACCTCCGTCTTCCAATATAAATATACTGTACATATGTGATCCTATATGTTATTTGCCAATTATACAATACCACTATATGATAATTGAAAAATAAAATATTTTAACTAAAATCTTTGTTACCTATATCTATATACCTGTTGTAATATATGTCTAAATATATAACTTAATATCGTTTAACTGTTGTAAATATATATAGTATAACTGTTGTAATATATGTCTATCTGTCTGGAATATGTACGTATAACTGGTGTACCATAAATTTTTTGTATAAACAACAACACAACCGCCATTATTGAACTTATATATTACTATATAACAAGACCTCTCCTCCTCCCACACCGCACCACCACATTTTCCTTATACAAAAAGTCGCGCACCACCACCTTTTCTTTATATAAAAGTCACGCGCCACCACAGCGTGCCACCACTTTTTCCTTATATAAAAGTCACGTGCCACCACAGCGCGCCACCACAATCTTACCCGTTTCCTCCCTATACTACTACTCATGTGCTCTTGGTCTACCTCTGCCTCTCTTGCCCTGGGGGTTCCAGAACAAGAACTGCCTTGCAATGCTATCGACAGGTCTTCTCAGTGTGTGCCCAATCCATCGCCATCGTCTTCTTCTCATCTCTTGTTCCACTGGCACTTGTCTAGTTCTTGTCCTCAGTTCCACGACGGTAACCTTGTCATACCATTTTAATCCCTCTATTCTACGCAAGCACCCATTTATGAAAGTCTGTAGCTTTTTGGTTGTTGTCTTTGTTGTTCCCCATGTCTCAGAGCCATACAATAGGACTGACTTCACATTTGAGTTGAAGATTCTTATTTTCGTGTTGGATCCGATTTCTCTTGATCTCCATATATTTCCCAATGCAATGAAAGCTCCTCTTTTGTATTCTTATTTTGATATTACTGTCTGTCCCTCCAACTTGGTCTATATTGCTGCCAAGATATGTGTACGATTCTACATCTTTTATTGGTGTTTCTTCAAGTTCAACCCTGTTATCATTACCTGCATTTATTCTCATTATTTTTGTCTTTTCCCTGTGTATTTTCAGACCCAATTGCTGTGACCTCTCATCGAGTGTTTTCAATTTTTCCTGCATCTGATTACGGTTATGGGACAGAAGAGCCAAGTCATCAGCAAAATCCAGATCATCCACCTGCTTAGTCAGAGTCCACTGGATTCCATTTATGTTGTGTGTTGTCGATGATCTCATAACCCAGTCTATTGCTAGTAAGAAAAGAAATGGAGACAAGAAGCATCCCTGTTGCACTCCTGTTCTTATCGCAAACGGTTCTGTAAGCTGTCCTTCGTGAAGAACTCTGCATGTCATGTCTTCATATGTTTTCTTTATTAAATTAATGACCTTCAGGGGAACTCCATATTGCCTCATCAATTTCCAAAGTGATTCTCTGTCTACACCGCCAAATGCCTTTTCGTAGTCCACAAATCCGATGTATAGTGGTGAATTCCATTCCAGACTGTGTTCAGCTATTATTCTCAAAGTGGCTATCTGGTCTGTACATGATCTGTTTTGTCGAAAACCTGCTTGTTCATCTCTCAGTTTCTTGTCTATGGGCTCTTTTAATCTCTCAAGGATAATCTTGTTTAATACTTTTCCTGGCACTGATAGTAACATTATTCCTCTATAATTTGTGCACTCTTGTAAATTTCCCTTCTTAGGCAAATTAACCAGATATCCTTCCTTCCATTCTGCTGGTATCTCTTCCTTTTCCCAGACTTTAACAAGTAATTTATATAACATCTCTGTAGCCGTGTCGATATCTGCTTTGATGGCCTCTGCTGGAATGACATCAGGTCCAGACGCTTTTCCATCTCTTAGAAGCTTTATAGCTTTCTTTATTTCTTTCTTTATTGGTCTTTCACCGTTAATTTGTAGCTCTTCTTCTGCTGGCTGGATGTCTGGGAGGTTTTGTGGAGCTGGTCTATTGAGAAGGTCCTCAATATATTCTGTCCACCTCTTCATTTGCTCTTGTATATTGCTGAGCAGTTTTCCATTCTTGTCTTTTATGAGGCAACATGTTTTCTTGTATTTCCCTGTTAGCTTCTTTGTGCTGCTATATAGTTCTCTCATATTTCCTTTGGCTGCAGCATCGTCTGCCTCTCTTGCCAACTCCTCAATATACTTCCTCTTGTCTCTTTTGATACTTTTTTTTACTTCTTTGTTTGCTTCTGTGTACACTTCTTGAGCCTTGGCTTTGGAACTTCTGGTTTTGCTAGTGTTTAAATCTGCTTTCTTGTTTTTTCTGTCTTTTATGTTATTGATGGTTTCTGTTGTTATTCATGCTTTTTGTTGTCGTTCCCTGTTACCCAGTATTTCTTCACGTCTCATTCCATACCGTTTTGATTTGCTGCCAATAGTCTTCTGTATTCTCTACATCTTCCTGCCGTTGGAGCCCTTGGAATTTGTTGGATACTGTGACTGCAAATTTGTCTCTTGTTTGGTGATTGC
This sequence comes from Oreohelix idahoensis, assembly GCA_024509875.1. Taxonomy (NCBI): domain Eukaryota; kingdom Metazoa; phylum Mollusca; class Gastropoda; order Stylommatophora; family Oreohelicidae; genus Oreohelix; species Oreohelix idahoensis. The sequence goes on from JAMPIV010009805.1 coordinate 374,963, forward strand.
TTAGATGTCCTACATTAAATTGTTGTCTATAATTTTGCATTGTTGCATATCTCTTGAGTTTCATTTTTACTTTGGCTATCAGAAGGTGGTGATCTGGTGCCACATCTGCTCCTCTATATACCTTTACATCCTGCAATGATGATCTGAGCTTCTTGTTTATGCATATATGATCAATCTGATTTTCTGTTCTATGGTCTGGTGTTATCCATGTTGCCTTGTGTATTCTCTTATGTGGAAACATGCTTCCTCCTATAGCCAGTTGATTTGAAGCACAGAAGTTTAAGAATAGTTCCCCATTTTCATTCGTTATTCCTAGCCCATGTTTTCCCATGACTTCTTCAAATCCGGTGTTGACTGTACCTATCTTTGCATTCATGTCACCCATCAAAATTGTGATGTCTCTTCTTTTTACACATCCATCCAAGACAGGGGAAGGTCCTCTCGCAGGGAGGCGTATGATGCAACACAGAGAAAGCCGAAAGGAGTCTGTGTTGCTGACTAACCTTCTTTCTTCTAGGAGAACTTCCAGATTTGGCACCTGGAATGTTCGGACATTAAACGAACAAGGGAAAGTGGCACAAGTATTAGCAGAAATGACGGAATATAAAATCGAGGTTCTGGGAATGTGTGAAACAAAGTGGAAGGGGGTAGACAAGAAGAAACTCATCACAGGTGAATTGGTGCTGTCCTCAGGAAATGAAGACGAAAGTTCACACCACAGTGAAGGGGTAGCTCTTATGTTATCTATGTTATCTGAAGAAGCACAGAAAGCACTCACTGAATGGGAAGCTGTTGGACCCAGAATAATAACAGCTACTTTTAAAACGCCTAAAAAGAAAATACATGTAAATGTTATCCAATGTTATGCACCAACTAATGACAAAGAAGAGTCTGTGAAAGAAGCATTTTATACTAGACTACAGGAAATTATGAAACACATACTGACATCTAAACAGTTAACCCACAAATTAAAACTGAGAATCATAAAGTGTTATATATATTCTGAATTACTGTATGATGTAAAAACATGGACGATGAATAAGCAATTGGAAGAACGAATTGAGGCTCTTGAAATGTGGATATATAGAAGAATGGGGCGTATCTCATGGAAATAGAAGAAAACAAATAAGGAGGTCCTAGAAAATCTAGGTATGAAAAGAAAACTAATGAGGGAGATCAAAGTTCGGCAGCTAAAATACTTTGGCCACATAAAAAGGCATAACACCTTGCAGAAGACCATAATAGAAGGGAGAGTTGAAGGCAAATGTGCAAGGGGAAGACAGTGCTATAAGTGGGAAGATAACATCAAGGGATGGACAGTAAAGAGTCTATCAGAGTGCACCACCAAGACAAGAGACAGAAGACGTTGGAGATCCATTACAGCCAACCTTCGTTGTGGAGATGGCAGAGATGATGATGATGATGATAGGACGTAAATTGAGTTAATGAATGCTAGATACTTCTTTTTTAATAGGACATAAAATCGGCCAAGCAGTTAGTGCATTCTCTTCACTCGTTGACGTTGAAAGGGTTTCGGTAACCAAACCTGGTAGCTCCAGTCTACGCACCTGTAAATGGGTATAAGTATTTAAACCAATAAAACGGAATTCAATCAGTTTTACAAATAACGGTTCACAAGAAACAAGGGACGTTTCGGGTTTTACCCTTCGTCAGCCACAAACAGGTGACAAAGACAAGAATTACATATAGGTACTACAAAACTATACAATGATGAGAAATATACAACAAATGGGCGATACAAGCAGATGGAAAAAGTAAACAACAACAGTAATGAGAGAAAAAAAAACAATAATAACAAGAAAATCGTAAAATCTAAAAGAAATACTGAAACAAGAAAGTAAATAATCAACGAAACGAAAAAAAGAGAATTAACAAAACTGTGGAACTAGTAAAAGTTAACTCAGCTCGATCCAAAGAATCTGTGAAAGAAAGCAGTAGTATTCTGTTACAGAAATCGCAAGGAAGTGACGTACGATAGCGACAAAACAAAAGATATAAAAAGATACGAAACGAACCAAAACAAAAACATAAGAAGGTAGATCTAAAAGACAACGAATAAAGAATGAAAAAGAGAAAAGCTACCAGAATTTATGCAAAATGATGTTGGATATTCAAACCATCGGGAGCTAAAACGCCCATTTTAAAAATAAGACGATTCTCCAACGAAAAGCGAGTCTTGTCATTACCGGCACAAGAAAGGAGGGCAGTGACATGAATATCGGAATTACCTGAATGGTCAGGCCTATTGAAATGAAGGGCCACCGGTAAATGTTTGTCATGATAGATGTCATTCAAGTGCTCACGAAACCTGTCTGCCAAACGCCTGCCAGTTTCACCAATATAGGTCATGCCACACCTCTTGCAGATGATAGCATAAATCAGGTTTCTGGATTCGCACGTAAAAGACTCTCTAATGATAAATTTTCCTTTCGGAAAAGTGACTGTCTGAGTTTGGAGTACAAACGGACAGGTCTTACATATCCGGCGTTGGCACGGTTTAGTACCAAAGTAAGACGGGCTAGTATGTCGCAAGCGACTGTGTACAAGAATATCCCTAAAATTCCTATCCCTACGATAAGCTACCAAAGGTGTATCACGAAACAACTCTTTGGTATCAGGATCAGAGTTAAGAATAGGCAGATGTCGAAACAGAATTCTCTTTACCGCCAGACAGTGAGGATGGAAAGTTAGAACCAGTTTGAGTCTGTCAGACTGGACAGAAGGTTTAGTAGTGAGTGCCGTCTGACGAGTGACGCGTGTGATACGATTAAGGGCATCAGATAAAACATATTCTGGATAAAGACGTCGGCGAAAGAACTCAAGCATCTCTTGAGCTCGCTGATTAAAATCATCGTCATCGTGACATAACCGACGCAAGCGAAGAAGTTGAGAAAAGGGAATGGAATTTTTACAACTAAGAGGTTGCGATGAAGTATAAAGAAGGAAACCATGAGCGTCAGTAGCCTGATATAACCAACAACTCCATGTACATGGTAGATGGTTGAAAGGGGCGTGCTACAAAGAAAAGTAGCAAAAGTAGCAAACACATAAATTAAAAAAAATAGTCAGTAGCCTTATAATAGACAGACGTTTTAAGACAAGTTTATTTATTTATTTACCTGTAAATGGGTACAAGACTCTCCTCTTGAGTTATGGAAAGAAAAGGTAGCGAAGAAGAGAACTGGTCACCCCATATGATAAAACTGGAATAGTCTCTAACACTCCACTACCCTACTGCAGTATCTGTTATGGAGCTACCTTTCACTTTTACTTTGTTCACCTTGGATTGTCAAGGTCACTGTGCAAATAGTCAATTAATGAGATGAATGTCTACTATCAAAAAATTAGTCGCACGAAGTTGTGCAGTTTTAAAACTGAAATGTAGCAATAAGTAAATCATTTTTACTTTAATAAACGATAAACAGGTTATAAGATATATTTGGAGTTTGTTTACTTGTGTTGGTAAGTGTCTATAGATTTTGTCCCGTAGAGTATATGTTGACGACGTTTCATTAATATTACCAAAATAAATTTATTAAAAGATTTAATACTTTTGATCTTTTTATTGATAGAGTTCTACTTGCTACCAGGCCACACTTTATTTAGTTTATTTGTTAATATTTGTAGTTTATGTAAATTAAAATTCTTCTGTTTATTTGATATCTTATTTCTTGTTTGTATTGTTTTTGTTAATGCTGTTTACAAAGTATTATTCCAATTGTTCCTCTTGGAAATTGTTCCTCCGTCAAATCATTCATATATTTACTGTCTTTGTTTTCTGTTTGAGACAGTGGCGGGAGAAGGGTTATCCCGAAACGTCCAACGATTTTACTGTATTGTTCATTCGCAAAACTAACTCCTGTATCATTTTTCATTTTTTCTTTTAATTTACAGTAGGTAAACATATCTTTGAGCAAAACAAGGAACACACAATGTATTCCTGAGAGAAATGAACATAATGAACCTAACATGATGAATAAAAATTATTTACTTAAACAAGTGACAGAAAGAAACAGAATGAATAAAGCAAATTGATCATGCATGAATGAAGGACTATTGCACGTACAAAGTAGGGTGGAAACCTAAACTGCTTCAAACCGATTTTTAAGTGCAACTTATGAAGCGATCACGCGACTTAGCAAGAGTAGAATGCAGGGATAAATAGGATACAAAGCTTTCAGGTCTCTAGAAAAACGATTTCCATCACCAGCATATCAGAAATGAACAAGTAATAACCTTTACACAGCTCTAAAAAAACAGATACACCACTTATTCAATGAGCTTAACGTTAAGGTAGGAATTAACACAGAGTGTACCTGTGACCCTGAAAAAAAAAAACATGATTCCTAAATATTAGTTCAAAATGGCCCATAATTAATTGTTGCACAGCGATACCGGCCATGCAAATGTCACGCTGACACGTCATCTCTGACAGTAGAAATACATGAATGTTTCCAAATGCCAGACTGACGTAATGGCAGTGGTAGACGTCTCCAAATTAGTGACACAATAAACATTAACGCATTCTACCTCAATAATGAGGAATTTCATATATGCATCATGTCTCACACCAGTAACAGGGCAATAGATCTGACTGACAAAATTAAGACAATGCCACTATTTGACAGACAACGTTTGAGTAACGTATGAGGGCTAGGGTTGGAGGTGCCATGGATATTTACGTATATGAGAAGTCAGACTGTCTTAAAGCAAAACATTTTTTTTTCTTTCAGGAAAATGGGGGGGGGGGGGGGGGATTATTGACCTTATCTACGGCATCTAACATATTTTTATTGTAAGGAACTATGTCTGACAGAGAAAATAGGAGGGTAAACTAGCCCCAGAATGCCTGGCTGCAAGTCGAACAGAGATTTATAGAGGTTATCAGATTACAGAAAAGAAGATTCATCCACTAAGACCTCAACAACGCAACACACTGTCCCAAACATTGGAATAAAAAACAGTTCTAGTTCAACATTCACACACCTGGATGGAGTGAATACAACAAGTAAAAGAAGACAAAAACAAATCTTACGGATAGACTTTTAATAGTGCTAGCAAATACTGTATACTAAACACAAACAAACGTTTCAAACATTCTATTGGATAGAATAAACGTCGCTGCCCAGTTTTTATTAATTAGTATTTCATCATGTTGTTCACAATATATATACATATAAACGATGTGACGAATTACTGATTGATTATAACTGTAAGATATTACATGGAGCATTTATTTTCTGTGTTTCCCCTTTGTTGGACATAGAAACAAACAAAAGGGGAAAGTAAATAATAAAAGTTAATCTGATATGTTGCAAGAAATAATCAAGCAGAAAACTAGACAACATAAGGCTAACAGACGTGTGGGAATCGAACCCAGGAACATCCGAGCGGCATGCCACCTTGTTATAGGAGTGAAATAGGCACTAAACAACTTTACCAACTCCAGACCACAGAAGTAGTGCTTCCTAGACAGTTGACCACTTACATCACGACACTTATCGCATCTATTGAATGTTAGACCGCGAAACGACCCAGACTAATTATAAACGTAATCACTTCTAATATTGGCACTGCCTGTGTATTGTGAAGAGTCCATAGAAAACATTAATTTGTAAATGCTGTTATCACTTTTAAAATGAGATTTATTCTTATTATCTTTATTATGTCATTGTGTATTTTCCTACACAATGTTCTGTGATATATCATCGTCATTTTGTCTTGCATCTGATTCAACCCATCAGTACCCGTTAGCTCCCCAAGAAGTATAGGCCTTCAACAAACATCTGTCACGTGCCCCTATCTCGTGCTATCAACTGCCGTTCTTTCTACGTCTTCCCCATCATGTTCACCTGTCTCCAGTTCTCTTCTCCCTATCTTTTAGGTCTACTTCTGCCTCTCTTTCTCAGGGGATTCCAGAAAACAAGGACTACCTTGTAATACCATCAACATGGTTTCTCAATGTGTGTCCTATCCATCGCCTGCGTTTCTTTCTCAGCTCTTCTGGTACTTGTCAGGTATCTTGTCAACAGGTAGATGTTGGTGACGTTGTCATACCACTTACATCTGATTGCGGTTATAATTAGTCAAGAGTCCACTGGATTCTATATCTGCTGCCTGAAGTCGATGCTCTCATAACCCAGTCTACAGCCAATAGAATTGAAGTATCACAGTTATCATTGTCTTTCTCTGTGCGTAAGGAGCAACTACCACAGCTGGTCTACATCCAAGAAGCCAGCACCAATCAATCATACACTCTCGTAGTGGTAGTTTCTCTATCAATTTGTTTTACATGATCATGTTACCAATCCCATGTAGCAATCTATCTTCTTCACTACACTAACATAATTTCCGATGTATGTTACTGTCACAGAGTGCTCGAAGGTTTTGTCTAGATTTATTTTAAAATTCCTTACTTTTCTATTCCTTCACATTTTGTCTGTTTTCTCTACGGAAATATTTGCACCTGCGATCGTTTCTTTAGCTGTTTTTCTAGTCTTCACTAATAGTCCTGTCATTCTATCCAAATTCTATCTTCTTCTACAAAGGCACTTAAAAGCATTTCTTTAAGGACGTCTATACGATTTATTAGCTTGGTCGATTTCGCAGTGGTTCCCGGAGTATCATATTTCCGTGTTCAGTGGTCAACTGGAGACAGCCCGATAAATCTTCCGGCATGGCTGAACGAGAACAGGAAATAATTAACTCTGGACGTGGGAACGGAAATGTTTTAACTTCATGCAAACGAACGCTGAGTTTTAAGATCACTTGCTGATTAACCGTTGGAATACAACGCACGCTTATAAGTTATAGAATAGAAGCATCAACTTACCTCATACCTACAAGTATATGTGATTGAGAGTAACGCTACTCAAATTCTAGTTCTTAAGCTGTGAATAAGTCCTGAGCGGTAAGCAAACTCTCAGTATTCGCTTAATTAGCTAACTCTAATATCAAGGGATTAGTTAATTGATGTAAAGTGTGAAATACTTAATATTGTGGTTTTAACTCTTTACATTAGATTGATAGCTATTTGCATTTATGTATTATGAATGTTATTGATGCATTATAATGATGTAAGTACTGGCTGATATCTGAAAGTACTACATTCTACTGATTTTGAGAAAGCTGTTGTGAACGAGAGAAGAACCATGTTGTTCAAGGAACGAGTGAATTAAATAGCATTCCTCCAATGCAGTCACGCATGAACGCACACGGCCAGGCGTCTGCTTATAACAAAGGCTGACCTGATTGACCTGACCAGTGTGAGACTACCGCTAGACAGGAATTTGTAAACAAATGGACAGTCGCCTTTAAGGAAAAGACTGACGGTACGGTTCAGGTAAATATATTATTAGGCACCATTCTGAGATGAAATGTCCTGAGTGGCTGTAGTTAATATATCTGTAAAACAAACAGAAGATTGATTACCTGCATTGTCTTCCACAGCCCAGTTGCAGAATCCTAGCCAGTTTCTGGATTTTGATTGCTGTAAATTGTTGCGAGTAAACCGCCTAGTTGCTCTATGCTACAGAGAGAACTAGTGCTTACATCTCAAACCCTCTAGCGGTGATCACAAGTCAGCAACCCTGAGCAGTCTATAGCATATGAGCAGTCTATCGATTTAAGCAGTCAACACCTCGTCAGCACCTGAACATCATAACCCAACTGCACAACCAGGTTAACGGAAAGCCTAGTCATCTCTTGGACTGTTGCTCAACTGAATCAAATTCTCCAGTTGGTAATCCCTACCTACTGTGACGCCCAGGAGAAGTCCAAGCAGATAAGTCTACTTAAAACCCAGACCAAAATCAGAATTCACTTATCCAAGAAATAGCCATAGGAATAAACTTTCGTCCGTGAGGAAAATAGCCTCTTACTTCTTATCTGAACCAAAGACACTGACAGTTCTAAATTTCCTAGTATTTCTTTTTTTCAAAGTACATGTCAACATTGATTTTATATTTCTACTGTAATTAAAGTAATTATGTACATTCTGTAACTCACCATCATTCTGAGTTTGACTTAGTAGATTGTATGTTCTGTTCAGAAAAACATTCTCAACCCTCCTTGTATTATTACCTGTTACTACTAGTTCATCTAAAAAAAGATTTGAGGAAGAAAGAGTTAGTCGTCGCCAGAAAAATACAAGAGTTGGTAGTCTAAAAGGTGAGAGAATCACTGATACCAACCTGTGCCCTTCTGTTAACTCTTTCCGTCAACATTAGCTCACCTCTGTGAAAACTAGTGTCTAAAGGTCTATGTGCTTTCTACACATCTTCCTTACTATACAAAACTCTTTATGCGACAATTGGATTCTCATTCAACGTCAATTGGAGTGCACCATCAACTATATATATCTGCGACAGTTACATCGGTCGGTCTCACTCAAAATAGTAACTCGCGCCAGAAAAAAAAGTGCGCAACGCAAGGTGTGCAACTTGTGCGGCGTGGGTGTTATATAAAACAAATACTTTGGTTTTTTTTTTTTTTTATTCTTTCACGAAATTAGTAGCGCTTATTATCAGGGAACACTCTTTGAAAACTATCCATGCACTTTCACTAAGAAATGTTGTCATCAAAGAACTTTTAAACTGAATCTAGAATAACATAATTCTTGCCGTGTGTGCGTTGGTCACAGTTGAGGAATGCAACCATGTTGAAAAATTCCATTATATATACTCTCCCGAAAGTAGTTACAATCAACAAAGGAAAGCGTTCAAATGACGGTGTTCATGAACAGTTTGATTACACTGTATAATGGAAAGAAACCAAAAACACTCTAAGAATGTACTTCTATCTGCTCATTCGGGAACGGAAACAGCACACTATAATTTAAAAACCCGTCAAGTTTGACGGGTTTTTGCTAGTTCTTCAATATTGTCCAATACTTCTCGTACGTCATGTTTGAGAGAGCAGTGCTCCCCGAACTACGGGGACCTTTATTAAGGGATATTTTATTCACCGGCATCCGAGCAGTAGATGTTTAGCAACACAGAAATAACAGGTCAAGTGTCCTACCTCGACTCCATAATTGTGGATGTTAACATTTTTAAATGGCTGTGTCAGTATGACATGCCGTCCTCGGACTCTACTGGTAGGTTCTTATAGTTCAACAGAATGTCAGTATGACGTACCTTTTCGGACTCTACTGGTAGGTTCTTATAGTTCAACAGAATGTCAGTATGACGTACCGTCTCGGACTCTACTGGTAGGTTCTTATAGTTCAACAGAATGTCAGTCTGACGTACCGTCTCGGACTCTACTGGTAGGTTCTTATAGTTCAACAGAATGTCAGTATGGCGTATTGTCTCGGATTTACTGGTAGGTTCTTATAGTTCAACAGAATGTCAGTCTGACGTACCGTCTCGGACTCTACTGGTAGGTTCTTATAGTTCAACAGAATGTCAGTCTGAAGTACCGTCTCGGACTCTACTGGTAGGTTCTTATAGTTCAACAGAATGTCAGTATGGTGTATTGTCTCGGATTTATTGGTAGGTTCTTATAGTTCAACAGAATATCAGTCTGACGTACCGTCTCGGATCTACTGGTAGGTTCTTATAGTTCAAGAGACACATAAAGAATTGGACTACTGCACTCTCAGACAAATAATGGGACTAGTAATCTGGTCATTTAAAATATATTGTCACAAAAACCACTACTGCAACAACAGGCTTCCTGCACGAGGATCAGCAGTAGTGGTGGGTCCATGAAGAAGGCAAAGGGAAGCAATAATGATTATAATAAATAATTAAAGTTGCTTCACAGAATGACTGATTATGATGAATGATTAAAGTTGCTTCACAGAATGACTGATTATGATGAATGTTTAAAGTTGCTTCACAGAATGATTGATTATGATCAATAATTAAAGTTGCTTCACAGAATGACTGATTATGATGAATGATTAAAGTTGCTTCACAGAATGACTGATTATGATGAATGATTAAAGTTGCTTCACAGAATGACTGATTATGATTAATGTTTAAAGCTGCTTCACAGAATGATTGATTATGATCAATAATTAAAGTTGCTTCACAGAATGACTGATTATGATGAATGATTAAAGTTGCTTCACAGAATGACTGATTATGATGAATGATTAAAGTTGCTTCACAGAATGACTGATTATGATGAATGATTAAAGTTGCTTCACAGAATGATTGATTATGATCAATGATTAAAGTTGCTTCACAGAATGACTGATTATAATGAATGATTAAAGTTGCTTCACAGAATGACTGATTATGATGTATGATTAAATTTGCTTCACAGAATGACTGATTACAATGAATGATTAAAGTTGCTTCACAGAATGACTGATTATAATGAATGACTAAAGTTGCTTCACAGAATGACTGATTATAATGAATGATTAAAGTTGCTTCACAGAATGACTGATTATATGAATGATTAAAGTTGCTTCACAGAATGACTGATTATGATGAATGATTAAAGTTGCTTCACAGAATGACTGATTATAATGAATTATTAAAGTTGCTTCACAGAATGACTGATTATAATAAATGATTAAAGTTGCTTCACAGAATGATTGATTATGATGAATGATTAAAGTTGCGTCACAGAATGACTGATTATAATGAATGATTAAAGTTGTTTCAAAGAATGACTGATTATGATGAACGATTACAGGTTCTTCACAGAATGACTGATTATAATGAATGATTAAAGTTGCTTCACAGAATGACTGATCATGATGAATGATTAAAGTTGCTTCACGGAATGACGGATTATTATAAATGATTATAGTTGCTTAACAGAATGATTGATTATGATGAATGATTATAGTTGCTTCACAGATTGACTGATTATGATGAATGATTATAGTTGCTTTACAGAATGACTGATAATGATGAATGATTATAGTTGCTTCACAGAATGAATGATTATGATGAATGATTATAGTTACTTCACAGAATGACTCATTCCGGAGGACATAAACAGAAGTAAAGAGTAGGCATAATTTTCAATGAGGAAAGAGCAATAAGACTTTAAGTTTTTCTTCGGCAATATCAGATCGAGTTATCGTTAGTTAGGTTACATAATGCCGATTGTGTCAGATCGAGTTATCGTTAGTTAGGTTACATAATGCCGATTGTGTCATATGACAGCGATTCAGGGACAAGTAGAAAAGAAGCCAAGAAAATAAAACCCCCTTATGTGAGAAAGATTTCGTTTTAAAAAAGAAACCATAATTAACTAAAACGAGTTATGCGGATAGTCAAAAGCTAATGAGCAAAAGGAGGGCACTACTCATATTATAAGGAAACAGTACACTCCCTTTGGTGTTAAGAGAACATTAAAGCTGGAATACATCAAGAAAAATGAAAGTTTGATGGGGGAAAAAAAGAGAAATCGACAACAATGAGAGTTATAGCCAGTCTAAAAGACGGACATTGAAAGAAGTCAACAGCAGAATTGATTCACAGCACGAAGTTGTTGATAGGCATAATCGCCTAGTCCATCCGACACGGCGAAAAAAAACGTGTGCTTGTTCATCAACTGATTCCACTCATCAGACTCCCAAGTATCCCCATGGAGATAACGCAGCAGCTTATAATTAACATATTCGCATAGATCTATGACCGCCATTGCCATGAAAGCATTAAATAAAACATTTGAGGTGAAAATGTTAACACGACAGGTAGGATAGATGGAAAAAGAAGCTAACATATCTCAATGGGAGGAACAAAAAACAGGAAGAAAGAAATTAGGAAGTTGGTAGGATCAACCCATTAGCTAAACAGAGAGGTTTAAAATAAAATGATACGACGGGCTTGTTGAGACGCAGCTAAAATCAGTTGCCAAGTACAAGCCATCAACATTAGAAAATCAAGCCAAACAAGAATATAGAGCGTCAGTGTAACGCGAAGAGACAGCTATAAATAGATCTTGAAGACATAAGGCGACAACATGACCACACCAGAATGGAAACTTATTCCCATATCGTGGAAATATCGTGTAAAGTCACAAGTGGAAAAAATTAATAAGATAATAAATGTCGTATAACGCAGAAGCATTAGTTCATGAATACTCATGCATAGACCGAAAACAGCATTACAGAAGGAAGCATATATGTAACCTGCCTACCGATCTCAAAGAAGACTTGAAAAGTAGACGTGATTTTTCTCTTAGAGAATAGAAGTACAACCAAGATTTTGGACCGTGACGACATACAATATTTCTTTTTTTCTGCTTTTCATTTTCCATAGGTAGAACTAGTTATATCCACATTTCAAAAAGAGTATCTTAAGGCCGGGTATATGTACAATTAAAATAAATACAGGTTGTTTGCACACAAATTATAATCTTTTTTTATAATATCCACTAATCTTTCCATATTTATTTTAACCTGTTAAAGACTATTTCCCTATTAAATTTGTTACCTGTTGTTTTAAAACTAAACAATAATAGTTGATTCAGTTTATATAAGGGTGCCTATTCAAAAACAGCGAAGCATTTCATATATGTCGCCCCCTGAATAATCGTTTTTATGAAAATAATGCCAGTCTCTTAAAGGTCTGAACATGTCAGTCGTCGAAATAGCTGAAGGGGCTATTAAATAAATGTGCATATAGAATTATAGCTGCCTTGTCTAAAACTCGTGTGAATAATTCTTAATAAAATAAGAATGTCGTAGCTATTCACACTTTTGCTAAACAAGAATCTGCCCCCCACAAGGCAATGACGCATGTGTAACAACATGTGACTACAACATGACAAGAACTGCTAAGTGAATTATGCCAAGACATGTTATGTGCACCTGAATTTAATCCCTTTATTCTCCTTCTTTTTTTTTTTTTTTTTTTTTTAAATCAGCTTAAAGAATTGGAAAGTTGCCTTAGTTTTCTTTCCCATTCAGACTCTTAGATAAATCGTTCGAATATTAAAAAACCAGTAGGAGGTTATGAATTCCAGACCAAGTGTTTCGTCTGTGTGTTCGTTCAACACCCTCAGACGTCATTTTGAAACTTCTTGAGTAGTCGATGATTAGTCCCAGACTGCTAACATCTTCATATATCATTGTGAACAGTACTTGTAAATACCATATGTACTTGTAACAACCATGTGTACTTGTAACAACCATATGTACTTGTAACAACCATATGTACTTTCCCATTTTCTGCGTGGGACACTTCATCAGTCATTTTATCAGGGCCATATTGTCACAAAATGACAGTCAATAAATGGTTTTCTTTTCACCTTTCTCCAATCTCTCTTGTATTGTCATTTATCTTGTCATTCATTTCCATTTTGTTACTTAGGGTTTACTTTATTTAAAGTAACCTCACAAAACCACCCCGGCCCCGAATTCTAAGCGTTGCATATGCCCGTACACATTACCTTTTCTCTTATTCTGAACATTTAAGTTAGATGTATCAAGTCAATCAATGTCTTTAGTCCTATGAGGAAGGCGGGTGTCACAAACTGACTTCTCAAATGTAATCATACAATTATCTTATTACCTCAAGGCCAGTTGACTTTAGGTATACAAATTTATAACACATAAGGAAGGGAAACCCGAGGCCTGTAAACAGTAAATAAATATTAGACAACCATAAAGGTATGTTTTCAGGCACTCGAAAGAAATAAAGAAGTAGAACATTAGACCAGAAAAACAACAGACGTGAGTGGCTTACCCAGGACTCGAACCCAGGACCTTCCGTACGACAACCAAACGGCACCATCGCCATCAAAAAGTGCATATTAGTTATATTAGTGATTGCGTCTTTAAACTGTCTGGGTCGTCCACGGGTCCTGTACCACAGTTGTGTGAGTGTCACACGAATGACCTCAGCCAATAATGCACTTTTGTTGGGGTGCAAAATTGGCTGAGCGTCCATTCACGATGTACTGTCACACGAAGGCGATGGCGCCGTTTGGTTAGTCCTGGGTTCGATTCTCGGTAAGCCGTTCACTTATATTTTCTTTTCTGTTGTCTAGTGCCACCCTTTATTTCCAACGAGTACCTGTTAATTACATTTATTTACTTATTTATTTACTATCCACAGGATAGTAAATTCATTATTTATTTCTTCATTTTATAGAATATTGTTTTTGTCGGAGCTATTCTGCTCTTCACTTCTGAGATGTATCTTCCATCCGTTGTTATTAATGTTCCCATGTATTTGAATCTTTTGATCTATTTTAAAACGGTCCCATGTACTTTGATAATACATTCTGGGCAAGCTATTTTGTTTTAGTACATGATATATAATTTATGGAAAATTGTTTCCAGAATTGGTCGTTCCAAACGATGTCACACTCTTCCGTAATCTCCTGGGTAGTGAGTTCGGATGTCTTGCCTTCTCGGATAAGAGCTAAAAAATAAGAGGTCCCGTGTGCAAATTGCGCACGTTAAAAATCCTTCTGCAGTTGGAAATCGTAAAGAGTAGGCCATACGGCCGCTGCCCTAGAACATAAAAAAAAAAAATTAGGAAACATACCCAACGCAAAAAAATATTTATAGAATGTGTGATTACTGTATACACACACTGTGATCCACGCCAGTGTTGCGGAGTTCGTGTACTGTGCTGAGATCATCTTTGTGTAATCTTAGGTAGGAGATCGGAGCACTGATGGAGTCGTCCGTTTGCTATAAAGGTGGTGCCTGAAACCAAACCAAACCAAACCAAACCAAACCAAACCAAACCAAATTAACAAGTAATACGTTAAGAAATAACGGGAAGAATTATGTTGCTCCTCTTGTCCCCAAGAAGGCAGACTTTATCCGGTGAACAATGTCTTCTGTTTCCTTCCCCTCCACCTTTCACCATCAACCAAGCTAGTTAGCACCTATAGCTGGTATTGTACAGATCTGTTTGACTTGAATAAACAACATGCGATTTGCACCAAGCACGTAGGAGTAGTGATGAGTTAAACATTTTCGATCATTAAAAAAAAATAAAGTCACCGGCAATAAATGCATTTGCATTATCTGAAATGAAAAATAGAATCGCATTTACCAGCGACGAGGGTGTTTATATTATCGGCAATGGCATGGAAGAAAGACAACACGATAATTAAAAAACAGTACGGTACTGGAGACGGAAGTTGTGAAGAGACTAGATCGTCACCAGGTGTGTTACTTGAAGATGTGCCCTCTCTCAGTCAAAGTGTCGTAGCATTAACAGTTACACCTAGAAAATTCTTATTGTTTGAGTGCTATTTCATTTGTTTGCCTACCTTGAATATTTTTCTGTTCTAGTTATATACTGTGGTAGTATATTAGCTTGAACTGAAGGAAATGGGTCGTGTTCTTTGATGTCATACAAATAAGATTCTAACATAATTAAGTTTAGGATTAAGGTTAGGGTTTAGGGCAAGGTTTATGATTCCTAAACTGAACTCTAACTCTCACCTCTTGTTACTGCATCTCTGAATTATTTGTAAGCTCGTTTCTAACCCACGGCCCACTATTCGTCATGTCACCTATATATTATGTGTATTGTCTTAGGTATGTCTTTGTGAACACCTTTTCTAGAAACAATATTCATCGTCGTCATCATCATCACCTTCTTATTTTTCTTCCTCTCCTTGTTCGTTCATTACCAATTAGTTCATTGAGTAGCACATATCTTCAAGAAAAACAATCTAAATCTTCCTGACCCGTGCCATCCATCCCGTGTCTTTATATGTCTCCTATTCTTGTATAGCTGGGTTGAGTTATTGTAGTAAAGTATCCTTAGGTGTCTTGTCTATGTGAGTGTTTAATGATTTTTTGTTGGCTCTAAACTATAGCAGGATAAGGCAGAAAGTCCCATTCCCAAACCCCGTTATGCGCCTTCTACGTCATGTCTTGCAGTTTACAGTGCTACTATTCTTAGCTGCCCTGTCGGGCCTCCATAACGCACGGGGAAAATAATAGAAGAAAGAATAATTCACAATAATCAAGAACAATCATCATCATTATTATATTCCTTATGTTCCTTAGGGGACATGCAGCCACTGCTGCTGGTACTACAGGTTGTACCAAGCAGTCACATGCACGTGCAGTAGAGGTTTCAAGGGTAATTTTTTAACATGGTAAGGTTGCCAGCCCTATGCACAGTCTCATATTAACAGCCTTGTACGACATGACTGAGATTGCACACGTCTGTCTTTGTCTCTCTTACACCCTGGGGCACTACACTGGAATCAGAAACAATAACCAACAATCATCAGCAACACTCATCGATCTCACATGTGAAGTTTCACAACACAAGCACTAGGACAGTGAAGCAAGAAGAAGGTAAGATAAGAGGAACAATCGAATACAATTTGGCAACGAGTAATAATGATGGGAACAGTACTACATGAGGACAAGAAACAGAGACTTTACTCGACAGATAAATAGAAGACAATGACAAATAAACATTGATGAAGTTACTGGAAGATCTGGATAGTCGTGTTAACCAGGATGTAGAAGGAGCTAATAAAACAGTAGTTTCATTTTTACTGTAAAGTTTAATCTTTTTAAAATATTTGCATGAAAATCAAAATTTAAAGTATTTTTCAAAGTAGTGTCCAGATTTTCATATTCAAATTCTGTTATCAAACACACACCGTTATGCTTGAATAACTAAACTAATGTAAACATGTCCGAAACGATTGTTAATTTACTGTTAACATGATGTCAGTAAATTATGCCATTGTGTAAACTGATGGGCCTGTAATCTGTGGTGAAAAATCAGGTTGGGGGCTTCTCTGCTGGGGTAAAGGGCAGAATCGTAGCCGAACATGGCGGGGCTTACAAGATAACAACTTTCAGCATGAGAATGGAGGTAGAGGGAGCTACTGCAGCCTTAAGGTGGCTGACTGACACTTCAGTAACAAAGGCAGTCATTGTGTCAGATTCTCAGTTCGTGCTTCGAATGGTTCAAAAAATGTGGCTACGGAATGAATGGAAAACCTCCATAGAAGCTGGTGTGGATCTACTGTCCAGGACATGCAATGGTACGCGGTAATGAGAGATCTTACAGACTAGCATCACGAGCACCAACAGTGGGGGCACTGGATATGGATAAAGGAGAGATCGCCTGCTAGAGAATGACACTGCAATAGATGAATCATCAATGTTAAGACTGTTGGAATATGGCATCAAACGTAAGGCTAGCAGAGATGGACGTAAAAGAGGATGTATCCGTCGTGTATACAACCAGCGAGCTACAGGAACAGTTAGCATTCACACTCTTCGACATATGCTGAGGGAGACTGAGCACCTATGGGTTTGCCCGGAGTGTAGTGATGTCAATTCTGTTCAACAATAACAATAACCCATTAGCTCCTCATGGAGCACAGGCCTTTAAGGAAAAACATGTCACGTTCTCCTGTCACGTGCCATCAGCTCAAGCTCTTTCTACGTCTTCCTCACTATTTTCACTTCTGTCTCCAGTTCTCTTCACCACGTGATTCTTGGTCTACCTCTGCCTCTCTTGGTCTACCTCTGCCTCTCTTGGTCTACCTCTGCCTCTCTTGGTCTACCTCTGCCTCTCTTAGTCTACCTCTGCCTCTCTTGGTCTACCTCTGCCTCTCTTACCTTGGGAGTTCCCAAAAAAAAAAAAGGATTGTTCTGTAATGCTATCAACATGTTTCCTCAGCGTGTGTCCTATCAACAGACTTCCTCAGCGTGTGTCCTATCAACAGGTTTCCTCAGCGTGTGTCCTATCAACAGGTTTCCTCAGCGTGTGTCCTATCAACAGGTTTCATCAGCGTGGGTCCTATCAACAGGTTTCCTCAGCGTGTGTCCTATCAACAGGTTTCCTCAGCGTGGGTTCTATCAACAGGTTTTCTCAGCGTATGTCCTATCAACAGGTTTCCTCAGCAAGTGTCCTATCAACATGTTTCCTCAGCGTGGGTCCTATCAACAGGTTTCCTCAGCGTGGGTCCTATCAACAGGTTTCCTCAGCGTGTGTCCTATCAACAGGTTTCCTCAGCGTGGGTTCTATCAACAGGTTTTCTCAGCGTGTGTCCTATCAACAGGTTTCCTCAGCGTGTGTCCTATCAACAGGTTTCCTCAGCGTGTGTCCTATCCATGGACAACGATCTTCTTCTCATCTCTTAATTCACTGGTACTTGTCTGGGTCTTGTGATAACATGATGTGGACAAGAATATAATTTATGCTGGAAAATTAAGTAATATTATGTTTCTCAGAATCTCATTAAATAACTTTGTGACAATAAACAGACAACAATTTCCACTGTTCTTAGTCTGTAGAAGTAATAGAAAAAGTACACAAGAAACAACTCTATTGATCAGACATGCGCAGTCAGTATATTAATTTATCAAGGGTGTTTAAAATGTCCAGACCTATTTTTAAACATTTATATCGTCATCTGTATCGTTTGGATATACAAGATACACATTCCAACAAAGGAGCAATGACAGCAATGTTACTATTATGTTTTTTTTTCAGAAACAAAAGAAAATAATTAAAATCTAAAACAATTAATAAAATCACATTACAAGAGAGAACATGTCATGGAAAGAGAAGAAAACAAATAAAGTCTTAGAAAACTTATGCATGAAAAGAGAATTAATGAAGGAAATCAAAATTAGACAGCTCAAATATTTTGGCCATGTACAAAGACATAACATCTTACAGACAACCATAAAAGACATAACATCTTACAGACAACCATAAAAGACATAACATCTTACAGACAACCATAAAAAACATAACATCTTACAGACAACCATCAAAGACATAACATCTTACAGACAACCATCAAAGACATAACATCTTACAGACAACCATCAAAGACATAATATCTTACAGACAACCATCAAAGACATAACATCTTACAGACAACCATCAAAGACATAACATCTTACAGACAACCATCAAAGACATAACATCTTACAGACAACCATCAAAGACATAACATCTTACAGACAACCATCAAAGACATAACATCTTACAGACAACCATCAAAGACATAACATCTTACAGACAACCATCAAAGACATAACATCTTACAGACAACCATCAAAGAAGGAAGAGTTAAAAGCAAATGTGCTAGAGGAAGACAGCGATACAAGTGGGAAAATATCATCAAGAGATGGACAAGAAAGAGTGTATCACAGTAAACTATCTATACAGAAAACATTGGAGATCCATCGTAGCCGACTTTAGTTGCGTAGATAGCAGCTGATGATGATGACAAGAGAGAGAGAGAGAGAGAGAGAGAGAGAGAGAGAGAGAGAGAGCCACATTGCTGCTGCTATGAAAACATGTTTTGAACATGCTGAAATTACCGCCGAGTAGTAACGGTAATATGAAATATATTATGCAATAAAATACCGGTTAATTCCCTTTATTTTGACATTCGTTTAATATAAATTATTTAAACAGATGTAAACAAAAAAATAAAACTTTAAAAAATACAGAGTGACTGTTCACTCACACTGTACGTTAGTAATGCTTACATATGATTAAACATGACATATTTAGATCCACTGATTCTGTAGACCAGATATGACAGCCTGCCATCAATCACTAAAGATTATAATGTCTGAACTGACAGTGCCATGTGAACAGAGATTAAGCGAGCAGCACGGTGTACAGATGACTAAGTGATGTCACCTACTAGGTCAGTTGAGACAAGCCTGGTTTGCATGCACTTTCCTGGCAGTAGAAATTGGCCTGAGCGTATGCTGCACTGAAACAATCTGACAATTAAGAAACCTGGTGAAACAGCCAAAAAGGAACAACAGTAATGGACGGTAGAGGCTAGTAAGTTTATTATCAACAAAATTATTACTTTTAGAAGTATCTCATCTTGGCATCTATATATAAAAAATGCCATACAGTAAAGGTCTGGATGTATGTTCTTTATACTTTTACGTATGCTTTAACTTATTGACCTGAAACTAAGCAGAGTTGCTCCTTAAGATAGGGCTGGTAATATTGCCACTTTAATTTACAATAAACAGTTGTAGTTTAGACTGAAATAACATAAATAATAAAAACATGACCTTTATTTAAATAACAATGCAAAAAACTTAATTTTTTTGTTCCAAGGGCAATAATCATTTTATAAATTAAAAACAACTTTATGTAATTAAAAACTAAGGTACGCATTTAAATTAAAAATTACGGCTTAGTTTAAAATTATTAAGTTAATATTTTTACGTTATATACAATGTAAATATTATGAAATTATTTACAATCTGTTTATTATATTGTATAATTCTAATGCTGTTAATTTTAAACAACAAATTAGTTTACAATTAAAGCTTTGATAAATAATTTTAGACTTTTGTGCTACATTAATGATAAAATGTTCGCTTCCAACCCAGGGCCGAGATCAAACATAGTTTGTACAATAAAGTCAAACGACCTCACTTTACGCCCCAAAGGATGTATTAAAAAAAAACCATCTACCAACTTTTAATGAAAATCCTCGATCAAGAGAAAGCTTTTGATCGAATATCACACTCATACCTTCACAAAACATTATGGTATTATAGGTGGAAACTTTAGAAAATGGATTGAAATCCTTTACACGAAGCCTGAGAGCAAGGTTTTGGTGAATCATGCATTCACTAGAACTCCTGCTAGAGAAAATTAGAAATGACAGCTCAATTCAGGGCACTTTTATACCAGGAAAGGGTGAACAGAAGCTGCTTGCGTATGCAGACGACACCACCTTTTTCCTACCAAACGACAGGTCTATTATAAATATCCTAAACACATTCACAGAATTTAGCAAAGGTAGTGGAGCTAAAGTAAATGTACATAAATCAACAATAATGGGCATAGGCAAATGGAAAAACAAAACAGTCTTTCCATTCGGACGTATACCAACAACCAACATCAAAATTTATGGCAAAAATTTTGTCATAGTGCAGGTCTTCTTTTAATATCACTAGGTGACAGATGGCAGGCCTAGTTGTGGTATGTTCAAGTTGTCAATTTACTTTATTTGACTCATCTTCCAAGTAAGAACTATCTCTTAGGGACTGGCCATCACCGCCAGAGATGACGATTTCTGGGTGAGATATGGTTCGTTTCTTTTATTACCCTGGACTCGTTCTTCCCTCCTTGTTGTTGTATAGCAGAATTTATGGATATATATATGTATATGCGTTTACACCTTATTCATGCACCCACTCCGCAACCTTTTACAAATCAAACCATCTGGTGTGGGGGTATTCCAAATGAAAACAGTATTATTTACAAATTACAGGTTCCACAATTTTCCAGCAGAGTGCATATGACATAAATCTCCATTTCCATCTATACACCCTGTCCCTGATTCCATGGACATTTCCAAAGGTAACCAAATTCTCTTCTGCAGACTCTTGGTTACTTATCTACGTTATTTTCTGTTAACATTTTATCCTCCGTTTCTACCTATATACTTAGGACTTTTCCTCCTATCTCCCTAAGTCAATGTGAGCTTATTCTCTCCAGTATTGGCTCTGTCAGTCCTAACTCAAATATTTGCATCGTTATCAATTTCTAGTTCATACATAAAAATTTCTACAATGTCAAGTACTCCTGTAGTGGCACCTATACTTACTCTGAAATGAGAGAGCGCATGAATCATTTCATTGATGTCATTGCGTTGCAAATACCCTTGCTCAGTTATCCTTATCAAGGACTATGCCTCATAACTCATTTATATGACAGCCCATCCTGGCTATCAGCAGATAAAAGTTATCCACTTTGCATATAATTGTGCATCATTTTCAGTGTCCCTGCTTCTTGAGTGCTCCCTTAATTGCGAGCGTCTTTACCTTCTGGTAACGCTTTGACTATTTTGCTGAAACAAGTTTCTCTTTTCACATAATGTATGCATAATAAAAGTCAAAAGTCATCTTACCGTAATTATACAGAATCCAAATACTTATTACATTTCCTACTATCACACCTATGAGCAAGCCCTATGCTTTAAACACAGTTCAATCTAGTCTCCAGAATTTCTACCATTAATCAGTCTAAAGCTATCTACTTGTTCTGTCGTGAACTTCTGTCACCCACAGGTTTCACTTCTTGAGAGCCCGGCAATACACGTCTTGCCACCTTGGTTTCACAGCCCGGACTAATTTCTTTTGTCCTTCAAACCATTGTCCCATGATCCGTTCTTGTCTATCAGTCCATCCGATTGGTCTGTCCTCTTCCTACTCACCGACAACAAGTTCACGCTTATTTTCACGCAGGCAACTCAGTGAACTGTGCTCCGTAGCTCTTTAAAACTTTCCCCATTTTTTCTCGTGCATTTGTTTTTCTTCCCAGCTCACTAAACTGCAAAGGGCGTTAATTATTTGTTATCTCCCTTTGAGGTTTTTACCTTAATATTACAGTCCCTTTTCTAAGTCTTACTAGAACAGTCATAATATGCAAATTTCCTTAACCATAACTTTGTACTCACAGAAACTATTTAAGTCTAAATCAGCCTTGTTTTCAGTAACTCTGAATTAAAGGGTTTTCTCCCTTTGCATCTAAGCATAGGTGTACAATCTTTTATTTCCCATCTTTAAGACAAATAGCCTGTTTCCTAAATTATTCTAATTTCCCAAACCATTTTTTCATACACCTTTGTCCTATCAAACCAAATCCGAACTTTGTCTACAACCCAACGGTGACAATTTCCCTCACACCCAAACCGTACACACTAAGACACATGGCGGAAACTAACGTCACATGTAACAGATATGCTACATAGATTCAAATTCAAAACCACAACGATTTTTGGACGAGCAACGGTAGTGAACACATTAATTATTCCTAAATTACTTTATATAGCCACAGTTTTCGACCCGTCAAAACAGACCAGCACATATATAAACAAACAGATCAGAAGTTTCATTTTTATTCGCACAATTTACAGCATAAAACATAATACACTTATTCAAGAAAAGAAACAGGGAGGGATTACCCTCCAAGACATAGAGACGAAGATCCAGTCACTTAGAATCCAACACGTAGGAAACATCATCACACACCAAGAACAACACCCGTTAGCAGACTCAGCTTGGGACGTAAGACGAGTCAACAGTGAGGAATGCATTTAGCGACCCATAGCTAGACTGCTTGCGTCAGGGCTAGCGAACCAGAGCTGACCAAGACCCTACTCCGCCTCCAAGTGGTTGTCCTGGAAACAGGCTGCATCACTGCAGTCTGGCTGAGTGAAGAGGGAAGGCTAACCCGGTCCCAAAAATGCTGTGCTGAAGTCGGATGTGTCGGCCGAAAGGCGCAAATATTGCAGCTGCGCTGTAAACGGACACAACGCAACCAACGTCCTTTTCAGGACGAACGAAGAAGAAGAAGACTCAGGCTCGCCAGACTGAGACCACTGAACAACTGCATGCCACGACATTTTGGTTCAATACCATCATTTTACAAGTAATGCATACAAGCCATTCATGGACATGAAAACTCACTTCATCAGAAGACAAATGTAATCTTCAAACACTTAGTCAAACTACAATCTCCCCCACTACATCTCAGACTTAAAAGAGGACAGAAATATTTTAAAAACAAACTATACTGACAGAGCAACTCTGGAAAGGTTAAGGTGGCCGGCGTGATGCTGACCACATCTCTCCTAGTGTGCCGACGGTCAAGAAAATATGAGCCTAACACCATATTCCCAATATGCCTCAATGCGCGTGTAACGGTATCCTATACTGACACTTTCACCAACTTACACAACCTTTCATCACTGCTAAGGCAAGAGAAGTGACTTTTAGAATTATATACAACATGACACCAACAACAGAATGGTATGCTCACAGATTCAAGCAAACATCACAATGTCAGCTGTGCAAAACACGCATCCAAGAAACTGAGGATCACATTTATTATACGTGCAGTACAGTCACACGTATGAAGAAGGCATTGCTAAATATGATTACTATCACAAGCCACTATTTAGCTTTCGTTGGGGGGGGGGGGGGGGGGGGGGGGGGGGGGGGGCTAGCTGGCTAACCCCTCACCGCTAGGGCATTACCCCTGTTGTACAGATTTTTAATGACGACACATAATCTGGCTTGTGTCCACTAAGACATGACTATACAACAATGGGTGACACAAGGAACGAAAACTTCTAAGCAGCTAATATCCCTTTTATTAGCAATAACATAACTTGGCCACACACGGCCTAATGAAATGCAAATACATATATAAATGCCGCCACATGGAATGAACATATAATATCAATACGCAAGAACAGGCAATATGGCTACCTAACTCCTGCGGTGAACTCCGCTCAATGTAGCGGCGAACCAACATGGTACTAACGACTATCAAACGTACTTACAACCAATTCTCAGCTTACACAAAAATCATCACTGAGAAAATAATCACTTCCCTAGAATAAATATCACCAACATAAGACTAATCTGGCGGGCACTGTATCAAGATATTCAATGAAATATGGGCAGCATCAAGCTGGCATAGAATATCGTCCAAACGGGACAGTAGTCCAATCACTAATGAATCTTTCGCGCTCAACCCTTTGGCGCCCGAATTTCCGATGGTCACATGACCCGGTCGTTCGGCTATTTCCGTCGGCTTCCAACCGGTTTGCCTTGTCACTAACAAGCAAGCAACCACAAAATAGCGTTGTACAATTACCTTACACACGAAACACACCGTAGACATTTACAGAGCTATTATGTTAAACACGATCCCAAAAACAACACCAGACACACAGACGAAACTTCTCAACTTATCATCACAGTACAGGCTTTTAATTTGGACTTTTCGGAATCTAGCAGTTTTCGAGCACCGCCTTAAAAATTCGCAGATACTATTAAATATCTTCCTTCAGAAGGCATTGTAAATTGCTCCCAAAATTGTTGGGCAAACTACTTCATCATAGGCATTACCTGGGCTTATAGTATAAGTTATACCATGAAGTGAAAAGTCATAAACCTGTATGCTTTAAGTATTTATATATACTACTCGTCAAAAGTCAAGGGCCACCCTATTATTTTCAATACACTTTTATATAAGCGCATAGAATGATTAAATGAAGGAAGTTTTTAGTAAAAATGGGTGCAATATCTTCCTCAAACAGTCCTCTATGCGCGTTAAGCATAAAAACAACTCGCCGACAACCATGGTGACCACGTGCAATTTGGTTTGCTGACCATAAATTCACATTTTTAATCTGTTTTTTCAAACTTCCGTACAACCAAACAGGTGAAATAATCGTGCTGATTGACATTCCACGTGCAATGGCAAGTTTTCGTGAACAGCGTTCACTCTTAATTTGTTTTACAATCAGCAGACTTAGGGTAGTTTCATCACTTGCAAAAACCACGCCACCGAGAAGAAGTCTTGACACCTTACAAAGAATGAGGGCTATAGCGTGGGTTGAAAGTGGTTTATCTGTCCGTGAGGTTGCTAGACGGCTTGCAGTGTCACACTCTACTATCCAAAGAATTTTGGAGAGATTTCAGGCCACAGGAAGTGTGGAGAATCGCCACCGGCCAGGTCGCCCTAGATGCACTAATAGACATGATGACCGGTACCTCTTGTTGTCAGCCCTGCGCCATCGAACAGTGACTTGTTCCACTCTAAGATGTCAGCTGAGACAAACTGTAAACGTTAATTTCAGTCAAAGCACCATTCGCAGACGTTTACATGAATTTGGACTGGCTGCTCGACGTCCTGCAGTCAGAATCCCTCTTACTCCTGCTCATCGCAGAGCCCGTGTTGCTTGATGTCGCGGCGGATTTACTGATGACACAATTCGAGAAGCGGATCGTTATGGCAGGGGTTCTGTCATGGTCTGGGGAGGCTTCTACAGACATGGCAGGACCCCATTCTACATCATCCAAGGCAACTTGACCGGCCCAAGATACCAGAACGAAATCTTGAGACCAATTGTTTAGCCTGCTGTGGAGGCCATAGGTGGTAATGCCATCCTCCAAGATGGTAACGATCGACCCCATCGAGCTCGTGTGGTGAATGAGTTTATTCAGCAACATGGGATCATCAGGATGGCGTGGCCAGCTCATTCACCTGACCTTTCTCCGATTGAGCACCTCTGAGATGTCCTTGGTCGAAGATTGTCAACAAATCACCCCCTGCCAATGGATGTTGCACAGCTGACTGCATTTCTGCTTCAGGAATGGCAAGCTGTTCCTCAGGATACTCTTCGGACCCTTGTGGACTCGATGCGTCTACGCTGTCTTGAATGCCTTGCTGCAAACGGTGGTCATACCCGATTTTGAAATGTCTATTTGTCCAATATCTATTGTGTGACTTTTGAAAAGGTGGGTGACACACTTCACAGCTTCATTGCGTTTGAATGTGTGTTTCCATTTCTTTACGTGACATGTCAATTTGGTATTCAATAAATGCCGTTTTGACTTATACCAATTACGTTTATATCAGATTTGTTTTATGGTTTCAACCAAGGTTTTTCTAAGTGGCCCTTGACTTGTGACGAGTAGTATATATATATATATATATATATATATATATATATATATATATATATATATATATATATATATAGATATATAGATATATAGATATATATATATATATATATATCTGTTTTTCTTAAGTAAAAATCGTGTGTGTGGTATATAGTATTCACCAGGGATTTATTATCTTGGTAGACGTTATATGACATTGTTATGGAAGCTCGAAGTCCAATGTTTCCTCTAAGTAAAATACTCATTATTCAATCATAACCCTCCGCTCCCCAAGGAGCATAGGCCTTCAACAACACATGCCAAGTCCTCATGTCACGTGCCATCATCTCAAGTTCTTCCCACTTTCTCCTCGTCATTTTTACCTCTGTTTTTAGCTCTCTTCTTCATGTGATTCGTGGTCTACCTCTGCATCTCTTGACCTGGAGGTTCCAGAACAAGGACTGCCTTGTATTGCTATCAACAGGTTTCCTCAGTGTGTGTCCAGTCCGTTGCCATAGTCTTCTTCTCATCTCTTGTTCCACTGGCACTTGTCTAGTTCTTGTCATCAGTTCCACGTTGGTAACCTTGTCATACCATTTTAATCCCTCTATTCTACGCAAGCACCCATTTATGAAAGTCTGTAGATTTTTGGTTGTTGTCTTTGTTGTTCTCCATGTCTCAGAGCCATACAATAGGACTGACTTCACATTTGAGTTGAAGATTCTTATTTTTGTGTTGGATCCGATAAAAGACGCACTATGAACTGTTTAAATTATTGCTAAGAGTGTGATTACTGAATATTACTTGAAATCTTGTGCTGTGAACCCTTGACATTTGAAATTGTCCCCGCATGTGAAATTTGTCGTACTGACCTTGGGTTTTAAGAATATGCGAGTTGGCTTGTGAGGGTTTGCAGTTGTCAATCAATTTCATAATTTGTATTACGAAATGTATATTTTCGTCATACGGAAAAAAAAATAAAGATTAGATGCACATTCTTGTGAAAGTTTGGTGAATTGGAATTTGTTCATGTGTAAAATTGATGTATGCAAATATTTGTGTGTCGCAAGAGTGATGTCTATTTCCATCATATTTAATCAAGAATATTTCCAGCCTCTAGCAGTCTTCTTAGAAATTCATTTTCTCTGTTGTACATGACTTGTGAAATGTTTTTATATTATATTTTACGACATTAAAGAAGCTGAATAAATCAAAAAAAAAAAAAAGGAAAGAAAATAAAAAACACCCAATAAGGCATGATCAACCGTAAACCAATGTTAATCCTTATTATCCTTAGAATTTAGTTTCACTTTATTTATTCAATTTTTACTCAATTACTTTATTTTAAATGTTTAACCTTGATATTTGTGCAATGAAAGTGTGAGTACGCAAGAGTGTTTACATGCAATTTAAAATGTACTTTCTATGTATTCCATTATGTAACATGTACAGGATTTTGTACAATTGAAAAGAAATGCAAATAAAAGTCTTTTTAAAAAAACCCATCTTCCAAACCCCTAAAGAGCATAGGGTCTTCAACAAATTTATACCAATCTTTTATTTCATTCATTTTTAAATGATCTTTTACCGTCCTAAGGAGCATGGGCCTCCAGTTAAAACATGCCAAGCCTTAATATCCTGTGCCATCCATTGAAGGTCTTCCATGTCTTCTGTATCCCCTTTATGCCAGTGTCTAATTCCTTTCTCTATGTATTTTTGGTTTTCGCTATTTCTCTTAACAAAGGACTAACTTGTAATGCTATCAACAGGTTTTCTCAGTGTGTTTCCTACCAAACGCAAGCATGATCTTTTCATATCATATTCTGCTGGTATATGTCTGAGTCTTTCCATCAGTTCTACATTGGCGATCTTGTCTTACCATTTCTATCCTTCTATTCTGCACAAGCGCCCATTTATGAAAGTCTCTCAATTTCTGCTTACAGTTTTTGTTGTTCTCCGTGTTTCAGAGCCGTACAGTAAGATAGCCTTGACGTTTGACGTGAAGGTTTGCCAATAACGACAAACGGATATTTCAGCTCATTGGAGGCAGTTCCAGAGATAAGAAGAAGTCATACGTGATGCACCGTTTCACAACCAGAACCATGTTTGAATTTTGAGACATTGAGATAGTAAAGATACTGTTTCATTCATTTGTTGTCTTTGTTGCCCCTTACAGAGCATGGAATCGTCAGATCTAATCCACTTTTAATTAATGTTCTTAGAATAGTTCATTTCATTTCTGTATCAACCATTTTGAAAATCTTATAGTCCTATAACATACTAATACTTTGTTTGATTCTATGTTAACTGACAATATTTTGTCACCTTCAATAGTATTTCACTAGAAATCAATATAAAATGTGTTACACTTAGTGATGCCACCAATGGAACTCATCATTATCTCTTGAAGTAATCATAAAGGTTTCATTCAGATTAGCATACACCCTGCGCTTGGATGACACACAAATTCGTGAAACGTTACATATTTTTACGCGCAGTGGGTTCAACTCACAGGCATCTTCCTCTTCTTCTTTGATCTTTAGCCGCAGACTGTCAAAGCAGTCAGTGGCCATCACGTCAGGCGGCGTCTTGTAGGGCAGTAACAAATTGCTTCCACTTTGTTCGGTTGGCGGCCATCCTTCGTACAGTGCCCCAACTCTGGTTCATTCTTTGCATCTCAGCCTCCACAGTTCTCCGCCAAGTTGTTCTTGATCGGCCTCTTTTTCGCTTTCCTTCGGGGGGTCCATGGCATAGCTGTTCTTGTAATGGCATCAGGGTTCCTTCTGAGGACGTAGCCAACCCAACTTGAGCGTCTGCCAGCTTTCATGTGTGCATGTCCTCTTGGTTACTCCGAATAAGTAGTTCTTGGTTGCTGATGGTGTTCAAGGAAACTCACAGGCATGAGAGGAAGTTACGTCCACGGTGACAGAGGTTGGGGTAACCTCATGCTTATCTCTAGGGGCGCCAGCTAGCCACAAGGCTAAAAGGGTGCAGTTTCATAAGTCTACCCTTGCTGGTTTCTAAGGAATTTCATGCAAGACTTCTGCCATACAGTGTATTACTTGAAAATATAGTTGCAAGACAAGTAATGCGCCACCTCGAAAATGCCCACATCCTTCATGATACCCTGGGTAGCTATAGGCCCATGAAAACAACATAGAGTAAAGCTGGAACGTTTGCGTACAATGTGTACGAGGGATTCCACATCAGAACCAATGCGCATTTGCACGGAACTACCCCAGGGCTCTCCACTATCACCATTGCTGTTTAACATCTACAAAGCAAAAGTAGCAACCTTTCAACAAACAGGACCGGGACGAACATTACCTTTCACAGATTTGTGTGCACCGCAATGTGTTCATGATGTTGAAGCATCGCGGTGCTCAACACGAACGTCGCTAGATTAAAATGACATCATTTGAAATAATTACGTAGACGCGCGTGCAGATTAACGACAGTTGACTTTTGGCAGTGTCTTTAGCCGGAATGGCTGCGTTTGTGTGAGCTCTGGCCGATGTGTTTCATGCCCGCTGATGTGTCTACATGTATAGAAGATATTCCACTGAATGAGTGCTAGAGATGTGTATGTGCCTACAGGAAAGTATCCTGTTCATATTGCTTATAGCGCTTATAGCCTGATAAATGACACAGGTGTTCGTAATAATTAATTCGCGGACTTAGAATTTAAAGATGGCACAGTTTATCCGTTACTTCATGATCTTTGATGGCCCAATGTAGTTGGCCCGATGGACAGTGTAAAATTATGAATCATTCTGTTAATGTGGAGCTGCTCGTTTGTTTGGATCGTAAATTAACCTTGTGAGATTTCAACTGTATTTATCTGCACTCATTCAACTCGTTACTGTTGCAAGTGTTCATTGACCGTTGAAGAAAGTCATACCCTAGAGTGAACTTGGTCATATAATCTACCTTAACGATATTACACGCAACACTATAAATGGCAAGCCAAGCCTGGGATTTGAACAACTTTTGCTTGCTGTCACAGGATGTTTGAACTGCTGTTTTACTGCCTCAATGGAATTTCACATCCAAGGAAAAGAGTGAACGTACGAAATCATGAACTTTATTTGCAGCAATCATCATTCATTTGCATATTACGACACTATGCAAGTTCAAGGTTTTCCTTGTCGAGATATACTTGGTTCGTCACTACAAATATGCCTCTTAATTTGTTTACGAACTTTATGTTATCAAGACGTCGCTTGATGTTTCTAACCAGTCACATTTGATCCTGAAAGGATTATGTACTTGCTTGTGAGGACTAAAAAGTTATCAAGTGTGACGGGCGGTGGATTGTCTGCCCGTAGCTTTGCTATTCTCGTCATTCTGACCTGGCTACCTTCTGTCCATCAAACATTCTCCGTCCACTTTTCAGTAAACGTTGTCTCTAACAGCAATAGTGACATACTGGATGAGAGCCTCCCCACTTAACCCAAACTCCTTTGCCGACTGCACAGTAGCAGATCAAAACTGTGTCAAGTCTGCCATACTCATACACTAATAAGTAGCAGACACTCAACCACTCTTATTACCAATTACAAAATCAACAACACTAATTAATACAAATACAAGGCTAATTAATTAAAGACTACTGTCAGTGTATCCAGTCACCACAATTTTGGTTTGTACTCAATGGTACTACAAAGTGCTTTATTTAGTTTTAGTTTCCCTACAATTAATGTTATTATTTTAAATATTTCCCTACTCCTAACTCAGAGGATGTAAGTAATACTATAAGACTAAATGATATATATATATATACATTCTTTCTTACCCTCAGGCACATACAGTCGAGCTGTTAATGGTTATACTGGTCTGCTCTCAGATACAGAAGGCAAGGCACTATGCACTAACACTTTTTGCGCTCGCTGTAATTTTTAAAATATGACTGGCCTATTTTGTTCAGAACACGCGTTATTTATAGTGCGAGGTCGGGCGTCCGAGGTGGTTTCCCTGCTCGCTAGTATTTGCATCCAAAAATGTTTGTAAAATCTGCCTAGGTGTGCAAATCAGGAAAACTAAGAATTTATTTATCTACGTTATTACTGGAGCGATTTTCTTCATCTAAAGCTTAATACACTCCCTGTATTATTCTACATCTTCCTAGCTAATAGTATTTTACTGTCTTAAGTGCATTTTATTCTATGCGTACTTTAACCAGCGAAATTATGGACTAACCTGAGGCTTTGATGCATTCAACCAGAGATTTCTCCCGTAATATATTACTGGTCGTGAAAGTCTCTGCACAGACGTGCAGAGCAACATTCTCGTTGTAGAATTAGTGACCGCTTCCAGGTGGTACTTCATTCCTATGTCTGCAATTAAATGGCATCCTCCACTCGTCTGCACATAATAGACTGGCCATTTTGACAGTCCAAGGCTGTAGTAAACACGGCATAACGGTACCTCTGATTGGTCCGTGTATCAAGCAGTTATCATAGAGTATGGCGCGTGGTTTCGTCAGAGTTACACAGAAGGACGTGTTGTGAAAACAGAACACTTCACGACAAATCTAAACAACACAACAACCTGAACAACACTTCAACGTGAACAATACAACAACCTTAACAACATAACAATCTTAACAACACAACAACCTAAACAATACAAAAACCTGAACAATACCACAAATTGAACAATGCAACAACCTGAACAACACAACAACCTGAGCAACACAACAAACTTAGCAACACAACAGTCTTAACAACACAACAACTATAACAGCACAACAGTCTAAACAACACAACAACCTGAACAACACATCAACGTGAACAATATAACAAGCTGAACAATACAACAACCTGAGCAACACAACAACCTGAACAATAACTAAAATGAAAAAAAAGGAAATATTCAGTTCATACGGCATTGTCAATTACGAAATAACTAGCAACAACCCGCCAAAATTGGCAGGTTTTT
The DNA here is from genome assembly GCA_024509875.1 of Oreohelix idahoensis. Taxonomy (NCBI): domain Eukaryota; kingdom Metazoa; phylum Mollusca; class Gastropoda; order Stylommatophora; family Oreohelicidae; genus Oreohelix; species Oreohelix idahoensis. The sequence continues at coordinate 407,307 of JAMPIV010009805.1, forward strand.
AATTATTATGTGTTGTTTCTGTTACACGTATTACATTGCTGCTTCTTCTATAGTCTTGCTAGCTCGCTGTGAATGACGCTATCGACTCTTCCTTTTAGCCATCTTATCATTTTGATCCATAATAATAAGTCTGCAATACTTTAAATTAAAATGTTGTTTTGAAGAAACAATCAGAAACTTACATTTTAAGATGATTTTTTAATAAAAATGATGAGTTAAATCCGTTTCCCGAATGACACTGGACAGAAGAGTATCTTGATTGTCTGTTGATTTAATGCACACCGTCACACTTTGCTATTTTCGCGAGAGTACATATAAGGGGAAACAATACAATTGTTGTCTAACTTTCAACACAGTTGCACCCGCTTAGCTGTGCTCGAAAATTAATGTACTCTCTCGAAAAATAGAAAAAAGTGCGCAAATGACGGTGTGCAAAGTGTGACAGACCGACCGACAGAAGTACCTTGCGGTGGGATCTATGGTATTGGATTCACAAAATAAAAAGCGTTCTCATATAACCATGAGTTACACGTATATGGTAAATGGTTGAAAGAGCCGTGCTACGAAGAAAATTGCAAACACATAAGAAAAAACAACAGGTACCGTTCAATACTGAGCATTTTCATTCTTGAAAAATGTAAACTAGATCACAAGGCCGTTTTATATTTGGACAAGTTTCCTAATTTAACTGATTGACCCTGTGTTGAGGTTGAACGGTGCGCGCCTTGGAAAACTAGGCACAACTCCTATTAAAATAAAATGTTCGGAGATTCCACTTAAGTTAAATTGTCTCACTTAACCAATAAACATTCTGACATGTCAAACAGTAACAAGTTCTTAGTCAAAATGCCAGAGTTGACACTAATTTTTCGGTCTCAGAAAGAATATATCGGATGGATTCATAATTTGATTCGTCATGTACTGATTTTTTTGGTAATACCAAGTTTCCAACGCGTATAATTAGCCACGGTGGGCACGTATAAAACGTCGGCTGTTAATGTGCAAAGTTAGGACTCACCTTTTGTTTCGGGAGGGGAAATCACTCGCTGATATCAGACTTTTCTAGGTACGTTTTTTCGTTTAATTTATGTATACAGTAGACCTGCCCCAGAATAAACTGCTTTATTTTGGCTAGAAGTAGACTTGAGGAAGTAGCAAGTCAGTCATATCTACGTTTAAATTCTGCACAATCTATAAGGAATATATCAAAGAACACACAAGAACAAGTCCGTTTATTCAAGCTTCATCCGATATTTTATATTCCCATCTAGCAAATAAAGATGAAGCAGGACTCTAGCATTGAACTGACGTGATCAAACAACCGTTTAATCATTATTCTGACTGTGTGAACACCATTTTTTTCAAACACTATGGAACAATTTATTAACCAAGATTAAACTGTCAGATTTAAGTAGCACGGAAATTGCTGACTGAATACCATAAGTAAATGTTTATTAACTCAGGGACTCTATGATGTCAATAAATTGACTATAAAACTGTCTTACTAAAAATAGTGGCAGTTGGTAAAGTTATAAACGAATAGAATTACGTATGGCGTTATCACCTAGGAAACATCTAAAAATTAGTTATGATTTCATTCGTGTATTTTGAAATTATAATTTTAAACTGTATATGCATAACACCATGTTTTCAAAATCTTCCGTAGGGGTGAAGATAGACCAAAGAGTCTTCTTAAGGATTTTGTCGCAAAATGCACGAATATGTTCCATGTCGTTTTATGTTCAACATGTTTTATTTGTTTAATGTTGGTCTCTTTTACTAACATAGTCATAATTATCCTGCGATTTCTTTATTTGTTTTCTTATGCTTCCATCAGGTGCGCTCATTCCCTTTACTATTCAACGATGTTACGCCATTACGTATTGAGGTTCATACATCACACATAGGAACTCACTTTTATAATTTATTTATTTTGTTTCTTAATGTCTCATGATTTGAAAGCTTATGTGGCCTTTCCAATTCTCTTCTTGACGTATATTTCAAACTTGTTGTAGTGTTTCACTTCTGTCATCTTCTCTTATTATGCGGACAAGAAATGAAAACCTCTGCACGTATTTCGGAATTATTCTATGTATTCCAATATTGGCTACAAATACCATTCACGGTGATGTGCCGGATTATTTAGATAAATAAAGAGGAAAACAATAAATTAATAGTACAGATATATTTGTCACGAGTTGCCTTCCCTTTACTCTGCAGTGATGGTCCATCAATGGCCAAAACCTAGAGTATCTAATGTGGGTTTTCAAAGGTATCTACCTTCGTAAAAGATTACTCTTGGCAGAGATGCAAAATAAAGGATGATAATGCTTCTACCATGAGGAAGTCTTCCTTGTGAAGAAATCAAGTCAGAAATCAAGAACAATGCTGAATGTGTCTGTTGAGGATACGTAAGTGGGGTAGGAGGAAACTGTTAACATAATCGCTGATAAATGCGATCAGCCTAGGTCGGGCTTACGAATGGCCGACAGGTGTGTGGATGTGTAGATGTCAACATACGCATGGGACAGAAGAGCCAAATCATCAGCAAAATCTAAGCTGTCCTTCATGAAGAACTCTGCACGTCATGTCTTCATAGGTTTTCTTTATTAAATTAATGATCTTCAGGGGAACTCCATAATGCCTCATCAATTTCCAAAGTGATTCTCTGTCCACACTGTCAAATGCTTTTTCGTAGTCCACAAATCCGATGTATAGTGGTGAATTCCATTCCAGACTTTGTTCAACTATTATTCTCAAAGTGGCTATCTGGTCTGTACATGATCTGTTTTGTCGAAAACCTGCTTGTTCATCTCTCAATTTCTTGTCTATGGACTCCTTTAATCTCTCAAGGATAATCCTGTTCAATACCTTTCCTGGCACTGATAGTAACATTATTCCTCTATAATTTGTGCACTCTTGTAGATTTCCCTTCTTAGGCAACTTAACCAGATATCCTTCCTTCCATTCTGCTGGTATCTCTTCTTTTTCCCAGACTTTACCAAGCAATTTATATAACATCTCTGTAGCCGTGTCGATATCTGCTTTGTTGGCCTCTGCTGGAATGCCATCAGGTCCAGACGCTTTTCCATCTCTTAGAAGCTTTATGGCTTTCTTTATTTCTTCCTTCGTTGGTCTTTCACCGTTAATTTGTAGCTCTTTTTCTGCTGGCTGGATGTCCGGCGGGTTTTGTGGAGCTGGTCTATTGAGAAGGTCCCCAAAATATTCTGTCCACCTCTTCATTTGCTCTTGTATATTGCTGAGCAGTTTCCCATTCTTATCTTTTATGAGGCAACTTGTTTGCTTGTATTTCCCTGTTAGCTTCTTTGTGCTGCTATACAGTTCTCTCATATTTCCTTTGGCTGCAGCATCTTCTGCTTCTCTTGCCAACTCCTCAATATACTTCCTCTTGTCTCTTTTGATACTTCTTTTTACTTCTTTGTTTGCTTCTGTGTACACTTCTTGAGCCTTGGCTTTGGAACTTCTGGTTTTGCTTGTGTTTAACTCTGCTTTCTTGTTTTTTCTATCTTTTATCTTATTGATGGTTTCTGTTGTTATCCATGCTTTTTGTTGTCTTTCCCTTTTCCCCAGTATTTCTTCACATGTCTCCTTCCATACCGTTTTGACCTGCTGCCAATAGTCTTCTGTATTCTCTACATCTTCCAACTGTTGGAGCACTTGGATTTTGTTGGATACTGTGACCGCAAATTTGTCTCTTGTTTCTTGATTTCTTAGCTGTCCTACATTAAACTGTTGTCTATAATTTTGCATTGTTGCATATCTCTTGAGTTTCATTTTTACTTTGGCTATCAGGAGATGGTGATCTGATGCCACATCTGCTCCTCTATATACCTTTACATCCTGCAATGATGATCTAAACTTCTTCTTTATGCATATATGATCGATCTGATTTTCTGTTCTATGGTCTGGTGATATCCATGTTGCCTTGTGTATTCTCTTATGTGGAAACATGCTCCCTCCTATAGCCAGTTGATTTGAAGCACAGAAGTTTGCGAATAGTTCTCCATTTTCATTCATTACTCCTAGCCCATGTTTTCCCATGACTTCTTCAAATCCGGTATTGACTGTACCTATCTTTGCATTCATGTCACCCATCAAAATTGTGATGTCTCTTCTTTTTACGTTATCCATAATTTCTTGTAGTTTAGTATAAAATGCTTCTTTCACAGACTCTTCTTTGTCATTAGTTGGTGCATAACATTGGATGACATTGACATGAATTTTCTTTTTAGCTGTTTTGAAAATAGCTGTTATTATTCTGGGTCCCACAGCTTCCCATTCAATGAGTGCTTTCTGTGCTTCTTTAGATAACATAAGAGCTACCCCTTCACTGTGGTGTGAACTTTCGTCTTCGTGTCCTGAGGACAGCACCAATTCACCTGTGATGAGTTTCTTCCTGTCTACCCCCTTCCACTTTGTTTCACACATTCCCAGAACCTCGATTTTGTATTCCCTCATTTCTGCTGCTACTTGTGCCACTTTCCCTTGTTCGTTCAATGTCCGAACATTCCAGGTGCCAAATCTGGAAGTTCTCCTAGAAGAAAGAAGGTTAGTCAGCAACACAGACTCCTTTCGGCTTTCTCTGTGTTGCATCATACGCCTCCCCGCGAGAGGACCTTCCCCTGTCTTGGATGGCTGTGTTTTATTTTCTTTATTTGACTTGTCCATATTTGTTGAAGTTTTTTGTGGTTTAAGTTTTTTTTACAGGATGGGGTAACCGGCCCCATGCCCAACCCTCCTTAGTCGCCTTCTACGACATGCTTGGCAGGGGACAGTGTTACTATTCTTTGCTCCCCTTTCGGGCCCCGGTAACACACGGGTGATAGTATCAAATAGTCATCAGTATAATCCACAGGATCAAATATCCATCAAAGGGAAAAACATCATAATTCTTATTACATCAGCAACTCTCAGTGCAATAATATCCATGGGAACAAATATCCATCAGAAAATATGAATCATGATAATAATAATGGCCGGTACAATCCATGGCCTCAAAATATCTTCAGTATCTAGCAAACTCTCCCATCACAAAAAATATCCACTGGAACACACTAGCGGGATAAATAACGACCATCCCGAAGCCCTGCCATGAACGCACTGTCTCGAGATTACCGTATCTCAGTACAGCTCAGCCAAAACACATGCGCGGGCTGGCCGCGAGAGACTACCGCTCAGCTCAAACCGTACCTACCCCAAAAATCTCACTAGGAACCTTCGAACAGTTTTCTTTATCATATTTTTAAACAAACTAACAACTAGTCAGGTAACAGTTTAAACATTACTGAGCATACCACCCCCAACCAAAAAATTATCTCATCACGCAGAGCGTGTTTACTAGCGTGTACAAAAATCCGATCCGTACATTCCAGTCTTTAACACTTAACTCCCATTAATAAAAAATATGACTCAACAGTGTCTTAGCACAGTTAACTTCTTATCTGCCCGACAACTTTTGTGAAGAGATATATTGTTTGATTTAGCTCGTTCAAGCCCCCAACTGATTAAATTCAACGAAATCTTAATTTAGTAGCTCTTTTTTAAGTGTATTTAAGACAACTGAGACATACGGGTGCAGTATGGCTGGTACCAAACTGTATCGGCTTACTGCCGTTTCATTTGGATCTACCGGCTGAGTTGAGAGGGGGAACATGCTGCATGGGCAACAGCTTGATCTCCATATAACTGTGCCCAAGCTCGCGCCCTGGAGAGGACACTCCAGCCTCACCCTATAGGTGTCGGCAAAACACGGGAAGTAGCAGTTACCGGTTATAAGCATTTTGCCCAATTGGCGTAGGGCATGGCGCCAGGGGCTACTTCCGACAGTGGGAGAGGTACTCTAGGATCTCATCTGGGACAGCTACCGCCCGCTTCAAGCTGGGCATGCCCCCCAGTGTCAATAAGGTGTTGTCACCGCCACTGTCTGCTATCCCCATTGGGTGCATGGGGATTAGGGTCAAACCCGAACTGTGGACAGAAAACTTTTGCACCAAGCAATTATCGAAAAAATAGAAATAAGCAAACTCTCAGATTGGGATGCTGGAACGTCCGGACTATGTTGACTGGACTATCCGAAAACCTACAGGATGTAAACGATGTAAGGAAGACAGCCATAATTAATGATGAGCTTAAACAACTTCAGGTGGATATAGCTGCACTTCAGGAAACGCGCCTGGCGGGCTCTGGAACGGTGAGCGAGAAGGACTACACATTTTATTGGCAAGGGAAAGATCTTAATAAAGCTAGAGAACACGGAGTAGGTTTTGCGGTCAAAAAAATCGCTAACTAAAATGGTTGAACCAGGCGAGAATGGATCAGAACGCCTGTTAACGCTCCGCCTGCAAACTAGCACAGGTCCCATCACCCTTGTCAGTGTGTATGCTCCTACTCTGTACGCTGCCTCAGAAGCTAAAGATGAGTTCTACGAGAATCTAACAGCCATTATCAAAAGCATACCTAGGCAAGAACAGCTTGTTCTCCTTGGTAACTTTAACGCTAGAGTGGGTGCCGATAATGTTTTATGGCCTTCATGTCTGGGCAGGTTTGGTATTGGCAAGATGAATGAAAATGGACAACGGCTCTTAGAGTTGTGCGTCCACCATGACCTCTGCGTGACCAACACCTACTTTCAGACAAAACCCCAGCATAAGGGGTCATGGAGACACCCACGATCCAAGCACTGGCACCAACTTGACCTGATTCTCGTCAGAAGGCCACTCCTTAGGTCTGTGCTCTCCACGCGCTCGTACCATAGTGCAGACTGTGATACAGATCACTCCTTGGTTTGCTGCAAAATCAGAGCACAACCAAGAAAACTCTATCGTGTCAGACATGAAGGGTAACCACTCATTGATACCAGCACGATGTCAGACCCTTTCATGATCGCTCAATTCACTGCGACCTTTCGAGAAAGTGCTCAGTAGCCCTCATCATGGGTTGATACTATTGACAGAGAACAGGGAGCATCTACGGAACAAACCATTCAAAGTACTGCACTTGCCTAACCTTTGGTAAGAAAACAGCAAAGTCAAATGACTGGTTTGATGCTTCATCAGATGTGATGGCACCTGTCATTGAAGCTAAGCGCAGTGCTATGAATGAATACAAACGTTCACCGAGTGCCAGAACCCTACAGATCCTGAGGGCTACGAGAAGCAAAGTTCAACAAACTGCTCGACGCTGTGCAAATGACTTCTGGCTCCAGCTCAGTGAGAGCATCCAGATTGCAGCGCAAACAGGCAACATTAGACAAATGTATGACGGTATAAAGAAAGCACTTGGCCCCCATAAAAGTAAGACGGCACCGCTAAAAACCATCAGCGGAGAGAAGCTAACCGATAAGGGTAAGCAGATGGAGAGGTACGTCGAGCACTACTCTGAGCTTTACGCTAGAGACAATACCGTTACGCCTGCAGCCCTTGATGGTGTCAACAGTCTGCCAACTATGGAGGAGCTGGATGCTGAACCAACATTAGAGGAACTCAGCAAGGCCATTGATAGCTTGGCCTCTGGCAAAGCACCAGGCAGTGATGGGATTCCTCCTGATTTAATCAAATGCTGTAAGAGCACGCTATTACATCCCCTGCATAGGATGCTGTGCCAGTGCTGGGAAGAGACAGCTATTCCTCAAGACATGCGAGATGCCAAGATTGTACCACTGTATAAAAATAAAGGAGACAGAAGTGATTGCAATAACTACAGAGGCATCTCTCTTCTTAGTATTGTTGGTAAGGTTTTTGCCAAAGTCATCTTAATGCGACTACACAAGTTAGCTGAGCGCATATATCCAGAGTCACAGTGTGGATTCCGAGCTGGCAGATCAACAACAGACATGATCTTCTCTCTCCGCCAGCTTCAGGAAAAATCAAGAGAGCAGAAAAGACCATTATATATCGCCTTTATAGACCTCACAAAAGCTTTCGACCTGGTTAGTAGGGATGGACTCTTTAAAATCCTCCTGAAAATAGGCTGCCCTTCTAAAATGCTGGAAATGATAAAGTCATTCCATGACGGCATGAAGGGAACAGTCCAATATGCTGGAAGCACGTCACAGCCCTTTGATATACGAAGTGGCGTTAAACAAGGCTGTGTTCTGGCTCAGACCCTCTTCGGAATCTTATTTGCCTTACTCTTGAAACATGCATTCAGAGATGCAACTGAAGGAATATGTCTTCACACTAGGTCAGATGGCCGTCTGTTTAATCTTTCAAGGCTGAAGGCAAAAACAAAAATCAGAAGGGTCACTATAAGAGACTTGTTGTTCGCTGATGGTGCTGCAGTCGTCACTCAAAGCCAACAGGAGCTTCAGAGCTTGATGAATCGCTTCACTAAAGCATGCAAGGACTTTGACCTCACAATAAGTCTAAAGAAAACGAATGTGCTGAGTCAGGATGTGGGTGCTGCACCAGTTATCACTATCGATAACTATGAATTGGCAGTGGTGCACCACTTCACCTACCTAGGGTCTACCATCAATGACAAACTCTCACTGGATACAGAAATCGACAGCCGCATTGGCAAAGCTGCAGCTACCTTTGCCCGCCTCACATCGCGTGTTTGGGAAACTCTAAACTCACAATGAAGACCAAAGCTGCGGTATATAATGCCTGCGTCACCAGCACACTCCTATATGGCAGCGAGACCTGGACGACCTATGCTAAGCAAGAAAGAAGGCTCAATACCTTCCATTTGCGGTGTCTACGCCGCATCCTCGGCATCTCGTGGAAAGAAAAAGTGACAAATGTCGAGGTGTTGTCACGTGCTGGCCTTCAAAGTATGTATACGCTTCTTAGACAACGCAGACTTCGCTGGCTTGGCCATGTTCGCCGCATGGAAGATGGTCGCATCCCAAAAGATATCTTCTACGGACAATTAGCAATGGCAAGAGAACAGTTGGGCGACCACAGCTGAGGTTCAAAGATTGTGTGCAAGAGAGAAAATAGCGGGCACTGGACATGGATCCAGCAACATGGGAGGATGAAGCTGCCGATCGCACTAAGTGGCGATGCTATTTACGGCGCCACCTCAGATTGGGCGAAGAGAGGCTCACACAAGAAGCAGAGGAGGTGTGAGGAGGAAAAAACGACTCGAAAGGAGCCCCAGGGGAAATATAAGAAGCTGAGGGCTGTCACCTCAGGGGCGCATTCCCATAGTCAGTTATAGACTGGAAAGGCCTATTATATATTATAATATATTATAAATATATAAATAAATATATAATATATATATATATATATATATATATATAATATAAATAAATATATATAATAAATAATTAATTAAATTCTTTACGCACCAAACAGGGCATAAGGCAGTGAAGAAAGAAGAAAACAAGGTGCTCTCCAGGTTGATCGTTGTGACGACAACCTCCTCTTAGCTCTTGCACATTATTTTAGGCCCAACGTTCTTCCCTTCTTCTTATTATTTGTTCTTCTGAGTGTTTCTTTTGTGGTCCTTACCTTTTTTTCCCTCTTACCCTCAGGGAACCCAAGTGAGCGCCCTGTAGTGGGTATTCTGGTTGTTTTGCATTTCGTAGGACATGACCGGATAATATGGGACCATCGTTTTTTATCTTTTTTTTATTTCCTTATTTTAGTCGGGAGGGACATTATTTTCTGCCTAGAGTCTTTCTCTTATTTGTCGATTTGTCTTTCATTCTTTTCAACTGATTGTTCAGGAAGTTTTCTAAAACATATGTTTCTCGAATGTAAACAGCTTGTTATTCCAATGAATTTTGTTTATTTTCCAACTCTTCCAGCCGTATGTCAACACTGAGATAACATTTGAATTAAACAGACGAAGCTTGGTATGTATATTCAATGATCGTAATTTCCAAATGTTAGATAATCTATTGAAGGCGCTAGCTGCCAAAGCAATTTTTGTATGGATTTCTCTTGTTGTGTCACCATCCTGAGTCATTTTACTGCCTAAATAATTGAAACTTTCAACTTTCTGTAGTTTTTCCCCGTTCAAGATGATATCAAAGGTCTCGTTAGAAAAGTTCATAGCTTTAGTTTTAGAGGCATTTATTTGGAGACCTATTTTAACCGAGAGATGACACAAATTATTTATTGATTCTTGGGATTGTCTTGGTGTTGAACTTAAGAATGCTACATCATCTGCGAAATCCAGGTCCCCCAGGAATTTTCCATTTGTCCATTTTATACCCAATTGTTCATTGTGGGTATAGTTTCTCATAACCCAATCAATAGCGATTCCAAAAAGTAGTGGTGACATAATACAGCTTTAGGTTTAACTCCTGTTTCTAATTGTAAAACATTGCGTTGTTCCTTTATTTTGTGTCTAACACAACAAACTTGCATTGTCATAATAAAGCGCATGGATTATATTCATATATTTTGTTGGAAAAACATAGATAGTAAGTATCATTCCACAATGATGGGCGGTGTAGACTATCAAAGGCTTTTTGAAAATCGACGAAGGTGATAATAAGTGGCGATTGCCTTTCCACTGATTCTTCTATAATTGTTCTTAGTGTGAATATTTGATCAATAAATGATCGTTTCGGCCTGAAACCCGCTTGTTCTTCTCTGATCTTTTCGTCAGCATGCAATTTAAGTCTTTCTAACATCATGCAACATAATAATTTTTCCTTGTACTGAATAATAGAGTTTATACCACGCGCCAGTTATTACAGTTGTTGATAGATCACCTTTCTTCGGTAACTTTAATTTTAATACTGTGCTTTCCTTGGTTTGTGGTGGTTGTCTCTTCTCTCCATACTTCCATTATAATAATCTAAAATTCTCAAGAGGTTGTAGTCATTAAGCTGCTTAAATCATTTCCCCTGAAATTTCGTTTCAACTCCAGCAGCTTAAAAATTTTTTAATCTTTTTACGGCTTGTGTTGATCTCGTCAGCACATACATAATACATACATAACCATACAAAATAATACAATAATAATAATACAGTACATACATACATACATACATACATACATACATACATACATACATACATACATACATACATACATACATACATACATACATACATACATACATACATACATACATACATACATACATACATACAAACAACATACATACATACATACATACATACATACATACATACATACATACATACATACATACATACATACATACATACATACATACATACATACATACATACATACATACATACATACATACATACATACATACATACATACATACATACATACATACATACATACATACATACATACATACATACATACATACATACAAACATACATACTACATACATACATACATACATACATACATACATCCATACATACATACATACATACATACATACATACATACATACATACATACATACATACATACATACATACATACATACATACATACATACATACATACATACATACATACATACATACATACATACATACATACATACATACATACATACATACATACATACATACATACATACATACATACATACATACATACATACATACATACATACATACATACATACATACATACATACATACATACATACATACATACATACATACATACATACATACATACATACATACATCATACACACATACATCATACATACATACATACACTCACTTACCCACATACCATACATACAACAAACATACATACATTTCCCAACCACCCGACCCACCTCCACCCACATAAATACCCACCCACCATCCCACCCACCCACAACCCATACATCCCTCCCACCCACATTTACATACAACTACAAAATTACAACATACCCCCACCCACCCACCCTACAACCCACTACCACCCATACATACATCATTAACCATACCATTTTCACCCTACATTTTATACCCACCCAATCCATACCCCCCACTACATCCAACCACACGCCACCCTACCAACCACATACCCACCCTCCCATACAACCACCATCCCTCATACATACCTACAAATACAAATAACAATACACCCATACCTACCATACATACATACAATACATACATACCCATACATACATACCAACCTATAAATACATACCCTACACCATCACACATACATACACTACATACATACCTACATACATAACATACCCGTCCCATACAATAACCCATCCACCCATACATCCCAACAATACCATATACATAACCCTTACATACATACACACCTACCATACACCACATACATACCCTACCATTCCATACTACATACATAAAAAGACATACAACATAATACCCATACCACCCTACCTACATCCATACCACACCCTCCCAACCACAACATACCATAATACAAACCTACATTACATACATACATACACATAATACATACATACATACATACATACATACATACATACATACATACATACATACATACATACATACATACATACATACATACATACATACATACATACATACATACATACATACATACATACATACATACATACATAACCATACATACATACATACATACATACATACATACATACATACATACATACATACATACATACATACATACATACATACATACATACATACATACATACATACATACATACATACATACATACATACATACATACATACATACATACATACATACATACATACATACATACATACATACATACATACATACATACATACATACATACAT